>LPNX010527733.1:58566-70081 GCA_001517045.1 Pseudotsuga menziesii
CTTCATAATCACTGAGAAGTTTGATCATCATTGATCTGATCCATATCTTCCGCCTACCCGAGTAACAACAAATCCTGCTGCACTTTAGTCTACTTGTTGTTTACAATCGATAAAGCTGGTTTGTATTCTTACATGATCTTCTGATTTCATAATCAATTCAATACATTCCCACATAGTGTGGGTGCTCATTCGACAGTATGTACACCATGATATTTTGGGAGAAGTACAGTCATGGGACAGATGGCCAATCTCATTGCAATTGAAACGTCATATGGGGCCTATGCGATCGCCTCCTCATATGGATCCAAATCCTATTACACACCCCCTATTCCTAGGGTTTCATCATCTACATAGTATATAGAGCGATCTAACCTCTCTGCCAAAGCATCTAGGGATCTACACTCCTCAGTGCTATGTGTAATGGATCCAAAAAATACCAGGGGCAGAAACAGAAGTTAAAATAATATTTTCATTTATTGAATGCTTTTACTCTTGTGTCCTGGCTATGTATCATAGGAGCTGCAATTTTGATATGTTTTTGTCATATCTTAAGGAAATTGAAGTGTGATGCCAAATATTCATTTCAATTCCATTTAATGTACAGATTGTAGAATCACATATTCAGCTTGGAGAATTATGTACTAGGCAGGAATATGCTCGATGGTTTCTTTCTTCAAATTCACTGTTGTCAAGGTAAAAGTTAAGAAAAATATGGTTTTCATAAAAGAACTGAATGTGCAAAGCTTAAACCCATTTTCCCAACATATTTTCAACAGAGTTTCATCATCTACATAGTATATAGAGCGATCTAACCTCTCTGCCAAAGCATCTAGGGATATACACTTCTCAGTGCTATGTGTAATGGATTCAAAAAATACCAGGGGTAGAAACAGAAGTTAAAATAATATTTTCATTTATTGAATGCTTTTAATCTTGTGTCCTGGATATGTATCATAGGAGCTGCAATTTTGATATGTTTTTGTCATATCTTAAGGAAATTGAAGTGTGATGCCAAATATTCATTTCACTTTAATTTAATGTACAGATTGTAGAATCACATATTCAGCCTGGAGAATTATGTACTAGGCAGGAATATGCCCGATGGTTTCTTTCTTCAAATTCACTGTTGTCAAGGTAAAAGTTAAGAAAAATATGGTTTTCATCAAAGAACTGAATGTGCAAAGCTTAAACCCATTTTCCCAAATTTTCAACAGAGTTTCATCATTTACATAGTATATAGAGCGATCTAACCTCTCTGCCAAAGCATCTAGGGATCTACACTTCTCAGTGCTATGTGTAATGGATCCAAAAAATACCAGGGGCATAAACAGAAGTTAAAATAATATTTTCATTTATTGAATGCTTTTAATATTGTGTCCTGGCTATGTATCATAGGAGCTGCAATTTTGATATGTTTTTTTCATATCTTAAGGAAATTGAAGTGTGATGCCAAATATTCATTTCACTTTCATTTAATGTCCAGATTGTAGAATCACATATTCAGCCCGGAGAATTATGTACTAGGAAGGAATATGCCCGATGGTTTCTTTCTTCAAATTCACTGTTGTCAAGGTAAAAGTTAAGAAAAATATGGTTTTCATCAAAGAACTGAATGTGCAAAGCTTAAACCCATTTTCCCAACAGATTTTCAACAGATTTTCATCATCTACATATTATATAGAACGATCTAACCTCTCTGCCAAAGCATCTAGGGATCTACACTTCTCAGTGCTATGTGTAATGGATCCAAAAAATACCAGGGGCAGAAACAGAAGTTAAAATAATATTTTCATTTATTGAATGCTTTTAATCTTGTGTCCTGGCTATGTATCATAGGAGCTGCAATTTTGATATGTTTTTGTCTCAAGGAAATTGAAGTGTGATGCCAAATATTCATTTCACTTTCATTTAATGTACAGATTGTAGAATCACATATTCAGCCCGGAGAATTATATACTAGGCAGGAATGTGCCCAATGGTTTCTTTCTTCAAATTCACTGTTGTCAAGGAAAAAGTTAAGAAAAATATGGTTTTCATCAAAGAACTGAATGTGCAAAGCTTAAACCCATTTTCCCAACATATTTTCAAGAGGTCTGTATAAACTATAATCTTCTAAATATCACGTGTGCAGAAGGCCAAGCAACAAGGTGTTTCCTTCAGTGTACATTGAAGGTGTTACACAACTTGCCTTTGATGATATAACACCACAAAGTCCAGATTTCCCTTATATTCAAGGTTTGAGTTTCTCTGTTTATGATTTTGATTGTAGGGATTGGTGATAAATTTCCAATAGGTATTTAGAAACTACATTGACTTTTATGAAAGCTTGATTGAGTCAGGTCTGGCAGAAGCAGGGATTATACCTAGTAAGTTATCTAATGACGTAACATGTAGCATCAGTGACAAAGAGCAGAGTCACAGTTGTAACATGTTTTACCCAGATAGGTAATGCATAATTTTGGCAAGCTTTTTCATCTACTTTTGTGAGCTAGCCTGTCAAAGAAATGCAATATCTGGATTCATTTCTCACCCACTGGTCTTTTTTCTTCCTTCCTACAGTCCTTTATCACGAGTGGACCTAGTGACCTGGAAAATTGTTGTAGAACACAATCACTTACCACAAATCTATAAAAGGGTATGACTACAATGATAATGAGCCAAAAAAGTGGTTATAGCATGCACTTACATGTTAAAATTTTGCACAGATAATAACAAATGTTAATATCAACAATTACTACACAAATATTCATGCACTCTAGATAAGACTTTAAAAGAATGACCTGTTAGTAGTCCAGACATTAGAGAAGAAATCTGGGTTCCTTGATGTTCAGCAAATTCGCAAAGATGCATGGCCTGCTATTTTTATTGATGCTACAGCAGGAGATCAAAGTATTACACAAAGAGCATTTGGTGAGTCAACTTTTACTTGTAAAGGCATAGGGATCTTAGCTGTAAATAGTTAAAATGAAGTATATGAGTCAGTTAGGTTCCTTTGAAGGGGTTCAATTGTGTTTCATTTAATTCTAGAGGTAGAAAGCATGTCCTCTGTGTCCTCTGTGTCCCATGTCATCGTGTCATGTGACTTAGATAAAAAGGAAAACCTGCCCATTCACTATTTCAATAATTTCTGGTCATAAGTAGGATTAATAAATCAGATGGATAGTAAATGAATGAATGTTGTGGGTCAAAATAAACTCCAGTTTTAGTAAAATTGGTAACAAAGTCAGTGTGGGTCATCAATAGGCTTCAAGTTCCAAATTTCAAAGACCATCTAGACATAATGGTGAATTAATTCTAGTTATGGACAAATTAAAGACTTCCTCGTGATACAAATCAAAAATGAAGGCCCCTAAATGGTCGTTCAATGATGGAGAAATGAAAGAAAAAATGGAAAAAATAAGGTGAAAAGAGGGGCCTTCTGTTAGTCTCCCAGGGCATTTGTGCCTTGCCCAACGAATGGATAATGTTGGTAGCTATATGGGTAGGACAGGCCATGAGTGGCAATGCACCTTTGCATATTTCAGTTAGTCATGGTATTCAAAATTTCATTGATGCAAATAATACAAAATTTCTTTCCAGTATCTATGACATAGCTGGTGCAGCTAAAGCTTTTAAATCTCTTGCTTGAGTGTTATGTAACATAATAGGATACATGATGTATGGAGGAACCTTTAGAAATGCCCATGAGTATCTGAACAATCCCATAGGTGAACAATCCCATGAGTAGGTGAACAATTTCCTTTTGTGCCTAAATAGTTCAACTTTTTTATTCCTTTCTCCACCGAAGTTGATGGTCAATCTATGTTGCAAACAGTCCAAGTTTTGACCAGCATATACTTACACAGTCGCAAGATTGATGATGCATACACAGTCCTAGTGGTGACACTATTGGAGGCTTATCCATAGTGCAAAGTCCACAGTTCAAAATTGCTACTCATTCACATAGTATGAATCGATGTAAGATGCATGATGATGAGACCTTGATTATCATACCTCGAAATGATAAAAGCAGACCTTGATGTGATGATGATGAGAGAAAAATTCCTTGGGTCATATTCTACTGCAGCCATACACATCCCAGCGTTTTCTTCAAGATTAAACAGTTAGGTCCTCTACAGACATGTACACAACCCCACATGTGATCTTGACATGCACTGATCAAGGTCTTCTACAGCAGACCAACATAGCCCAGTATGAAGATGATGCAAACCTAATACATATTCTATAATGGTGATGAGCATGCAATCCTATGATGATATATGTTGATGATGCTACCCTATACACGATGTACACTATGATGGTACCCTATATATGATGCATATACTTTGATGATCATGCATACAAAACATGACAGACCTAGGATGATGATGACTAGAATACACTGTCAAGCTTGAAAGTGATGTCCAGTGGTGAAGAATGCAGTGGCATGTATACAGTGTATGTATGTATAGTGAAGTAGACTGTAGTGTATGAACAATGATACATACAATGGTGTATGAACAGTCGTGAAGATGCATATGCACACTATGATGTTGATTATTTATGATGATGATGTATGCATGATGATGCATGCTAATCTATGATATATGTCTTGTTAACTATGATGGTGCCTTGTACATGATGATGTGATGGTACCCTATTATGTTACAGACCTTGATGGAGGATTTGAAAACCTTGGGAATTGTTTTTTTTTAGACAATAGCGTGTAAGAGTAGCTTTAATGGTTCGGCAAAACAGCTGTCGAGAAATTTTACAAGGAAAACAAACTATTTTCAGCCAAGGCTTCCCCCTAGGCTTGAATTCTGATTTTCAGCTTGTCCAGCAGCGGCATCCAGTGGACCACTTTGGGTACAGATTTGAGGATGGGAATTCCAAGATAATTGAAAGAACCCCAGGAGAGAGTCCCCTCCATTCCTAACAGCCTAGCGATTCCTGTCATTTCCCTTGTGGGGCAGTTCCAACCATAAATCTTGCTATTCTGAAAGTTTATCTTGCTTCCTGAGGCATCCTTGTAAATGTCTAGCTCTCTTTTGAATAAACCGGCAGAGATAGTGCTTGCTCCTCCAAGGAGCAGAGTATCATCGGCGAATTGGGCATGGTTTATGTCTTTAACATTTTGGGCCATCCGGAGGCCAGCAAGAGAGCGGATCTGTTGGCAGTGATCCAATTGGAAAATAAGCACTGAGGCTTGAATGGCGTAAAGGAGTGGGGACAGCAGGAAACCTTGCCTTAGCCCTCTTGAGGCTTGGAAGAAATTCGTAAAGCGTCCATTGACCAGAGGAGCGATCCACGGGGAGGCAATGCAGGCTTTGACCTAGTTTATGAAGTCCCTAGAAAACCCAAATTTTCCCATTACCGCGAACAGAAAATCATGTCTCACCCTGTCGAATGCATTCGCCAAGTCGAGCTTGATTACCATTCCTTTTTCTTTCCGTTGGCAGCACGAATGGATTGCTTCTTGGACAAGCACGATATTGTCCATGATCTTCTGCCCTTTTATGAAACCACCTTGGTCTTCAGGGATGATTGCCGGCAACATATTCTTAATCCGCAACATATTCTTAATCCGATTGGCAATGATTTTAGTAATTAGTTTATAGCCCGTGTTACATAACGAGATGGGCCTGAATCTGTTGAAGTTATTGGCTCCTTTTTCTTTTGGGATCAGGGCCAAGAAAGCCGAGTTGGTACTGCCCCCTAGCTTGCTGCTGCTTTGAGATTTCCTGACCATTCTCAGGAGGTCGATTTTAATGATGGGCCAACAAGAAGTGAAGAACCTTGCCGCGAACCCATCGGGCCCTTGGGCTTTGTCAGCGTCCATATCGTCCAAATATTTTTTAAGTTCTTCCATTCTTATCAGGGCAGCTAGAAGGAGATTATCAGTTTCCTGGACTAGCTTTGGGACGAGATCGAGTGGGTAGCTGTTTGCATCAATCGGGTCCTCTTCTAGCGCTGAGAAGAGGTCTTTGAAGTGGGAGTGGGCTGCTTTCTTAATGCCTTTGAAGTCTTTGACCAGATTTCCTTGAAACTGAATTTCATTGACAGTTTTGAATTGCTTACAAGCCTCAGCCTGCTTGTGGAAATAGCTGGTGTTTTTATCTCCTGCATGCAGCCACATACTTCTGGATTTCTGCCTCCAGTACTCCTCTTCCACCCTGCATGCTCTATGTAAATATTTTTGAAGATTTTCTTCTGTTTGTAATAGTTCTTGAGAGATTTCAGCGTCCTTCATAATCAATTGGTGGCTCTCTAAATCATCCTGCGCTTCTTTTCTTTTGGAGGTGGGAGTGATCAACGATTTAGCCCAATTTTTCAGCTCTTTTTTTAGAGATCTCAACTTTTCTTCCCAGACATAGAAAGGGGAGCCATGGATCTGTCGGTTCCAAGCCGTGGAGACCACATCCTTGAACCCTTCTTGCTAAATCCAGATGGGGCTGAATCTAAATGGAATGGGACCCAGATTTTTACCCATGGACAGCTCGAGAAGTATTGGTTTATGATCCGAGGTGTAGATGGGAAAGATTTTGGAGGATGCCATAAGATCAAAATTCAGAAACGAAGACTGGACAAGGAATCTATCTAGATGAGCAACAATGTGGCCAGGGCCCCTTCTTTTGTTCGTCCAGGTGAATTTACCACGGGAGGGCTTGATATCCTCCAGCTCCCAATCTAAAATGATGTCTTCAACCCATTCTCTAGCTTGATCTCTGACTGGCGAGCCTCCATTTTTTTCCTCTGCTGCTAGGGTGACATTTAGATCCCCTGCTATAATGATATTGACCAGGTTGTGCGTGCTAACATAGGAATTTAAGGAGTCCCAAAAAGATCTTTTTTTCAGCTGGTGAAATAGGGACATAAACATTGAATAGACTTACAGTATGACCGGAGTCTTTGTGGAGAAGTTTGGTGAACAACCAATGTATGATGCTTTCTTCAACTTCCAGATCGTATTTGGAGGTGTCCCAGAAGGTAGCTATCCCTCCTGAGGCTCCTCTTGCACTGACTGCTTTTCCATGACCTTTTCTCCAATAAGTTTTGCTTGCTTGGAGGAGAGCGAGGTCCTCCATTTTAGTCTGCTAGATGAGAAGTATATCTGGTGAATACAAACTTGCAATGTCTTTTAGAGCTTCTTCTTTCAGATTGCTGCCTAGACCTCTACAGTTCCAGGAGATGTATTGCATTACTTACTAGCTTGGGAGGTTGTGGCTCCCTTTGGAGCCTGGCCTTGCTTGATAGTGGATCTGGTATTTATCATTCCCTTGAGGGTCTTCTGGGAGCCTTGGAGAATATCAAGGTAGGTTTTTTCCTCTCTCTATTTATTCTTAGTTTTTCGACCCAAGGTGACCTTGACAGGGGTGACTTGGGAGTTTCCAGATTCGGTTCCTCCGTCCTCGGAGTCCCCTCCTGATTCTGATCCCAGACTAATGTGATCTTCCTCTGCTTCTTTTTCCCTTTGATTTTCCACTGGGGGAGTTGGATCTACCATTTCCTCGGTTTCCCTTGTTTCATTCGCATCCTTGCAAGATGTTTCTGGTTCCTCCAGGTTTTCATTGGTATTCCCCGAAGCTAAATCGTCCTTTGCTTTTCCTATGGGTTTAGTGACTGGTGGAGGGTTTTCTGATGGTACGGAGCTTCTTTTCCCGCTTGGCTTTGGGGCTGCCTTATTCTTTTTGGCCTTTTGCCAGCCTTCTCCATCCTCTTTGTCATCTGGTTGAGCCTTTGGGTAGTTCCTTTGGAAATGGCCATGCTCTTGACAGTTTCTGCACTTGAATGGGAGCTACTCATAATCCAACTTTTGATAGTGTTGCCATGACCCAATCATGATTTTTACCGCTTCTGGAAGGCCGGCTTCCAGATTCACTTCTACACAGATCCTGGCGCATGTGTATTGGCCTTTGTTGTCTTCTATGTCAATAAATCTGCCGAGTCCGTTTCCAATCTTTTGCAACGAGTTGAAGTTCCAACAGTGGACCAGAAGGTTCGGGAGCTTGACCCATACTGGCACTTCTTTAGGCACGTCGACCGTGGGATCAAAATTAGGCATCCACTTGTTGAGATACAGGCCCTGAGACCCCATGAAATACATGCCGCTCCTGAAGACCAGATCTCGATCTTCCTTGGATATGAACTCAAAAATGAAGAATCCTCTTCCAACAGCGTAGCAGGTCACACTATTCTTCAGCTGGGGTCTCCAGTTACACTGGATCCAGTCATCGGTGGTTTTTGTGGATGGCCAGAGCCCCATAAATTGTACTATAAATCCTCTTTCAGCTAGTGCTAGGTTAATTTCAATGGGTTGCTCTTCCAGCAAAGCAATTTCAGGAACTTCATCCACTTTCTTTACAAATTTCGGGATATAAAGTAAGGTTGGTTTCTTCCCAGCCTACCCGATTAACTTCATGAAGGCCTCATTAGCCGAGATCGAAGTGGGGGAAGGCGGCTCCCCACCCCCAGACGCACTCATGGTGGCTCTGGGTCGTGCCCTGCACCAGGAGCCAGAGGTCGGTGCAGAGGTCAAGTTCGACATCGATCAAGTTGCATGCAAATTCATTTTGTTTACATCGATCCGATCACCATGAGCGCAATGTTCAGGTCAACGCTGAGAAAAATCATAAAATTCTTGTTCAATGATTGATCGCTGATCTTCTCCACGAGGTTTCTAGCCAGATCGAGAAAGTCAATCCTTGTTTCAAAATCAGAATTTCTCATCCTAAAACCTTGGGAATTGTTATCCAAACAATTGCATTGTAATTTTGGAGATTCACAAAGTATGTGCGATTGAAGCAGTTAGTAAGGCTGAGGGTAAACCATGGAGGTTGGGTACAAATTCATTAAAAAAATGAGCTACTTACCAGAAAGCCTAACATTACCGGTAAATGATCTCTGAGGAGTGTGGGCATAAACTTCTACTATCTACTGGAATTCTGATCCATAGTGATCTAATACAAATGCCTCCAAAGGATGGACCTAAAGAGTAAAATATCTTGGGGAGAAAACATCTATCATACAAGAATACTTTAAATTTCTTGGTTGGAAATCTTGAAAAATGACAAGTAGGAACACTTGGTGAGGTATTTGACAATATGAGACTTTTGCATAGTTGGAGCTTATACTTATAGCCAAAACATATGTGCTGGCCTCAACTGGATCAAGGATACAGTTACAACACTCCTTATTGTCCGCAATTAGATCAGTCATTCATGGATAGATAATTACTTCCAGCTAGAAAAATATTGTTCTCAAGTAATTGAAATTTCTGTAGGAATTGCAATTTCAAATATTTTCTGTTTGAATTGCTTTGTTAAGCTTGCAATTATAGGGACAGAATGTAGGCTATAGTTGCTCTGACAAATTTGGAATAATCACAACAAGTTCTGTTACTATTTGTTGAGATCGTAGTCAAAATAAATAGATTAAAGCTCTATACCAGCTAGATGGGCATGGAATATGTTGGTTGATCTCTTAGAATAACTTATCGGTAAGATTCATGTGGTAGATCACATGCCATAGAAAATGCAAATATGACCTTAAATGATATTGGGGTGCATATCAAGCTTAAAAATGAGAATATTGGGCATGGGTTTAAAATGTAAAAATCAAAATTTTGGATTGTTTCAAGGGCACATTCCTAGAATTTTTTCGGGGATGTTGTCTAGCACTTGGGATATGGGACACATCCTGAGACAGGCAGACCCAGGAACACATCCCTTAGCAACACAACTTTTGATAAGTGCAATACCTACATAAAGTTATATCCTAGGACATGGAGACTCGGGATTGCATCCCTTGGGAACATAACTTGTGGTAATTGCTATAGTTGTGTGAAGTTTTTCTACCACTTTGTTGACATTCTTTGGAGGTATATGGTGTGTGTCACTACTTTAGTAGAGTATTTATTATGGATTTATTGAGTCACTACTTGAGTTGTTGACAGTCTGCTACAACATTTCAGCTGTGAATTACTCTGTTTTTCTTTTTCTGCTGGGAGAAGAATGGTCTCTTTTCTTTTCACCCTACGTTTCTCCCTTATCCAGTAAATCCTAGCAGCATTGTTTCCAGCCATGAAGCCAAAGAAGATGAATCCATCAATAAGAACTTTTCTTGCAAGGTGTGTTTCAAGTTAATATAACTCGGATCACCTGTTAAAAGATTAACAAACACCTGTAGCACCTTCGTATTCACTGACTCATTATGGCATCCATCCAAAGCATCAATTAAAGGCAAAAAGTTACCATTGCCTCCAAGAAATTCCCAGAACTTGTTGGATTGGTTCAACATCAATGAGTCCTCAGTGTTCCCCAAATAAAACTTAAGCAAAATGACTTTACTTCATTTATGCTGCAGAAAGTGGTCTGTGAAGGATCTAGTAGAATCATGGTTGTCTCTTTAGCAGTGCTATATTGAGACTTGCAACATCTGTATTTGTTTGTTCTATCACCAATCACTATTTTTCAGTGAATGCTTATTCTGTCAAAGATAGTGCCTAGTGGAGGCAGTTCTAGAATTACTACAGGTGAAGTATTTCAGATGCACATGAAGTTATCGGAATAGATGTGCAGTACATAAAATTCCAAGGCAGAGAACCTTGGAAAATGATAACACTTTTATAAGCTATATATAGTGGTAGTACGTATTCACAAATCAAATGAGTTCCTTTTTTTGTCAGTTACCAGCTTCATGCCTACCTAACCCTGTGATCAATTGCATACCACTGCATCATACAAAGTGCAGCATCTATCAAAAAAATAGGACCAGATTTATGGTTGAACACAAAACTATCTGGAACAAGCAGATATGCAGGAAAACAACAATAGAAAGAAAGGAAACTTATGTACAAGCTGATATTCCATCTAAAGAAATGATAATTATGAGTGCTCATGATGAAGAGTGGACATATATATATCTAAAAGAAAAATAATATTTATGAGTGCTCAGGATGAAGAGTGAGCATCTATATATTTAAAAGTAAAATAATAATTATGAGTGCTCATAATCAAGAATAGCATCTATATAACCTGGTTGTTTGCACTGCTAAGGCGCTGCAAGCACCGCTGCACAACATGATTACCATTCGAGTCCTTTATGAGAGTCACAACACCAGGATTAAGTGATCAGGATACAACCATTGAAACCTCCCGTGGAGTCTTAATAATCTCTATCAATTTCTGTACAGTCTGGTTAAGATAATGGAAAATCAACTTAGAGAGCACCAACAGCATTTAAAATGTGCATTTACCCCAGATTACCCCTCATTTGCTTATCTTGACCATCATGCATCATTAGCTACATAAGATTGCATTTACTGCACCACATTAAAGGGTTTAGCTATTGAAAGTAGAGTAACTTGGAAAAGCGTATGCTACCACTGACATATTATTGTGCTCCATTTCAATCAACACTTATTGATTTAGTTTTTTATAAAAGATCCATTGTCTAGTTTTGCAGCAGCAACCTATTTCATGATTATATTCTGGCACTAAGAGAAGGACAGTGTACTCAATTAAGCATTTCAGAG
>LPNX010527738.1:4471-22602 GCA_001517045.1 Pseudotsuga menziesii
ATGGAAGAGGGCCCTTCCTCCACTGAGCAGAGCTGGATCTCCACAATAGAAATCTACAACTCCAGAATTAAGAAACTACCAGCATGTATTATCATAAGGAAAAAATTACAACAGATCTGGATCAAATCCTACATCACAACATTGTGTTATCTCCTATCATCCATTTCCTATCCTGCCTAATCTATCATGCTTAATCAATCAATCAATCATCAATAATCAATAATAATCAATAATTAATAATCATCCCTTCTTAATGAGATTGATTACATATTTATACATAAAATTATCTCCTGGAAATGAATAACTGAACCCCCAGCTTGTGATCTGTAACAGCTGAAACATGGCCGTAACTACTGGCAACTTTGGAACCGGCCGCAACACCAAATCTGGAAAATACCCCTTCGAAGAACCACCTGCATATCGCAAACCGTAGCTTTGTTTGGAGATTTCCTCGTGATTCAGGTAAATGAGGATGTTACGCACAAAACCCATGTCTCGGATTTTTGAGATTCATTTCCATCTGCCCGCAAATCAAGACGCGAATAAAGGTGTTCTTATGTGGCATGCGTTTTTGGTTAAGGCTGTAACAGCTGGCTGTGAGCATCCTGTACGTGGAAAATCACTCCATAAACCATCATTAGTAAAATTATGCATAATAGTCTTTTAATTCATCAAAGATAAAGGAAAATAGTCACTATTAACCACTTAAATATCAAATGGAAGTAGCGGCTGTACAATGCGCAGCTGCAACAAATGAATGGAAAATGGAATGATAAATGAGGAATAATGGTAAGAAATGGATGAAAAATAGATGAAAAGTATGTCAATAAGTGGTGGAAAAATGGACAATTCCAGGTCCTGACAATGCCTACATTACAACCCAACAAGCAAGTGATCTCACGAAGGAAAAAACTTTTCCTGTATGGATTAAGAATGTAGCCTCCCATGCAACGAGTCTATGTGTTTTAATAAATTCTTCAACCAATAAACACATTATTGCAAAAAAAATTAGGCATAAAATACAATCTTGTGTTTGCCTTGTGAGTGGTGCATTTCTGTTGCCAACATAACATTGGGTGGGAAATGGTTGTGGGGTTAATTCAAGAAATTTTTGTCCATGGAATCGCTTTATGTACTTACTTTTCTTCCTATAGATAATTGTGACAGCAATCCATTTATATGGGAAAACCACTCTGCACAAAAAAATCATAACATTGAAGGTTATGATATTACGAAAACGTTTTTGGTTGTGAGATGAAATCAATCTTATTCATATCCTTTAATTGCAAGAAATCTTGCTTATAGTGGCATTAAAATAGTACAATCATTCCAATATATTCCCCTTGTTTTCTTTGAAGTATTTCTTCTACATTTTTTTTGTTATATATGTTGGATTTCAAAGTAGTTATGTTAGTATCATTTGATTTTAAGAAATCTTACTTACAGTGGCACACAAATAACAAAAGCATGCCAATATTTTCTGTGAGTATTCTTATATAAAATTTTTATATGTTGGATTTTGGTTGAAATACATTGTTGGGGACCGCTTGGAGGTTTACAAAATTGATCATTGCATGGAGAGTAGATATAACATTCCAATTAAATTGCTTACTCAAGGGGGAGATTGGATTGTCGAACACACCAATGCTTGGATTGGTTATTATTGAAAATATTTGTTTGTGCAGAATGTGATGAATTAACATACAAAATAATGATTATAAATTTACTATAGATACATAATGGCTTACCTTGTAATAGTCCTTCAAGTATTTCAAATGCATTTATTAAGTGCACAAATGACTTGAAAGACTAGTATAGGGTAAGCTATTATGGATCTATAGTAACAACTTGATAATCATTACTTTGTATGCTTGAATGATGCAAATTTGTTTGAATATCATCATTATAAAGAAATAAAAACTTCTTAATGGGTGCTATCTCAATGGTAGATCACTTGCCTAATTATAGGCATGAGGTTGGTGGTTTGATTCCTCCGTACCCTATCATAAATTTGTGACTATGAAAATGACTAAATTTGCATATGTAAGACTATTAGTAGCTAATTTCCTGTATCTTATAGAGAGACTAACATTCAATCATATTTAGCTTAGTCATTAGTATGTTATTATCTAGTAGTTTATTTATTCATATATTTGGTCATTAATTGTTGCAAGCAGTTACTAAATCAGTGACTAAATTAATGACTAAGTCATTGACTATCAATGACTAAATAAATAACTAAATCATTACCTATCAATGATTAAATCAATTATTAAATCAATTACTAATAATTCAATCTATTAATGACTAAGTGAAATACAACTAGCTATAAGATAGTGGAAATTAGCTACTATTAGTGGCCGACTCAAAAATAGTTGTTTATAGCCTGATTTTAGTCATTTTTTTAGTCATTGATTAATCATTTTGTACTAGTGCATCACTGGACTTAACTTACACATGTTTTTATTTTTTATAAACACTTATGGTTCATATCTCAAGTCCATCCATCATTGATATTTTTACATTCATCAGTTTTCCCTAGTTTCTCAACCTTTTCTAACTGTAGCCCTATATCCTCATCGAGACAATAAACATTTGGTATTTTATGTTCCATTACATAATATTTTTGATATATCAGATTCTATTCAGCATAATTTCATATTTGGGAAGGTTCTATATCATTTTGGAAGAAATATATGTGATCAGCATAACCATTTTGCAACTATACATGGAACTGATTATCAAACTATTTGTCTTAATTTTTGTACTCTTTGGGAATGAGTATGCACATATATATTTTCCTCTTTAGATTGTGTTTACAAATCAGAGTTTTCTAGCAGGAAGAAGAATTCATATAATGTTACTACCTCATCATTTGATGAGCTACAAGGAGTCTCTCCTCTTCTTTATTTCATATTGTACACTAGTGTAGGATCATGAAGTTCACAACTTCTTCAAAAAATTATTTCACCAGAAGTAGTTCATTCAACTCATTTAAGTGAAGATAAATACATATCAAAGACATATTGTTCAAATTTTTGTGCCGTATCCTTTCTTGAGGAAGGATTACCCCCATGTCGTTTTTCCCCTTTCCTCACATTTCTGGACACAAATAATTGTAAAGGATGACCATGGCCTTGTTGTTGGGCCTTATATGCACCTATATGCATCTGATTATTTCATATATATCATCATAAATTTAGACTTAAATGGGGGTTTTAGGATATTTTAAACCCACTCCATACTATGGATAGAAATATTTAATCATTGTTAATTAATTTCCTACCTACTATCCTAGATAGTTCACATCCACTTGCACTACTTGGTCAACACTTCCCATAAATACCCCAGCAGCTCCTTTTTCCTGATACTAGTTAGATCCTTCCCACTTTATTGGCTTCCATAATTAGTAACTACACATTCTTGTATATTATGTCTTTATCATGATTTATTGCTACCTTTAATTGGATAAGGTAAACCTAGGAAACTAGGAAACTACTATCTTTGGTTTCTAACCCATTCTCCATGATTTTCTCTCCTGATTCTAGGATTAGCATGTTTTTTCGTCACTCATGAAAACTCACTCATGATTTAGCTAATTTGTGAGGTTATTGATAGATATGGAAAGTGATTTAGCCATATATGGGGGTTTATCATATTTAGTAAGCCTTATTTATGAGCTGACATGAGTTGTATATACTCTAGCAACTAAATTTTCATTTATAAGGATGTATTACTATTTTAATAATCAATCAATTATTAATTCTTCACTTCTTCATGCGACTTGGTCTCATTATTCTTCTTGTGCATGCTTGGGAGAATTATCTTGTAACTAGATCATGTCCTATACTTAAACATTGTACTAAGTCTCAATTTGTTGATGGTATCATGGATGCTAGTTCTACAAAATAATTATTTATCATTACATAAATCATGTGTTTAAATAAACCAATGGTATTATAGAAGGGTCACTTCAACATAAATACGCAATAAATACCTCAAGGTGTGGAATAAATAAGTACCCATATTGATGTGTCACATGCAAAGACACTTCCCACCAATTTTCTTCAATGGACAATAACTCTACACTGTGCATGTTTTACATGAAATATAAATGTGTGGACCAGTCAAACAAGAACAATGTTTTCCATTGAGTGTTTTTTAAAGGTTTTGAAAATGTTCATAATGAAAAAGGATATTCCTAAAGGTTCTACGCTTCAAGCACTAGTAGAAAAAGTTATATATATGACTATGTATCTTAAAATTTTAGACACAAGTTTTTTTTTATAGCTAAATATGACTAAATTTGAGCAACACACTTAAAAATGACTAAATTAGATGACTAATTTAGTTATTGGATAAAAAATACAGCTAAATAACTAGCCGTAAACAAATAAATGACTAAAATAATGACTAATTACTCTTATATACTAGCATTTCAATATCAATCACTAGCTTATTTATAAATCATCTTGACCATTAAATAGTACTTAATTTATATATTGTTCTGTTCATATACATAGGATCATATTCATTTCTCTCCCTCTAGAATAAGAATTGGAGGTATCAATTTAACCATATTCAGACATAATACTAGTCGAAAAAGTTGTTGATCCTATATATATATACAAACAACCATAAAATTGACTTGAACCTCAGAAAAGAGTAAGAAATCATGATGATGTCCCAACCATGTGACCTAAGCTTGCTCGACCAATGTATCCTTGAATCTATGTTAATGCCGATTTTATCTCTTGACATATTGGAATTACATCTCAAGGAATTAGTTTGGTGATTATGCTATATACTTTTGGTACTAGAAAATCCACTTCGTAACACATTGTCGATATACCATATTGAAGATAACATTTATAATTTTATTATAAGGTATATATATAACTAAAAATTGTTTTAATTAACAAAAACATTTTACAAATGAAATTACATTTCATTTTAATTTAATTTCCAATCAATTACATCATTTGGATTTGCACCATTGGAATGCAATTTGAGAACTAAGAGGACATGAGTAGGGGTTTTTTATATTGCATACATTATTGGGGAAATTGGGTAAAATTTTGTGGCAAAGTAGATGAATATATCTATGCAATTACATGTTTTAACATTGAATTCTACCTATGTTTGAGAAAAATATGAATATGCGTGAACTTCAAAAATTTTGTTAATCAATTTTAGTACATATGAATCTCATAATAAGCCATATATGGATCTCATAAATAAATCAACCACATATTAATCTCATAAATAAACAACCACATATGAATCTCATTAATATATTAGCCACACGAATCAATCAACCATAAGAGGCAATATATACCTTGGGAAAACCCTCCAAAGATGGAGGATGGATAACCCAACATTTCTTTCAGTATGATAGATATATTAACATAGAATATCTTACAACACAATAGAATATTTCCTAATAAGATAGATCACCTCAACAATTGAGAAGATATATCCAATACAACACTCTAATGAACTTGACAAGTTCCCAACACTTTAATAACAAGTCAAAACACCTAGCATGCATAAAGTACTGAATCAGAGGCTCAACTACACTACTAGGGGGATCACATAATGCATACTCAAGGAGGAGCATCAAATAGAACCCTCTATATGCAAATATTAGTGTCCTCCCTAACACCGCTATCAAACTGTCACTTAGGATTCTTCATCATGCACAAGATATGTGTCCTCCTTTCCATAATTAGCTTTAATTGAATGTTAGCTGAATTGAAATGAATGCGAGCTAGATGACCTTAATGTGAAATGATTGAATTGATTATGAACTGACTGAACTGAACTAAATTTTCAACTGTGTATGACCATAAAGTTATGAGGATAACTGACTGTCTTTAGTTCTTTACACATAGTGCAATCCATGCACAATTTCTATTATTAACTTTTGCATGGATCTTCCTAGTTAACTGATGTATGCTTTATTACAACTAAGGATTTACTGAATCCTTTACAATTTGAGTTCACTTGGAAGCATACTTAGGAAATTTTAATTCATTATCTCTCTCTATGCTTATCTCTCCATCATTTATCATTTATTATATGGTCAGCATATGTATTAATTATTTATCCATCTTATCATATCATACTTGAAATAATTGTCATAGATATTGATGATCATATATATTACCTCGATTCATATAGTCATATGCTAAAGTAATTCACTTTAGGGGTAGCTAATCCCTAAAGAAGAATTATATCACTCTATGACCATCATGACTAGTAATACATCACATAATATTTCAACATTACCAAGTAAATTTTTCCTTACCTTAGCACATAGAGATCCACCTCAATGCATATCCATTTTCTGGATGAATTCATTAGGATCATTGCTTGATATAACTCACAAGACTGTCTCCAGTCAAGGAGATCCATCTCATAAGGTACCGTTTATGAGAATCAAATGAATTGATATAAACCAGAAGTCCCAACTTGATACAAACCATAAGTACCGACTTGATACAAACCACAATTCTTCAGTACTAGAATCCCACCTCAACAAATGAGGATATATATATGACTTGATATAAACCACAATTCTAGAGAAGGACTCGTGATTTTGTACAAATAACACTCCCTCTGAGTGTCATGCCCCTCCTTGGGGTCAACTAAATTGGATATGCACATACACATAATCACCAATATAATTGAGATGAAATATATTGAACATTTATTTTTTATCACCTTTTCAAAACATATAACTAATAATAGATATACATAATAATTTCATATAAGCAACAAATCAAAACTTTAACATTAAAATTATGCCAATTCTATTCTAATGCATAAATAATAACAAAACCATAATGTTAATACCTGTCAAATCACTATTTGATGAAGGTTGAGGACAAAGCCAAAGTTTGATGTTTCCTCCAAATAGATCGAAAGATCAGTATTGAAGATTGTCAATCCAAATAGATCCATCCGTTTCCTCCCTACCATACCCTATATTACTTTTCTTCCTCTAGGAGCCTCAAGCTACGGCAGGGCTGATGATACTCTGCCATGCGGAGTTCACTAGAGAGGAAATATCATATCACGTCCATTCATATTGGGGATTTGAATACTCCTAAAAACGTAAAAATATATTTCCTCGTATAAGGGATCAAGGGGGGTTTTTAATTTTACATATTAATATAAATATTGGGGGTTATTTTATTTGGGTGGGATGAGGAATAAAATCACAATAATAGGAAAAATTAATATATAAAACTTAATCTTCATATATTTGGAGGCCTACCACAAATACCTATCTTCCCACCAATTCCTCCTATATGTCACACAAGTATGTGCCTTATCAGATTCCTCATTGAATTCTCGATGACCTATTCCTATAGAACAAGAAGGAACTACAAAATCTTTTAGCTTGGGATACTAATAGTCATGCACCCCTAGGACGTATTAGAGGTGTCAACTTGAGTCTTGATTACTGATTTTTTTTAAATATTAGCTTGTTATAAGAGAGAGAGAGAGAGAGAGAGAGAGAGAGAGAGAGAGAGCATGCCAAATAGGGATTTATGAAATATTAAGTAATGTTAAATGTAGAAAGTGATTGTATACAAGATAGTCAACTAAGGTAGAGGAAATTTAGCACAACAAGATAATAAATATTTCATTAAGATTTAGCTTTTTGTTAATGGATTGTTTCAAGTGTCTTAAACATGTTTAAAATTTTCTTAATACATTTTCTCCATGAATCAATACTATTTCTTTGTTGTATTTTATTCTTATCCAAAATCAAGTGTTTGTTCACATTTTTTCTAGATAAATAAAATACAATGAAATGTAGGAAGTCCATTCATAAAAGGGTTTCAATTTTGCATTTTTATGGAGTTTAATTTATTAAGCTTATAGAAAACATGATCTCTCTATGGCTATACTTGTATTTACATGATAAAAAATTGATATATTGGCATGTTATGGTGTGAAACATCTACAATTCTCATGTTTTCTATGAATGACACTAACTATTGGACTATCCAATGCTAAAATTGATTAGTCAACCCCACAATCTCGATGGAATCATTATTAGCATTATACTATTATTTTATTTCACATCATTTTTCCTTATACTAAGATGTGTTAGGTCTCATGTTAGTTAAAACTTGATAATATTATATAAAGGGGGTATTAAAAATGGGTTGATAAAATTGGATACCTACAATATCTAGTGAAACTAGGAGCTTTCTTAATTGGAAAGGTGTATTGCAAGGGGGTTTAATAATACAATTTTAGGAGGAATTTTCCAATAGTGAAATTAGGGATATTCTTTAATATCCTATGAACAATCATGATATGTACCAATTTCATTGAGTGAAACCCCGATGTACTTTGCTAGACACGGAACTATGATACTATACTCTCCATTGAGGGGGACTCTGAACCCCACTTGTATCATAGTGAACCACTAAAAAACCCTCCAACAATTACCTAGACATGAGCGATAGCCCAATATTCCTCCAAAAATTATCCAATAGAGAAAGATATCTCAAGCTCTTTCCTCCTTTCTTTTATAGTAACACGCCTATTTTATTTTCCTTCCCTTCTTTATTCTATTTTATTTTATTATCATTATTTTTCTAATGTTTATCTTATTTCGTTATTATTATTTTTAATGTTTATCTTCTTGTTTTTATTTTCAATGTTTGTCTTCTTGTTATTATTATTATTATTATTATTATTATTATTATTATTATTATTAATGTTTATCTACTTGTTTCTATTATTATTATTTATTATTTCTTTATACTCTTTATCTTATTATTATTATGATTTATTATTTATATTTCTAGTGTTTATCTTCTTTATTATTATTGGTATTTTTATTTATTTTATTATTATTATTATTATTACTTTGTGATACTTGCTTTGATTAATTCAATTTTAGTTATCATTTTATTAATTATTATTTCCCTTTCACAATTATGAATTAATTAGCTAATTAGATGTCACATATTCATCACGATTAGGGATATCAAGGTGTCATGCTTCCCGCATGCCCTTTCGATATTCCCTCAGTTAGAGAGATAGTACGATGATTGAGACATTGCTATCTTAAGCCAGATACCATGTTGAGGGACTAGTGGTTCCTCGAGAATAAGGTCGATTCCTTATTGCATGACCCCAAGCATATACCTCGTGGGTGACCAAACTATGACCTACCCTCATGACAACATGTACCTGATTATTTGGAGCCTCTCTCGCTCTAATCAAAGTCATCGTGTGGACATTGGCTAGACTAAGCTTATATCAGCTTCAGCCCAGTCCCCTGATGTATATCAATTGAAAATCACATCTAACACTTGCACGTAAACACCACACATATCAAATATTATAAAATAATATTTCCAATAAAACATAAATCATAACTTGGCATCACCTGTCAATGTATCTAACTCATTCTGAGTCCATGCACATCACTCACATCAAATATTTTTCCAATATTTCCACATAATCACACATATATACTAGGTTTTTGAATACTTGTTAATGATTTGTGACTCATTCTAAGTCCATTGCATATTGATGCCTAATTGTACCTGCTTTGCATATAACACTCGACAACTCATTAGAGTACATGATACATATTTATAAGCATAAGTGATAACCAACATTTTCACGTTGCACATTCATTTGATCATATTGAATCATGATAATATCATATAACATGTGAACCATCTCAAAATTATAACAGAGACATATAACATTTGTTCAACATCAAATCATATCATGATCGTGTGATCTATCTATATACATCAACATCATAATGTTAATATTAGTGAATTGATAAGATGCTCATAATGATAACATCATCATATAGAAAAATAATTAGTAGTACATAGATAGAGACATATATTAGTCTCACACATATAACTAGATCATATGAAACTGAACTTCCTCAAAATAACACATCACATAGTCTAAGTATAAGGCACACATAACTGAGTAATACACAACTAAATTCCCTCAAAGAATAAGTCATAATCATATCGATTGTATATAATTTAAATCTATAGTCTATCACAAAAATGACACACTATATACACCCCCTATTAAGGAAGTTTGTTCCCGAAGTTCTAAAATACATAAGGAAATTGTTTATGCATCTCCAATGCAACCTCCAAAGTCACATAATTGTGTTTATACTGAACCTTTACCTAATCGACTATCCACACCGAAGATATCAAGATCTTCGCTCCATAATATGAATTTGTTCAACCACTAAGGCTCCCTCATATGATATCTACAAATTACTCAATTCGATGACTTGAGATGGATCTATCATGTAATATAACATAGAAGAACATGAAAAACATCAAGCATCAAACTTAGTAATTATGGAAAGAGAGACATTCAAAAAATGGTCCCAATCATTAACTGATACTAAATGGTCCCTTATATCATGGCAGCGAATCGGCCCCCTTTTTTACTAATGGAACTCTTCTGCATCCTCACTCACAAGAACATTTATATTTAAGCGCATGGTTCTTTTTCATTTGATGCACATCAACATATCCTTTAGGTCATTCCTTGGTCTCTTTCAACCATGCCCGGATGTATTACATCTGCTCATCCCTCTCATAGGTTATCTTTAGACCAACAAATATATTGTAACTAGTGTCACGAGTGTAGCTACCTGGGGCATCACATACTCCCCCTCTTAAGGGAACTTCACCCCAAATTTAATTTTTATCATACATTAATGTCATTTCCACTTCCTTTCATATTCATGTCTTCATTCCGTGATATTCAATTTTCATTAAATGAACATGGCGATAAGCACTAGATATGATACCATCATTGAGTTTATGTTTCATTCCAGAAGTTTCCATCACATTCTCAATATTTCAATAGTAATTTTACATAATATAAACCCAGTAATATTGTCTTATATTTGCAACACCTACTAGTCATCCACAAGGAACCAGAGTATGCTTTATGTACTAAACCCAATGGGATATTACGGTTTCTATACATATTAATCTATCAATAAATAGTTATAGGATACTTAATGTTAATATATATTTAACTTAAATATGATAAGTCACGATCATTTAATAAAGATAGTGACGTATCACATATTGGTGTATTTATACACCTCATTTGTACTATTCTAAACACCATCAATTACATATATAAATACGTTATCCAACATGTAATAATTATAGCTACCAGGATTATCAACATCTCATCTCCTCTATTATCCTTCCCTCACGTTTTCGTTCCATTAATCCCCCATTTCCATTTGCATTCCACTAATCCCCCATCAAACCAAAAAACAAGGTGCAGGTTTATAAAACCACACTTGGTTTTATTAAACCAAACCCCTTCTTGAACTCCTCTACTATCCTTCCCTCTTATTTTCATTCCATTAATCTTTCATTTCCATTTTCATTCCACTAATCCCCCATCTAAGACAAAAACAAGACATGGGTTTATAAAACTACAAGGATTCCCCTCAAAATAATATAATAATAAAAAAAAATTATTATCAATAACTAATAATAATAATAATAATATATTTTATTTTTCTTCCAAAAACTATTATAATAATAGTATTATTATTTTAAATAATAAATTATTATTATAAATATTATTCTTAATAGTTAAATTTAAAAAAAAAAATTCAAATCATTATTTTTATAGTGGAACTACCATGTTTATTTCTTTCTATCAGATCATGTATGTCCAAAGCCCATAAGAGATAAAAAAAAATTGAAGACATAAAAAGAAGTCAACTTGAAGAGATTGAAAAAAAACATAGAGCTTGAAGATATAAAAAATGAATTGAAGAATTGAAAATGTTGATTATACAACAACGAGAAGAGGAATATAGGAAGTACATCGGCAAAGAAAATCCAGAGGCACGCGAGTCCTACCCCTTAAGTGAGTTCAAGGAAGAATAAACATTTATGCAATCTAAATTATCAATGAAGGGAAAGAAAAAAGAAGCATTAGATGATATTGATTAGATATAACTCATGACTGCTTTGACACCTATGAGAGAAGAAGGGACTATGACAATAAAGAATGAATATATTGTGATTTTCAAGTTCCCACATCAAGTGGAGATGAGAAATCCAACTGCACTCACACCATAAGAAGCAAATGTGACTACCAAGTTCCTAAGTAAAGAGGAAGAAGGTACAATAACAACTAAATATTCAAGTAGGGAAGAGTCCAAAGTTGCTACGTCAACCAAAAAGAAAGAGATACCAGGCCAACCGCCTCCTTATATCTCCCCTCAAAAAGATCAAGGCCACCAGTCTCATGGAGGGAGAACAATTACACCCGAGCTACAAACCTCAAAATATGATACTCAGTCAATAATATGTACGTCTAGTAGAATTTTGTTGTGGCATCTTACAAAGTAGTGAAGCGAGGCACATTAATGCGCTAGGTAGAAAATATATAAAATTGGCTAGTGAAACTCCAGAAAAAAGACGATGAAATAAAATAGGTAGAAGACAATGATATGAAATATATTTTTATGAAATTGTCATTGATGCCAACATGGACTTGCAGTGCCCCACAGATTGTCATTGATGCCACAAAGTCCCACTTACAGTGCCTTGTACCCCTTACAAAGTGCTTTTGAGCCTTGGACCCCTTACATAGTGGCTTTGTCCCTTGAAGTACCTTGTACCCAGTAGACAATGTCCATGTACCCAAAATACATTATCTTGATACCACCACCTTGCTAAAAATGTTGAATAGCTATTTGATGGTGTTAAAGACCCTGGATATGGTCCTAAAGCCTTGATGGATGATGGCTTAACCCTAGATGGGTTGGAGAAGCAATAATGACCCATTATTTTGTCATTCATGCTATGATGGTATCATAGTACCCAATGGGAAGACCCATCTACCCACAGATGATGTCATTATGGATATCGACCTTTGACAGTCTCCTCTTGTGGTTGAGGTGGTTGAAAAATCCTATGAAGCCTCTTGCTTGTTGAAGAAGCCCTAATGAATCCATTGGATCCACACTTAGTGGTTTGATGACCTTGCAACCCTTATTGGGGTCATGGAGATATTATATTATGATGATGACCTAATATGGTCCTTGAGAGGCTATGGAACCCTCGGTATGATTAAGAATCCCATAGAACCCCTAATGAAGACCCTGATACCCTTGTAAAGGTCATGGATCCCACTACTTGCACTGGACATGGCTAGATGGCATGATGATGTGATATTTAATGACTTAATGAAGTAATGGAACCTTATAAAGAACTTTACTTCCATTTCTTGGAATCGATGTGGATAAGTCACCCACACACATATTGGCTTGATGATGATCCATTTAGTGACAAGGTTGAAGCCCATGATGGCACCTTGCACATGGCATGCTATTAAAATCCCTATTGGCTTGATGCAACCCTATGAATATGTGGAGCACACACTCCCATGAATTTTAAATGATTTGGTTGACTTTGAATGATGTTAAAAGAAAACTAATAAAAATACATAAGGTTGACCATTGAGGTGGTAAAATGTTTAAAGTCAAAAATAAAACTCAAATTAATAAAAAATTCTTACCTTTGAAGACAAGTCAGCTAACATGAAACATGTCAACTTTAATTTGTATATAAACACATCAAAAAACACTTAATGATAGATGTAGAGAAGTGAATTTGCAGAGATTGGTATCAGTTTTTTTTGCAATATTAGAGGAGCAGTTCGTTTTTACAGAGAATTTTTTGTGCATCTTCACTAAAATTGACATAACTTTATCATATGGAATCGGAATTACAAAATTCTTAGCTCATTGGAAATCTTGTTACGAGGGATGTGTGATAAAATGATATAGAGTTTATTTTGGTTTGTCTATTGTTTCTTCATCTTGTGATCTTCAGAAAGGTATGATTCATTCTTTTGGGTTTCTCTTGTGATGGCACATCTCTCTCATGGATATAGTTCATCTTTGATCTTAGTATGTGAGCCTCTATATTGGTGTATATATTTTAATTAATTATGTAGGATATCATGATGATGTTGCATACCTTTATGCTATGATGTTGATGCACTCCTATATAATATGATGTACATGGATACGATAGTGTGATGATTCTCTCCTATGAACTATGATGTACACTTGATGTTGATGATGCATACATGGTGCACACTAAGATGGTGATGATGCATATTTAATGATGATGATGCATACCTATGATGATAATGCATGATGATGCATGCCTTATGTTCAGTGAAAGAAGAGAAGAACTACTTATTCAGTAATTGTGTATGATGAGGTGTACAATGATGTACATGAGAAGTGTATGGAATTGAAATGACTTCTCAATATATAGTGATGAATCAATAGATGTCCAACAATAGAGATGAACAACAGTGATGAGAAACAGTGATGAGCAGTAGAGATGAGAAAAGTGATGAGTAGTAGTGATGAGCAGCAGAGATGAGCAGTAGTGATTAGAAGCAGTGATGAGAAGCTCTGATGAGAAACATTGTTGAGCAGTAGTGATGAGTAGAGATTGATGTGTAGAGCAGAGGTTGGTTGTGCAGAAGAGCCATATGATTGCTTGCAAGAAGAATATTGCAATTGAGGATTGGACTACTCAAAGCCTTCTTAGTTGGAGCTAAGAAAACCAAGATAGGTCTTGTTATGAGAGTTTGTGTTCTTTTCATTAGTTTGTGCTAATTGTAATCTAGAATATTTTTGTCTTCCATGTACAATAAATAAAAATCAAAATTCCATATATTCTTGTGTCTCTTTTGATGTGATGTTGTGTTGATGACTCATGATGGATTTTATTATGGAATTGATGACATAGTGATTGATATGCTATGATTGATTAAAAAGGGTAAAAGTTTATAATTTATTTCACACTAATTCACCCCACTCTCAGTGTGTCCATTGTGTCCAATAATTGGTATCATATCGAGCCTTTGTCACAAGCCTAGAAATATTAAAGGTGAGTCGTGGAGACACAATGGAAGAAAAGGAAAAGTCATAAATAAATAGAATTCTGATACTTGATATGACATTTTATTTCAGTTGGAGGAGAAAAATGAAGGCTTATCTGAAGAAATTTGGTGTTTGGGAGATTGCAATCAATCCACCCGCTCCATCAAACAAGAAGGGGAAATTAGTTGTATAGAAAGAAGAAAAGAAGGAAAATACTAAATCCTTGAAGTCCCTCATGGATGGACTTCCTAGATCAGTGAAGGAAAGTGTAGGGGATTACACTTCATCCAAAGACCTATGGTTTAAGTTGGAAATCGAGTATTAGAAGGAAAGACCAGAACCTGAAAATACAGATAAGGAATCAGAAGACAAGCCCCCTGAAGAGGTCAATTAAGAAGAAGACAAGAAAGAAGAGAATCTAATAAAGGTATGGAATCTTGTGATTGTAATGATGGCTTGTGCAATGAAATTGAAAATATTTTTGTAGATGATTATGGAGGGATAGCAAAGGTTTCACATGAGATACATCTCACATTGCTGAATATTGATCTCAGAGCCAATTGGTTTCTAAACACCGTAAATTTAAACCATAGTGATTTCACAAAGTTCAAAAAGAAAATATTGGACTCCTTGAACGAATATCAAGAAAAGACCATGAAAATGAAAGTGTTTCTCGTGAAGCTAAAAAACAAGGAGAAAGAGTTACGGGACAAGGATGGAAAAATTGAACAAATAAAGACTGAATTAATCAGTCAAAAGGAAGTACCAGAAGATCTTGAATAAATTAGAGAGGTCAATCCTGATTTGAAGAATCAGTTGGAGGAATCTAAGAGGATAGAAGAAATCATGAATATTCAGCTGGAAGAAACGAAGGAGACTATCCAGAAGCTGGAAATGGAGGTAGTTGGTCTGATGAAGAAAGGTGAGAAGAATGAATTTTTTTTCAATTTCAAGGAAAATTCAGATGTACCAGATAAGATCTTGGATTTCCAGAGATATCCACTCGACAAAACTAGTCTTGGTTACAAGAAGGAAAAATAAAATTATGAAGATGACACTTGGTCTCTGAAGAATCTAGAAGCAGGTCCATCAACATCCAAAGTTGTTCCCCATGCACCTACACATGAAAAAAATGAGTTTGGAAGCTCAAAGTTGCAACAATGATTTAGGCCTATTCTGCAAAGAAAGCTCATAAAAGAACAACTCAAAATCCTAGGTATGAAAGTGGATTCAATGGTTATTGTTATTTTTGTTCCAACTTTGGTCATAAAGTTGAGTGTAGACTCTATGGAAGAAAAATTGGTGGAATCCCAATTAATCAGTTAGATGATGGACATGTTGCTGCCATGTGTGACACATTAATGTGTTACACATGCAATGGGTTTGGTCACAAATCCCAAGAATGTGCAAGTCAAATAAGCCAACCAAGGAGGAATTCTTCATACACATCAGTAATAATATTTGAAGATCAGAATCATAGAAATTAAAAGAGCATGAGAAGAATTATCCCATGCATGATCTTGAGCTAGTGGCCATTATCCATGCTCTAAATATGAGGAGGCACTACCACATGGGAAGGAATTTCTTTTTAAAGTCTGACAATATGAGTCTAAAGTATTTATTCGATCAACCTGATATGAATGCGAGGCAAGCAAAATGGTTGGATTTCCTGAGTGAGTATCACTCTAAACTAAAGCATATTAAGGGCAAAGAGAACAAATTTGTCGATGCTTTGAGTCGATGAACTCATATGATATATCTGTTTGGGTACACAGGGTACTCCCAAAAGACCTAACACCTTGAGTAACCGCTTCACACAAATATATCACAGATCAACACACCAATGTTTGTCACATGGTTAAAACCCTCGAGAGGGAAACAGTCCATGGCCCCGGCCAAATAGCTACTTGGAGCAATTTATTATGAAAAAGAAATACAGTTACATGAGCTTCTCATAATCGATCAACTAGCCAAGGACCCTCTATGCACTTTAAATAGAGATCATAGACCAATCGGGTGTTAATCCATGGATCAATGGTAGGTATGATCTAAGAGAAGTTGAACCGTAGGATCAATCTATGTCTAGAACATATCATGATCGTCGGATTAGAATATTTACAAATGCATACTAAAGAAACACACTTTTACCTAACGGATATATTACACAAGTTGATCTTAACTAACTCCTAAGTGTCTAAATATCCTAACATCCCCCCTTAAGAACAACTTGGGATAGGATTGAAGGATTTACAAAGGTGACACTATTAGGAGAAGGAAGGAGGCATTAGAGCCTATCCCCCCTTAAGGACACATTCCTGAACTCCTAACATAGATTGAAGTTTAAAAAACTTCATCTCAGTAAGAGACTCGGTGAATATGTCTGCAACTTGATCATCTGTATGGCAATAGAGAACTTCAACAACACTATCATGAGCAATATTTCTGATGAAGTGCATCTGTAGCTCAATGTGTTTGTTGCGCTGATGTAGAACTGGATCATTGGCAAGCTTCATGGAAATTTTATTTTCGCACCAAAGTGGAGTAGGCTGCTGCTGCTTGAATCCAAACTCTGAAAGGATCTGTCAAAGCCATAAAGCTTCTTGATTGGCATTAATTGTGGCTTGATATTCTGCTTCTGCTGAAGAATGAGCAAGTGCTTGTTGTTTCTTACAAGCCTAAGTGATAGGTCCAGATCCCAGACTGAAAACATAACCTACAGTAGACTTCTGATCATCAGGATTACTGGTCCAATCTGAATCAGTGAAACCAACCAACAAAGGTTTCCCCCCTGTAGTATAATGAATCCCAAACTGAATTGTACCTCGAATATATTGAAGTATTCATTTTTCTTCTTTCGAGTGACTTTCATGAGGAGTTTTCATATAACGGGAAACACGACCAACAACAAAGGAGAGGTCAGGACAGGAATGAGTCAAGTATAAAATACTACCAACAAGATGACGATACAAGGTGGCATCTACTTTAGGGGAAGTACAAGTGGCATAAAGTTTGAATCAAGACTGGAAGGAAGAAGGGGATGGTTTACAATATTCCATGTGGAAGCGACGAAGAAGGTCGCAAGCATACTTAGACTGGGAAAGAAAGATTCCTTCTTTGGTTTGCAAGACTTGGAGACCAAGAAAATAATGCAAATGTC
>LPNX010527738.1:22639-68307 GCA_001517045.1 Pseudotsuga menziesii
GCATTTCACATGGGTTATAAGTTTAGGGTCACTACCTGTAAAGATAATATCATCAACATAAAGAACAAGTATGATGAGATGGTTTCCTACTTTCTTGGTATATACATTGGGGTCAGAATGGCATCTAGAAAAAACAATGTCAAGGAGAAAGCTATCCATTTTGGCATACCAAGGTATAGGAGCTTTCTTAAGGCCATATAAGGATTTATTAAGGAGACAAACAAGGCTAGAGTTATTCTGAACATATCCAAGAGGCTGTTCCATGTAAATTTCCTCATGTAAATCACCATGTAAGAAGGTAGACTTGACATCCATTTGATGGACTTCCCAGTTATGTAAGGCTTCAAGGGAAAGAACAAGGCGTATGGAGTTCATTTTGGCTACAGGGGAAAAGGTTTCATTGTAGTGAATCCCTTAAACTTGGGAAAAACCTTTGGCAACTAACCTTGCCTTAAGTCTTTCAACACTTCCATCTAATACATACTTAGTTCTATAGACCTATTTACATCTAACAAGTTTTCTTCCTTTGGGAAGAGGAACAAGATCCCAAGTATCATTTGCCATTAAGGAACAATATTCTTCATCCATAGCTGCATCCCAATCTGGATTTCCTGAAGCTTCTTCAAAGGTTTCTGGATCATGATTCTCGAAAACTTGAGCCAAAAGAGAAGAGGCTCGCTGAAACTAAGAATGTGTTTAGTGTTGATCTCTAGGATCATCGGCAAGATCACCAGCTACTTCACATGTTGAACGGACCCATCGATGAAGTATTGGTGCTGGTGCAATTAGAGGAACATGAGAAGGAGGAGGTGGATTTTCATCCTCACTGTCATCATCAGAAACTAGAGTTGGAAACCTATCAAGGAAGTTGGAAGAAGAAGAAGAAGGCACAATCACCGAATCAGGGTCACAGGCCAAAGATGGCACACCTGCCAATTCAGGCTCGCAGGCCAAGAGATTGTCATCAAATTTAACATCTCTTCTAATGATTATATCATGTGAATGGAGCTAAAGAAGTCTATAACCTTTTACATCTTCAGAATATCCAACAAATATGCACTTTTCACTTTTAGGCTGCAATGCTTTCTATTTTTCATCCAGAATGTGAGCCCATGCTTCACAACCAAACACACAAAAGTGACTTACATCTGGTTTAATTTTACTCTATGCTTCTTTCGGTGCTATACCTTGTAAAAATTTAGTGGGTGTGTGATTAACTATGTAATTTGCACGATTTATGGCCTCAGCCCAATATTGAAGACTTAGTCCCTTAGATTGGATCATACAATTAGCCATTTATTTTAAAGTGTGGTTCTTCCGTTCAGCTACTCCATTTTGTTGAGGTGTATATGGAACAGTGTGCTGTTGTTGGATTCCTTTTTCAGTGCAGAAAGTAGTGAACTTGTTGTTAACATATTCTCCTCCATTGTCAGATCTTAACTTAATAATTTGATGACCAGATTGTTTTTCAACAAGGGCCTTGTAGGCCAAGAGCATGTTGAATAATTTGCTCTTAAGTTTTAGGAAGTAAACCCAAGTGCATCTAGAGTAGTCATCAATGAAAGTTAAGAAATATTTGAAACCAGAAACGGAAGCAGATGGAAGAGGACCACACAAGTCACTATGCACAAGGCTTAGCTCCAAAGAAACCGAGGCATGCCAAGAGGCACGTTTGTCAAAACTGTCTCGATGATGTTTTTCGAGTACAAAACCAGAACAAACACCATCCTTGCAAGATACCATTGGAATACAAGTCACCATATTGTCTTTACATAGTTGTTGCAATGAGTGATAATTTAAGTGACCAAATCACTCATGCCAAAGTTTGCTCAAGTTATCACTATGAGCAACAAAAATTGAAGGAAAAGGTGATGACCCAAAGTTGTTAAATTTGTACAACCTGGTAACATCATCAATAGTTCCAGTAGCAAGGACATTTTGAGGATTTTTAAAATCCTTGTTTACAACTTGGTGAGGTGTAAAAGTCACAGTTTTACCTTCACCTAAATGAGTAATTTGATAGACTGATGACAAAGTGCAGGAAATTTTTGGAACACATAGTACATCATTGAAATGACCATTTTCTATTGGAACTGTTCCAGATCCTACAATACTTAGAGATCTATCATCACCAACAAATATTTGTTTGGTGTTACATTCATGCATAGTAGAAAATATGGCTTGATGTTTAGCCATATGATAAGATGATCCAGAATCAATAAGCCATTCATTTGAAGTAGAAGAAGAAGATGTAGTATAAGAGTAACCAGAAGCACAAAGTACATGTCCAAGAGAGTTAGATTCTGAAGACGAATCTATGTTGATGTGGTGCTTCTTCATTACTTCTTCCAAGGATGCCATCTTCTTGAAACACTTAGATTTATCATGGTTATCTTTCCCACAAAAATTGCAATGACGCTCAGTCTTATTTCCTTTTTGCTTGGATCCTTTGTCATTTTTTAAAGAAGGAGCTAACTAAGAGGGTTTGGGACCCTTGTTGTTTGGATTATTATTGCGAAAATTATGTTTCTTGGGAGGTTTGGACTTTTCTTACTGTTGGAATAATAAGGCTTTCCCAGACGTATCTGCATTGTTAATTATTCCTAGATGAATGAGATTATCTTGCTCTCTAATTAAGGAATAACAAAAGGATTCAAGACTAGGCTCTTGATAGCTAGCTATAGTCAAGGATTCTTTCATGGAGTAGAATGTAGATACAAAAATAGAATATGCAGGTCCAAGTTTGGAAAGAATATGATAAATACATTTTTTGTCTTCTTTCTTAATCTTGCATTATGCACATAAGAGTCTAAGAGTTTTATACTTAGATAAATAGTCTTGAATGCATGAAAATTCATTTGGATTCAAGGAAAGCAACTCATTCTCATGTTGATGACCCCGAATTTCATTGTGTTTACCAAACACAGATTCCAACTTTTCCCAAGCTTTATCAAGTTCATCAATTCCAGATATGTGGAATCACAAATTAGTAAATATTGACATCCCAATCAATCCATGAGCTTCATCACATCTATTTGTCCATTTAATTTTCTTATCATCATCAGTGGGTTTTGTTTCTTTCCCTGAGGTTATCCTGAAAAGTCCCCTACTTCGTAAAACATCCTCCATACGAGATTTCCATGAGAAATAGTTAGAACTTGTAAGTATAATATAACAAGGGGCGGTCATACTATCAAATAATGGCTGAAAAAACATAAACTAACTATCTGGTTTCAAAGAGCTCAAAAAAATATCTGATTTTAAAAAAAACAGCACTTAAAACTGATTTTGGATGATGAAGTTATGCTTGATCAAAGAAAAAGTTGAAGATGTCCCCAATAGTGATGTGGTAGATATTAACTTGACCAACTAAAAAAGGAATCCCCCTCTTCCCAAGATCAACCCTTGACAATCACTTTTACAATAAAGTTTCTTTGAAGTGAATCACTTTTGTAGAATAAGTGATGTTCACTTTTACAATAATGTGACTTTTAAATAGTGCGGTAATAAATTAAAACCTTAAGTGACTCACTTTTATTTTATTTTATTTATGTGAGATACACTTTACAATAAAGTAACTTGAAAATAGAAATTGCATGCACTAAAAAGTAGCTTAATATGACTTGAACTGAAGACCTATTAAGTAATAAAGCAACTTTGGACCAAGTGACCTAAGTTTAAAAGGTACGTAAAATAATGGAAAGAGGAAGGGGGCTTTTTTTTTTTTTTACTCTTCTCTCTCGTTCTCAGTTTTTGCTTTGTTTCCTTGCAAATCACAAAATAAATGAAAAACACAAATAAAAAAAACTTCTCCACACAATGGGGTTAGATCTTGGTTATCTTACCCAGAAAGTCTACGTTTTCAAGTTTTGTCACTATTTATGATTTGTTGTGATCGCACAAGGTGCACGGAAAAGAGCATATGTAGCCGAGAAGATAATAAAAAAACTTTCCCTTACTGTTTTTGATTTGCCGCGATCGCGCAAGGTGCACATCAAAGAGAATAAGCAGTCAAGGAAGGCAATAGTCCAAGAATAAAACAAAAAGATCTAATAATAAACTGATAAAATATGAGAGATTTACAAAAAACAAATCCATCACTGTAACATTATACCTTGAGATTTGTCGAAATGGGTGTTTCTGGAGCAAACGGAAATGGTTTTTGGTGAAAAAAAACTATTTCCCAATGGAAACAACACTTCGAACACAATGAAATAGCTTGCACAGGCCACATATGCATATAAAATATAGAACCAGAAACCTTTTCAAAGTTTCGACAACACCGGTTCTAGATCTTGATCAAAACCGAAAGCAACTCTTCAGAAAAGATCTGATACCATGTTCAGGTACACAGGGTACTCCCAAAAGACAAAACACCTTGAGCAAATGCTTCACACAAATAGATCACAGTTCAACACATCGATGTTTTTCACGTGGTTAAAACCCTTGAGAGGGAAACAGTCCACAGCCCCAGCTAAATAGCTACTTGGAGCAATTTATTATGCAAAAAAAAGAAAGTTACATGAGCTTCTCATAATCAATAAACTAGCCAAGGACCCTCTATTCTCTTTAAATAGAAATCATAAACCAATCGGGTGTTAAACCATGGATCAATGGTAGGTATGATCTAAGAGAAGTCTAACCGTCGAATCACTCTATGTCTAGAACATATCGTGACTGTCAGATTAGAATATTTACAAATGCATACTAATGCATACTAAAGAAACAAACTTTTACCTAACGGATATATTACACAAGTTGATCTTAACTAACTCCTAAGTGTCTAAATATCCTAACAATATGAGGTTACCCTAAGTCAAACTGATGCATATTTGCATGAGAATATTAGAACAACCATCAAGGTTGACCCATTCTATGTGGAAATCCTCAAGAAGGTCCAAGAGGACTGGTTGTTTCAACAACAGAAGAAATACAAGGTGGATGAATCTAGACTACTATGGTCCAAGGATAGATTGTATGTTCTAGTTGGAGGGGACATTCAATCCAGCATCCTCACAGGATTTCATAGGGCACCCTACTCAGGGAATCCGAGATATCAAAAGATGATATCTTCCATCAAGAGACACTTTTTTTGGCCTAATTTAAAGGCCGACATTGCAATGTTTATTGCGAAATTTCAAAATAACCAGCTAGTTAAAGATGAGCACCAACATCCTTCAGGATTTCTATAGCCATTACCCATTCCAGAATGGAAATGGCAAGTTATCAGTATGGATTTTATTACTGGCTTACCAAAAATAAAGAAGCAAAATGATTCCATCTTCGTAGTCATTAACAAGCTGTCAAAGGCAGCACACTTCATCCCCGTGAAATCGACCTACAAGGCCGTGAACATTGCCAATATATTCCTGAAAGAGATATTTAGATTTCCTGGGATACCCAAAGTGATTATCTCAGATCGATATGTTAAGTTTATGGAAAAAATTTGGATATCTTTATTCTATTGATTAGAGATGCAACTGAACTTTAACACTCCTTATCACCCACAGAAGGACGGAAAAACTGAAAGAGTAAACCAAATTTTTTAATACATGCTTCGAATGTAGGTCATGAACAACCCCACCAAGTGGGAGGATTGTAACATCCCCAACCCTCTGACCGACAAAGAGGACACTACTATCACCAAACATACGGGCAAATAGCCCCATGAAGATGAACAGGCATATAGTTCTGAAATAAAAACTTAAAACATAAAACATGCTAAGACACATAAACCTTCACATGCATAGCGGAAGAAAACATACATTAATTCAAGCATACCACATGTTCATCATATTCATTATTAAGTTTAAATATAAATGCAGAGACAAAATAGTTAAGAATACTCATCTTAAAAAGGACTCATCCCGTAACTAGATACGTCGCTACAACGTTCCACCCAACCATAGGCTAGTGTGCTCATCAATCTCTCAGCAACACCGCCACCCCCAAGCTAGGAATGATTCCTCAAGGAGTAAGGGTCAAAGTAGGCTTACACATAGCCAAGGTACACAAATCAGCCAAGCCACACAATAGGGTTTAATAGGCCGTCAAGGAGTTAGGGAAGGATAAATGCTAAGCTGGTGGCCTCAACGAAGAGATAAGGACGCCTACACCAGAGCTAACCCTAGCCTCTAAGGCATCCACACACCCAACACCAGGAATCAGTGCTTTCTCTGTTTCACAGTCCCTCATGCCTTGACTTCCCTTTCGAATATTCTTCAAGGGTTGTGGAGAAGAAATCCAGCAGTCTCACTCTATCTGAGTGGCTCCAAACACCAATTTATCAAGCATACCTAGCCTCTAATCCTATTCTCAACAGTCCAAAGACCAACCATTGCATACCGCAGTAAAACAATAGTTCACAGCTCTGTGAAGGAGGTGAAGACAATAGGGTGACAACCCAAAATGACAAGGTGAACACAGCTCAAGTCAAACATGACGATTCAACGTTGTTCTTGGCCCTAGCATGGCCAAAACAACTCAGCAATAACCCAACAAGGTACTTGCATAAATAGCAACCAAGAACCGGGGTAAGTCAACAACAGCCCCAATCATATAAGGAAATGGTGGCAGCATTACACGATGTGCAAGAAGGGAAAGAAGCCCAATTCCCAACACTGAGCCCACAACACACAATCCTTCATTCAATTGCTAGAGAAAAATTACATAGCCCAGAAAATGGAAAAAGGAACAAACTCCCAATTTAGGCATGAGGGAAAAAGACATAGCCAACAGTCACAGTTCAGCGTTGAACCACAGGGAAAAACCACAGCAATATTCAGAAAATGCCACATTGTAAAGGAAAACACAGTAAACAATGCGTGGAGGAGACTGCAACCAGCATTCAGTGAGGGAACCACCGTAATCTTTAGCTCACGATCCACTATGAAGGATGGAACAATACCCAGTCCAATAATGTGTGGAGGAAATAAATCGGTTCTTTATGTGGATGGAAGGAACACAACTATAGATCGAAAAACATGTGAGAGAGGAAAGGTGAACCCCTCAACAAGGAAATGTAATCCATTTTAACTCTGCCTTGTGTGAGGAAAACGAATAGTCGGTAGTGGGGAGAGTGGACAGAATGATCGACCATCGCGTAGTGGAGGGAGTGCAGGCATGCGCATAGTGGTTTCCTGCCAGCTAATAGCTGCCCCCACTAACAACAAAAACTAAGGTGTTCAACACATGGCAAACTCCCAATGGCCCCAATGGGTTACATAACCCCCCCCCCCTTAACCTTAGGAATCATTCCCTTTTCATTTAATTTTGCACCGTTTTAGCTGGATGTAGGTTTATTTTAAATTGATGTGCATAATTACATGATGTCAAAACTACAGTGTGTCGGACAGCATAATGTACCATCGGCAACAATCCCTATTGCCGAAACATAACACAACCGAATCGATGGCGGGGCTTTTGCCTTTAGCTCCACACCAGTATTTATTATGATATATGCATCATGTACCTTTTAAGGAAAATGGGGTCAAAACCAGGGCATTACAATCTCCTCCCCCTTGGAATAACACCGTCCTCAGTGTTCCAATACATAGGAATACATATACAATTTGGACATCAAATTTTCAAAATTTTGCAGATCTGTCGCATGTTCAATTATTTACTTTGAACATTCAGGACCAAGCCCCTCAGCTTCCATGTACTTCTCTTACTGGTTCTCAGCTCTTGGCTTATCCCAAAGTCTAGGAACTTTCTGGTCGCTGCCCTCTTAATGTTCCCTCATTGGGCAGTCCCGACGTAAGTGATGTACTCCGCATTCCCAACATTTCGCTAGCTTCCTCATCTTTCCCTACTCAACTTCCTTTGAGTATTCATGCCTGGACCGTTTCTTAACGGATCACTTGGACAAATCTTCCAACATTGGTCCACTTCCCTTTCCTTTATAGATTGGCCCCATAATGCTTTTGACCTCCTTTTGCAAACCAATAGAGTCTTGCAAAATATTGTGGTTCATCTCATTCTTCCGTTTCTATATCTTGAGCATCTCTCCAAGATTCTCTTGGGTCCTGGAAATCATTTGGAGGAGACTTCTAGCCAAGTTTAGCAACTTTTGGTCTGCTTCGATGATCAATGCACCACTAGATTTCACCTTTCTCACCTGTGAAATGCATCATTGAAATTATGTTAGACCAAGCATAATATAGGCATTAAAATCAGTCAATTAATCTCCCAATTGGCATGACAATCCAAGCCTCATCAAGGAGACGTTCATATTTCTGGTGCCTTCCCAATAGGCACATGAGCTCATTTATGTCCATTCTTGGGCAGGGAATTAACCATTCCAGCATTCACAATTTACTTTTAGCAAATACACACATTCTATTTTCAGTTATACATGCATTCAACAACCTTTTGTTTTCTTAATGCATAAATGTATGTATATATATATAATCAAAAGGCAAGAGAGAGCAGCAAGAGTTTTTTTTTCCTCTTTGTTTTGTTCCATGCTGGAAACCACACCACCGCTGTGGCTCTTCATGCTCTCAACCTCTTTCACTTCACCATGAATGTTGGACCAATCCCTCTTGGTCATGACACTTAGTGTCTCTGGTCTATTTCAGACCTCTCAACCATGGAGCCTCCCCACCTGGTTTTTCTCGGCTGATAGGAACTTCACAGTCTAACTAGAACCTTTTTCATTGCTACTCATTCTGAGCTCTTCAGGACAGTCACATGTCCACATGCACCTCTAGGATGCTCTCATAGTTCTCACTTCCAGCGATACCTCTATTGTGTGTTTCCTCATTGGTGCATAGGATCTTGCTTCGCTTTGCAATCCTTGGGATCGCCTATGGACTTGGATGTTAGGTCAGCTTGCAGGCTAGTTCGAAACATCCTTTTAGCTATATATCAGGCACAGTCAAGCCAACCTTCAGTTGGGTTTATCAGACCATCAACAAATCACCTGTACTTATATCAACAATAAACAACCACTTTCCATATCACACAAGAGACCACTCCCTTATCCGAGTTGACAGTCCCTCAAGAATGTCTCCTTCTTTGTGCTCTTTAGAGAGACCACTCCCTTCTTTGAGTTAACAGTCCCTCAAGAATGTCTCCTTCTCTGTGCTCTTTAGAGAGACCACTCCCTTCTCTGAGTTAATAGTCTCTCAGGAATGTCTCCTTCTCTGTAGAAGGTAGGATGAGCTCAAGGCACTGTTCATTTAGTGTACAATACCAGACTACATTTGTTTAGCCTAACAACACAAGCAATATAAGCATATTCATTAGCATTATTGCTCTAAAATTGTAACCATATTTTACACCATTCATTATCAAGTATTGGGAAACCAGGAGTGCATCCACTCCTTAGGGTGTAATCAATATTGTAAAACCCTTCCATGATCTGACATTGGGAAAGTGTGCACCCTTCTCCGGTGTGTGCCATGTAGGCCCTATGCATACTCAAGCAATATGACATAATGGAAACAAAATCAAAACATGCTCTGCATATTGAATTTAACAATTTGACATGTGTATTCTTAGATAGGGTCACAGAACACTTATCTATTTTCCAAAATAGTTTTCCTTCATTAAGGAGGAATGGGGACTTTCTTCTCTGAGTTGACAGTCCCTTGGTTTGTCATCCCAACTCCTCTTTTCATGTCGTATCCACACATGTCTTACTTACATCATCTATATCATCTCACTCATGTTTCTTACCAAACATGTATTGCAGATGAGACATTTCCAAAATGTCCAATGGAGTTTCACCTGAAACCCATTCCAAGATAAGGGAAAACCTTCCCATGAAGTTTGTCTCCTACAGGTCAGCACACATGATCTTCCTGTAGTGTGTACCCCTGGCACATTCATCAAATAGACAAATAGTCAGTCATTATCTGATAATACAATCCTAATTTGATTGTTTCATAACCAAGAAGTAACATTATTAATTAAATTCAATGAGAATTTGCAGCTCTATTTACTACAGAATGATTTGCTTGGCAATGAGGTGATCCTCATTTGTGGGTCTCTTGTAAGAAACACCACTATGCCCATTATAATTCTATGCTTCATAACATGAACACCTACTTTCATTGTTCCCTCTTGACACAATTCTATGCAAGCCAATAGTGATTAGTGGTTGTCAGCAATTTCTCAAACCCGAAATTCACAAATTCAAATTTGACAACTCATTATGCAAATAAACTAGTTTCATGGGCATGGGACTCTTCTCATGAGGTTTGGCTCTTTCACATGGTATATTTCTGGCATTTGTCATGGTCTTACTCTCATTTCCATGCTCCAAACAATCTACCTGAAACCTGAACTTCAATTATCCAAACACTTGGTAAGTCTTGATGCATATAACCTTTTCATTGCTGCAATAATCACTAAAGCATTTTCAGAATTTATAAAATTCCAATACTTCTAGCTGTTAATCACATCAATATTACCAAAACTCATTTACTTCATGCAATCATTATCATACTTTAGATTACAGGGTACAGTCACATCATTCATGTAATTTAAATGAAACATTTAGATATTCATTACTTCACAAGCGTATCATTTGTACCACCTTTCCCTTCCATAGAGCATTTCCAATATCCAATCGATCATGGCTACCTTCTTCATGAACTTACTATCTTGCATTCATAACATCTCTTGGAATGGTTCTAAAATTGTCATGAATTCATCATTTCATCCATTAGTTATTCATAATATCACATGCGCTATCTTAATGCATTCATGCAATGCATCACAACATTTGCACCCATACTTAGGTAATCATTTACTCGCACCCTTCATATGCATCCATTCATTGCTTAACTACAAGATTTATGAAATCTTTTAATGCATATCCACTCACTGCTACCTTGCATTGATTCAGGAATACTATGCATTCAAACATACCATGCATGGCCTAACCATGACTACTTCATATAGGATGCATTACTATAATCAAGATCATCAGTGCTTACTTTCTTCGGGCTACTAAGCTCATAGCAGCATAATACAGGAATAACATATTTCTATATGAATGTAGTATAAAATTCAAATACCCACATGGTATGAGACCTCTTGCTTTTACCACTCCATGCAATTGTCATAAATAAACTCTTACCTTCATAGGTCCTACTTACACCCTTAACATTACCTGTTTGGTTGGTCCTTTACAGGAGATTGCAGAATTTGCTCACCAACTTTTCATTCTGGACTTGTTACCTTATCCCTTTCTCCATAGGGTTTCTAGTCACATTCGTCAGCATCAACAACATATTCTAGCCATGTCCATGTTGTCATTGGTTTTTCCACTAATGCCAACATCAATGCAGTAATCATCATTAGTGATTCATTATAAATGTATAATCCTCACTATTTTTACCATCATGTAATGTCCTATGCATCCAAGGCATATCCTCATACATTTCATGTATAAAACTTATAAAATGTAATTATAATCAGCAATATAGGGTTTTAAGGAAACTTCCCTTTTTACGTCCCTCATCCTTGCATGGAACTCCTCTTCCACAAACCAGCTGATTTGACTGCATGGTCTTGCTACCTCTAGGCATGCAATTTCCCAGATTTTTCCATTTGACAGCAACACCTTTCTCTTTTAGGCAATCACTTAGCACTTTGTTGCTCCACACTCAAATTATGGTGACTCTCACTTGTTCCTTTCTCGATAATATTTCCAACGCCTATCCATATGCTTCATTCTGACCCCGGGTGTGAAAACCACATCATTTCAAAAATGATGGCAAAACACACCAATGAATGTTGGGTCTAAAATGTGAACTCCATCCACCTAGGGTTTTCTTTCTTTTTAGTCCTGAAACTGCTGAGAACCCCAATGAGAAATTCACTGCAAAGCCTACTAGAGAACTATCTGGAATTGCTAAAAATTCCACTGGAAAACCCAATTTTCCTTCCTCCCTATTAGGTCCCTTCCCAACTAAGTTTTCGACGCTTCGGTGGTAAAAATGACTAGCTCATCGGCGTTCTATTCCTTTATTTTTCTCCGGTGTTTCAGCAGGAAAAACAAATAGACTTCTGATTTGCATCGGTGAGAAAACCGACTATTCATCGGGTCCTCTCCTTACTAATATTCCGGCGTTTTGGCAGCTGAAACCTCTAATTTCTTCCGTTGTATTGGCGCGTTGCTCATCCACTGTTCCGAGTTTCATCAGCGATTCCTTGGTCTATTTTCGTCCGCAGTATCAGGTCCATAATCGTCTATTGCTCCGAACTTCATCGACGATAGCATAGACTAACCTGTTGTGTCGACGGCTGGGTGCCCTAGACATCGAATGGTTAGTCCCTTCAGCTTCTTCAATGGCGGCCCACAATCGAACTATATCCTCTGCAGCTCATGACTTTGTCGACGGTTGTATCAACTAGGATTTTGCGGCATCGGCGCTCGGATAACATTGGGTGATTAGTTCTTTATATGGCTGCAACGAAGGCCCATGATTTCTCTATGCTTTCCACAGCCACGGGTCTATCGGTGGTTGGAACAATGTCCATCGTGTGAATAGTCTACTAATCAGCCGTAACGACAGACATTCGATCAACTAACTTTATCCAACATAGCTCATCAGCAACTAAATCACCTAATCATCAATGATATGATCAACTAACCATCGCTGATGATTGAAGATTCTACAACTTAGAAAAAATTTCAAATTTTTTCTCTTTAGTCTTCTTTTCTGTCGCTTGATCGGCTCAACTATCTCTTATTCTCCGTTGATGTGAAAACATCCTCTACCTTCCACTGATTCCACCGGCTCCATCACCCCTATCCTTTGCCAATCAAAGCAACTGCTTGTCGCTGCCGTAGTTATTGGAACCATAATTCACTAACACCTCGGCACTGGCGAGTGGAAGACTAGTGTATTGGCGGAATAGTTCACTCAGCAGCTGCAACAATGACTCATCATCTTTGATCTTTTTTTGATCGGTGGCCTAATCTGCTAATGATTTTCAATCAGTGAAATGAAGCATAACCTGATCGGCATCGGTAGTCAGAACTTTTCTCATCTAAAGACTAGTGCTCTAGGCTTCTGCAACGGCGGGCGTATGAACCACTATCGCCTTCTGATGGCCGATGATTTTGGGCCTTAGAGAAAATTTTTGAACTTACTTTATTGTGTCAACTATCAGAACATCTTTCTCTGTGGCATCGGTGATCACAGGCTCTATCTGTCGGAAGGATAGTCCTCTAGATATCCATAATGGCGATGCAAGATCATCTAATTCCTTCTGATTTTCATCGGCGATCCACACAACTAACATGGTTTGATGGCCGATGAATTCAACACTTAGAAAATTTTTGAAAATTCTACACCATCGGTGGTCGAAGGCTCTATCTGTCAAAAGGATAGTGGTCTAGCCATCCTCAACGGCGGTGCTCAACCAGATAAGAATCGGCGATCCATTTGTCTATGTGTTTTGATGTGCCAACGGCCAAAACACTTAGGAAATTTTCCAAATTTTCATCCTTTGTCTCTCGTCGCATCGGCCATCAGATCAACTATCCATCGAGTGGCCTTCCCACTAAGTGCTCCACTACATCGAAATAACTTGTCACCAAGTTTTTCGATGAGCTGACATTCTGGCACTTAGAAATTTTTGTGAAATTTTCTTGCCTTCACCCATTTTCCCTGATTTCTGCTAGGCAGTAAGCAACCTGCCTCTATTAACTGTTTATCATGGCCCTCTGAGACCCAAGTGCTGCAACATAACCTCTTTCACTACATCTTCATGGCCCACTCAAGCCCATAGTACAACCTTTAGCTCTGATATCATACTGTAACATCCCCGACCCTCTAACCGACGAAGAGGATGCTACTATCACCAAACATACTGGAAAATAGCCCCATGAAGATGAACATGCATATAGTGCTGAAATAAAAACTTAAAACATAAAACATGCTAAGACGCATAAACCTTCACATGCATACTGGAAGCAAACATACATCCATTCAAGCATATCACATGTTCATCATATTCATTATTAAGTAAATATAAATGCAGATACAAAATAGTTAATAATACTCATCTTAAAAAGGAATCACCGCGCAACTAGCTTTGTCGCTGCAATGTTCCACCCAACCATAGGCTAGCGTGCTCATCAATCTCTTAGCAACACTGCCACCACTGAGCTGGGCATGATTCCTCAAGGAGTAAGGGTCAAAGAAGGCTTACACGTAACCAATGTAGACAAATCAACCAAGCCACACAGTAGGGTTTAACAGCCCGTCAAGGAGTTAGGGAAGGCTAAATGCTAAGCTGGTGGCCTCAATCGAGAGCTAAGGATGCCTACACTAGAGCTAACCCTGGCCTCTAAGACATCCACACACCCAACACTAGGAATCAATACTTTCTCTGTTTCACAGTCCCTCATGCCCTGACTTCCCTTTCCAATATTCTTCAAGGGTTGTGGAGAAGAAATCCAGCAGTCTCACTCTGTTTGAGTGGCTCCAAACAACAGTTTCTCAAGCATACCTAGCCTCTAATCCTATTCTCAATAGTCCAAAGACCAACCACTACATACCACAGTAAAACAACAGTTCACAGCTCTATGAAGCAAGTGAATACAATAGGGTGACAAGCCCAAACAACAAGGTGAACATAGCTCAAGTCAAACATGATGATTCAGTGTTGTTCTTGGCCCTAAAATGGCCAAAACAACTCAGCAATAACCCAACAAGGTACTTGCATACAGAGCAAACTAGAACCAGGGTAAGTCAATAGTAGCCCCAATCATATAAGGAAACGACGGAAGCATTACATGATCTGCAAAAAGGGAAAGAAGCAAGATTCCCAACATTGAGCCCACAACACATGATCCTTCATGCAATCGCTGGAGAAAAATTACACAGACCAAAAAATGGAAAAAGGAACAAACTCCCAATTTAGGCATGAGGGAAAAAGACACAGCCAATAGTCATAGTTCAGCGTTGAACCACAGGGAAAAACCACAACATTCTTCGGCAAATGCCACATTGAAAAGGAAAACACAGTCAACAATGTGTGGAGGAGACTGCAACCAACATTCAGTGAGGGAACCGCTGCAATCTTCAGCTCATGATCCACTATGAAGGATGGAACAATACCCAGTCCAATAATGTGTGGAGGAAATAAAGTGGTTCTCTGCATGGATGGAGGGAACAGTACAACCACATATCGGAAAACACATCAGAGAGGGAAGGTGAACCCCCCAACAAGGAAATGTAATCTCTTTTAACTCCACCATGCATGAGGAAAATGAATAGTCGACGGTGGGGAGAGTGGATAGAATGATCGACCCTCGCGTCGTGGAGGGAGTGTAGGCGTGAGTGTAGTGGTTTCCTACCATCCCATAGCTGCCCCCACTAACAACAGAAACTAAGGTGGACGACACATGGAAAACTCGCAATGGCCCCCACAGGTTAGACAAAACCCCCCTTAACCTTAGGAATCATTCCCTTTTCATTTAATGTTGCAAAGTCATAGCTGGCTGTAGTTTTATTTTAAATTTATGTGCATACCTACATGATGCCAAAACTATAGTGTGTCGTATAGCACGATGTACCATCGGCAACAACCCCTATTGCCAAAACATAACACAACCAAATCTATGGTGGGGCTTTTGCCTTTAGCTACACACCACGATTTATTACAATATATACATCATGTACCTTTTAATGCAAATGAGGTCAAAACCAGGGCATTACAAGGATTGCTTGCACCTTGCAGAGTTTGCATTTAACAATGGGTATCAGGCTTCCGCCAAGATTTGTCCTTTCGAGGTACTCTATGGACGGAAGTGTAGGACCCTAGTTAGTTACTTGAGATAGTCCAGTGGATCAGCTCATGTTACGGCCTGACCTGTTATTGGACTTGGAACAATTAGTTACCAATGTCCAGGTTAATCTTAAAGAGGCACAAGACTATTAGAAAAGTTATGAAGATAAGGAAACGAAAGGTAAAAACTATTAAGTTGCTGAGCATGTCTACTTTAAGGTGTAAGGAAAAACGATCTCATTATTCTTGGGTAGGTGTGGTAAGATAGCACGTAGATTTTGTGGGCCTTTTGAAATTCTGGCCAAGAAAGGACCAGTGGCTTATGAACGAGCATTGCCTTCCCACGTAAGAGTTCATAATGTTTTCCATGCATATTTATTAAAGAAATATGTTTATGACACTAAGCATGTCATTGATTGGTCATTATTATAGGTGGAACCTAAGGGGGAATTTTCCCCTGAGCCTTTGGATATATTGGACAAAAGAGAAGTACAGCTTCGGAAGCACACTGTAGTCCAATTGAAAGTGCACTGGAAGCACTTTGAGGTAGATGAAGCTACCTGGGAGAATAAGGCCACCTTGAGAAAGGCTTACCCCTCCTTGCTTCATCATATCATTCAGAGTCTCTAGAACATTAGAGATTGTGTTGTACTAAGCAGGGAGGGATGTAATATCCCAAATTTTTGACCTACCATTTATAGGCATGAGCCTCTTGATCATGATGATTATATTGATGTTTTATTTTATATTGGGTCAAAGATCCCACTGCACATGAACATGATGATTTGTTTTGTATATTGGGAGTAAGCAAATTGTTGATGATATATATGTATATAAATGTTGGTTATGTTGGGCGTGGACCCTGAAGCATATGATTGATGAAATTTTTTGTGTTGGCTGTGGACCCTGAAGCACATGATCGATGAGATGCTTTGTGTTGAGTGAAAGGCTCTGGAGCACATGAGTAATTATATTTGTGTTGAGCATCAATATCTAGAACACATGAAAATATTATTTGGAAATGTTGGGCATAAGCTCTGGAGCATTCCATGTTGGTGTTGATCATAAGCTCTGGAGCATCAGATCTTTGGCCATTGTATCCCTAGGTGTATTGTACAAGTACATCCTAGCATTTACTGTTGAGCGAGAGCTCTGGAATTGCACTATGTTTTAACTCCCTGTTATAAACATTGAGTATGGGCTCTGGTAAGTGCTAGGGGTTACTGAAAAGATTAAAATCACCTCCGAGTGAAAATGACTTGAGAATAATATTGATCTCATCATACTTATTTTTAGGTGATTAAATGAAATTTCAAATTTTTGTATTCTCAGTAAGTACTGAAGCACTACCATGTTAAATGACAGAAATCCAACATGCAAGGATGCTTAGAGTTTCCTACTCTAGTAGACCTGAGCCATATATCTACTTGACCTTCATAAAAGAAGTGTCGTTAAGTCTAGGGATCATGACACATGAAGCCCGAAGACAAGTGTTAACAAGTATTTTAATACTATGTATTTTAGACATAGTATGTATAAAGAAATAATTAAGATTAATTATATAATTGAATAAAGAAAGAAGACAATATCCAACAATTATTATTTATTCTTAACGAATTAATAAATAGTGAAATATCTATGAAAGACTAACCAGGAACTAGCTAAAAGTTCCTTGGTTAAGAATTGAAAATTAACCCAGTAAATTAAAAAGGGTTAAATCAATAAATCAAGGATTTCTTGATTTAACTGCCCCTTTGACTTAAAAGTCTGCCTATAAAGACTCAAGCCAAGAAAAGGATTGGGGATTCTGATTTTTATCTCGGAGAATTATTATTCTTCCTTTTTTTGGCTCTCAAGTATTTTTCCTGGAGAACTTTCTCCTGCAAGGAAAAGAGGACTGATTGAGAACTAAATACCAGTTAGGAAACCCTACCTTAGGAGCTCTAAGCTACTTGCATGTTGGAGTCTAGGTTGAGGGGATCCGGATTAGAACCGGGAAAGGTTCTCGATCATGGTTCGGAGGAACATGGTAGTTCCCAAGTAATTTGGTCATCAAACATAGATTAGATATACATTTAATTGTTAATGTTGGTTATTTAAGTGTGTAGGTGTAGCCATTAACAAAGCTTCAAATTCAGGTATGGAATCCTTGAAGGCCTATTCTATTTATTCCCAAAGTTTCATTATTGTTTATGTTAAGTAATGGCTGCAATGAAATTTATAACCCTAATGGTTATCTTTTATGGTTATCAAACTGCTAGGGTTTGTATATGCAATTTACTAATCATAGGCTAGAGAAATTTTATTATATGATGTACATTACCAGGGATTGTACTTTGAGTTGAATTATGTAATTATCTTTGTGTTTAGTTTATGTGCACTATATCTATGTTTTGTTACCAGTTAACTTATTCTACAGGTTGCATTACTCCACTGACATATTTATTTTGTAACCAGAGGGTTGTTTTAAACTCAAGATTTGTTTAGAAGTATAGGTTNAAAGTACAGAACTTAAATATTCTAAACTAAATAAACTAAGTATAGACAGAGAAAACTAAATCTAAGATAATAACTCATTAAAGACCTTCAAAGTTTGTCTCAACAAGTAAAAAATAATTATCATAACATTCCATTAAATAAGCATAATCGTAATTAACCAAACATAGAAGGCATCATGACCATCCATGTGGTCCAATATAAAAACTTTGTACTATTATATAAAATCTACAGTCCAAATCACTTAGTCAATAATCACATCCATTTACATAACTCAAATGTTTAATTCGCAGTCCTATTATTACAGTCATCCATTATAAAAACATAAAGGGTTTTAAAGGCACCATTTAAATATACACATAACCAAATGTATCATATTAAACATTTAAAACAACTAAAACCCATTTTTCCAACAAGAGGTCATGACATCGATTCCTATAGATGTCTAGACTCAAGGCGTTACCATTAATACAATCACAATCATTTCGTATCGAAGCAGTAAGCAATCGCATAACCATTGTCTACACAGTCCATGCTTTACATCTAAAATATATAGGCTATGTTTTCAAGCTACGCCACAATCCTATGAAAAAACAATGCATACACTAACAGTGAGGTTGTAAATACCCTAGTTATGGCCTCGGCCAAGTTCCAATCTAATCACACAGTCATGCTAATAAACCAAATTGATATCATGGGTTATAATAACCCTGGATGTCATAGCGCTATTGTTTCCAAGTAAACAATTTACATATAAAATACCAACTAAAAGCTATCACAGTCGTTGGCAGAGGCACATACCATTCATGGCATGGCCTGCAACCATGCTGAGCCAATAAAAAATTAAGAGTTCAATACGCTAATGATGAGCACGTGGTGGAAATCCAATGGGCTACAACACCATTGCTATAATGGTGGAGCCCATTTCATAATGCCCCAAGCTCTAGAAGCTTTCCAGACTCAAAATACAAACCAAACAAATAGAGTGTTGTGCATATGGCCATAACAAAACCTTTATAAATATGCAGAGTAAATTCTACAAGCTTTAAGGCCATGATGAAACCCAGTAAAGTCCACATGTTAAAACACAACATCAAATTAACTACACAGTCCCAAATTCTTTTACATAGTATAATCCATTATAATCGCTCAATGAAATCGTAGGCATTTCATACCCAAATTACATTACAGTCTTCATATTAAAAACCAACATACAGTGTAATTACAAAATGAGGCACGAATCCTCCTTACAAACAGTCAAAGTATTAAAATGTTAAAATGGAAAGTTGTGAGCTATGGTACCATTACGAGTAATGGTGCACCACGACCCAAAAAAATGACAAACCTCTCAACGAGAGTCTATTTAAAACTAGATCAAGCTACATCTTAAACCCCGAAGGTAGATTCAACAAGTACCATCGAAACCCCAACCCAGTAAAGAATCCTAACTCAGGAATGCCCAGAACGAGAGGAGGCATGTAAATATTGCAGGCAGGCTTACCATGGCCGTAAAGAAGAAATCCCAATTCAACAACATAGCCATGTGAAAACCACAGAGCGCCTTCATTTCCACTTGCAACAATTCCACGAGGGAATGACAAGCATGACCATGCCATGGAGAAAAACAAATGAAGCAATGCATTTTACATAGAGCCGGTCGAGCTTACCTGTGAATCAATGGGGTCATCTCCATTCTTCAAATGCACAGAGGCCACATTAAACCACAATGCCAAAACCATAATGCACAAACAACAAATGCCAAGTCCTTTTCCAAGGGTTTTCACCAACCCCGATGGCATTAATGACACTAGCTGGTTTCCATTAACACCTACATAAAACCCAACCACAAGTTTGTGGATTAACGTTATATCAACCAAAGTCAGATGTTAAACCCTCTATACTATGGTTCTTCCACCTTTTAAATGTCAGGGCAGGCTCAATGCTAATGACATGGTATGTATTCCATAGTCCCAACCTTATGGTATGCATAGCCCTTAACACTATCATATAGTGTTACAATGTTTTCCCTTAGCATCAAGCTTATAGTGTTATCACATGCCATTTATGCTAGTTTAGATAGGTAGTATATGCACTTAAGCCATAATCTAGGTTTGTAGCATTTAAGAATCATGGAAAACATAGTATGCCATGATTCCTTTGCTCGAAATAACAAGTGTAGTTTCCAAACTCGTAACCAAGACAGACCTGGAAAATGGAAATAAGAGAAGAGTAAGTAACTAACCAGGAGATAGATACTAATAATGGAAGGATAATAAGATAATTCATAGCATTCATTAAATTAAGAAATAAAGATAATTAGCAAAGATAGGGTGTGTACCTGAGTCATAAAATGGAACAGTAATAAAAGTACAAGGCATAATGGGAAGTATAATTAAGAACTAAATTGTGTCAAGTAACCAATAATCTTGATGTTGGAAGAGTAACCTGTGAATCAATGAATAAGGTGCCTTAGTTCAAATGAACTAAGTAAGCCCATATAACAAATAATAACCTTACCTCTCAGATCGTCATGGGAGAACAAGTCTCGCCATTCCATCACTTTGTTCTCATCAACAAAGTTAAGTTAGTTTTTATTAAATAAACAAAGTATACATTTGCAGAAGAAAAACAATGATCTATACAACTCATTCATTCACCGACAATAATAACTAAGAAATATCGATAGTTTAAATAACATAATTAAGACATAAGATGTAAACAAACTAATAGTTACTGAATGGATAAGAAATTAACAAGACAATGGGCAGATTCCTAGGAGGTCGAAAGTTTAAGGAGCATCTATGTTTTCGCACGAGTACTAATGATCCCTTTTGGGTAATTTTCACTAGCCTATAATTTGTTCTTTCAATTTTTGGGGACATTACAAGTGTTATCAGAGCCCAGTTTCCATACTGAGAGACTTATGGGCAGACCAGGCATTCACGTAGAGAGAATAAAGTATGATATTAAGTAATTTTTGTTACTAACAGAATTTTTTTTTTGCTGCTATTAAAAAATTTTGTTTTACAAAAAATTTCTATGGTGCTATTCAGTTTATGAATACTGAGGAAGAAAATAGTCGACAAGAAGAAATAACCACCACCACTCTGTAAGTGAACTTGGTGGTCAAGCTAAACTTTGATTCGATGAAAACTTTGCACAATCTTCAAGCTGAACTGAAAAGTTTCAAAGATATTAGTCTCAGTGAAAGAAAGGAACAACAAGCTATAAATTAAGCATTATTGCGTAACATGATAGGAGGGAGCCCGCAGGGTAAATCTACCCAGTCCACGAATAGATCCAAAAAAAACCTGCACCATGAGTGGGCCAACAGCCCAAGAGAAGCAGAAAAAGAAGGTACACCTGAAGCATCTAAAGGAGATAATCATAGTCCTTCCAGTGATGAATCACTTTCTCCATGAAGAATGAAGCAAGGAAGTGATGACAGTATTCATGGGGAGTTTCGAAAAATAAGAGCCCCAACCTATGAAAGTGAAGTAAACAAGGGAGAAAAGGAGGAAGAATGGTTGCTGGGAATGAGTAAGTATTTCCAAGTTCATAACTATTCAAGTGTGATGCAGGCTAGGCTTTCCATATACAACCTGAACGGTAAGGCAACAAGATGGTGGGGAGATTTAAAAGACACCAAGAAAGATGAGCTGTGAGAAATAAGCTGGGAAAAAATTCGAAATATTTTCCAAGAAAAATACATGTTAGAAAGGTTCTTTGGCTGCAAGGTAAAAGGGTTCCATGAATTGCGCATGGGGTCCATGACTATGGACACATTTATAAACAGATGTCTAGATCTGTTGCATTATGTACCATATATCAAAGAAGAGAAGGTGAATATCCTGCAGTTCCTAGGATGTCTTCCTCCCAGTTTTTGGGACATGATAGAATTGGACATGCCAAAGACACTCGACACTACACTACACAAGTCCCGAGTCTGTTATGAGCATGAGAAGTTATGGCAAGAAAAATAGAACCAAAACAGAGAAAAGTCTAGAAATTTTTTTGATGAACGCAATCCTGGGACAAACTTGCAGCCTTATAGAAATCAAAATAACAACTTTCAAGCGAACAAGAAATTCAACAAAACTGGTAGGGAGCTTTATGTACCAGCTCCTAATGGTGATAAGAAAGTGGTGAGTAAATCCAATTCTACCCCTTTAGCAATCAAGTGTTGGAAGTGCAACGGGCTGCATTATTCCCAAGATTATAAGAACAAGAACAATGGAGTCTTGCATAAACTACAAGAAGAAATTACAATTGAGGATATAGCGGGAACCCTGTGAATTATGCAGCATTAGATGGCTGACAAGCGGACCATCAAACTATAATGGTTAAGATCGAATGTAAGATTTTGAACATCTCTGTTTCAATACTTATTGATCCCAGTGCTTGCCGGAGCTATGTTGCACCTAATATTGTTGATTTATGCAAGTTAGGCAAAGTAAAGCATGATAAACCTTGGCTGGTACAGTTAGCAACCGGTACAAAACAGATGGTTTCAGAAATTGTTAAAGAATGTGAATTAAACCTAAATGGTTTCCTTACTAAGGTAAACCTGAACATCCTATCTTTAGGATCGTATGATATTCTTATCTGCATGGACTGGTTGGAACAACACCATGTCATGCCCGATTGTCTACACAAGTATATCTTGTGTAATGATAGCCAAGGGAACCAAGTGAAGCTCCAAAGCATCCCAAAGAAAGGTTCTGTAAGACAAATATCTACCTTACAAGCAAAGAAGTGTGTTAGGAAGGGCTGCAAGTTATTTGCGGTGAAAATTCGAGATGAAGAGTCTGATAGAGAACAATGCATAGAAGAGTTCCCCTTTCTTGAAGAATTCAAGGACGTATTTCCCAAGGAAATCCCCAAATTACCTCTAAAACGAGACCTAGACTTTTCCATCGAACTTACCCCAAGATCATTTTCAGCCTCCAAAGCCCCTTACCACATGAGTGCACCAGAATTGGTGGAACTCAAACTGCAGTTGCAAGAGTTGATAGCGAAAGGGTACATCCGACCCAGTGTGTCTCATTGGGGATTTTTATAGCCTATTTTTGTTTCCCATTTTAAAGCATTTGCTTGTTTTTAAAGTATTGTCTTTCTTTTTATTTTAAAGTTTTGACTTTAGTTTCTTTTAAATTTTTCATTGATTTCAGGCTTAATTTTGGTTTTACTTAGTGAATTTCATTGGTTTTAGGGGCCTGTAGAATGTATATATGACTTAAAGGTTCTAAAAAATATCATAAAGTTTTATTCAAAACTATTAACTAAAGTTTAACCCCTTGCTATGAGTTTTGATTTCAAAATTGATAAACAGTTATTCTTGTAGCGCAAGCTCAGAAAAGGTATACAAGGGCACTACAAGAAAATCGTGCTATTTGAAAAGTCATGATTTTGGCTCATAATTTTCAAAATTCACGCATAAGAGAAGTCTTTCACACCTGTCGACGAGTTTGATATGTGTTTCAGCCACAATAATCATTGTGACAATGGTTGTGAGATTAGGCAAAGAATTATTTGGGTGAGAGTTATGAGATACACAGTAGTGGAATGATAATGATTATGCACGACGAGGATAATTTGCTACCAGCTACGTATTTCCTGAATGCATGAATATCGTAGAAGTAGTTTGAAGACCTAACAGTTTATGGTTGAAGATTGAAGAAGGTCAGCTATTTAGGGTTTGTAGGTTAACTGTTTAGCACTGTCGTGGCAGCTAGAGATAGACTTAAGAAGGATACTGGACACCTGAGAAGACGGGAAAGAAGATTTCTAGCAACCAAATCCATTATTCAGATAGGTATGAAATGAATTATTGACATGTTCCATGAGTTCAGGTTCACATTGACAGAGGATTAGTTATTGATATTAACTAAGAATGTCAGTTCATAAACTCAATTTTTGCTCAATGTCAAATCTTTTTTGTCAATTTTTTGCTCAAATATTTGAATAGTGTTAAACTCTTTACTGAAGGAAGCACATTTAAGATCAATCATCCAGAATGAAGAGGAGTGGGAAAACAAATAGGGATGAACCCTTAGATATGTCTTGGGTTCAAGCTTTCCATGACTGTGCAAGGTTATTTTCAGAGGCAGGATGGATGAACTATTTTGAGAAGATTGATGGACACCACACATAGGTTTCATATAAATTTGGTTAGGCATTGAATAATAACATAATTACTTTTAACACCCTAAAGATTGATCTAACTAGAGAGCTAATAGCAGAGGCTGTAGGCATTCCTGATGAAGGTGAATATTAGTTCAAGAAGCTACCTTTTACCTTTAATTCACATAATTACTTGCTTCCAAATGTTGTTGTAGACTGGGGTAAAGGAGTGCATATACAAAAGTTCAAACCAAAGTGGAGAGAACCAATTAAAATTCTGCAAAGCTATGTAACTTGTGAAGGAAGATATGCATTTTTGTTTAAATATCATTTTAGGTTTTTGCAACATCTAAATCATGAAGAAAAGATGAGCCTTCCTTTATTTTTCCTAAAGAGTTTGCAAAAGATGTCTATCAAGGTAAAAGAGCATCAAGATCATACTCAACAGTCCACATTTCATCATGGTATGATAAATTTAATAATAAGTACAGTGGTCCAAAAGAAGGAAAATACCTCGGACTATTTTCTATTCTAGTCTTGGTTTCAATCTGAGAAAGAAGACCAAGCAAAGAAAAGACAGGTGAACAAAGCATAGAATTTAGTCACGAAATTAAAGAAAAAGGTCATAGTCAAATTAGAAGAATATAATGTGTAAAGAGAGTCTATGACACAAAGGGATGAAAATGCTGAAAATGAACAGCATAATAAAGTTGATGAAGATGTAATATCGAAGGTTCAAATGCAGGATTTAGATAATGTAGAAGATAGCCTTCATGAAAAAGTAAATCAGGGAGTAGATGAAAGCTTGATGGAACAAGAACAAGTTCCTACAGAAATACAATCAAAAAGTAAGGAAATCCCATTGATTGATGAAGCTAGGGCTGATAGTGTACAATATTTACAAGAACAGTCTGAAGAGAAGTTGGTGTCATAAGGAGTCAAAAGAAAGGTGTTTCAACTAGCATCCATAAAACACCAAGGAAAAAATTTGAGCATGTTGGGAGAGATTGGGGTAGGTTGGAGACCTAAGACCAAACCCAAGAATAAATTGATATTGAAGATGAAAAAATTGTTAAATCCTAAGTTATCTCAAAAGAAAATCATAGTGATAGAAGGATCTTCATCCCAAGAAAAGTTAGAAGAGGATGAATGCTTGTATGTAAAAGAGATGAAAGGTAAGAAACAAGTTACTTTGAAGGATAAGTCAGTTTTAACTGAAACTAAAATATCAAAGATTTTAAAAGAGGATCGAAGGAAAGTGATTTTAGACCATCATGAGGATGAGTTAATGAAGCAGCACTCAGTCATGACAAGTTTTTTTGCAGAGGAAGAAATGATTGTAGAACCATTAGCTCTATGTAGTTTTGAAGTTAATGAGCCTCCAGGGGATCCTGTAACTATGATAGAGCATCAAGAGGAGGATGAGGATATATTTAAGAAATTGAAGATTCCTTGGATGACAGAAGGAATGCATTCAGCCTCAAAAGGACAATGTAATGATTCAGAGAATGAAAACTTATAAAGAAGCATTAAACAGTATAAGTATTAGATAGAATTCCTGCATGAAACAAATGAGGGGTTAGTAGTTGCTAATAGAAGATTAAGAGAGTATTTAGAAGAGGTCAATAGCCATTACCAAGACTTAATTGCAGTCTCCAAGGAAGCTTTGAAGAGAAAAAGATAGACAAAAAGTCTGTGTGCAGAATTGAAGCAAACTGTTCTAGACATAACATAGGAAAATCAGGAGCTTTCAAAAAGAGTTGAAGACCTAGAAGCTGATCATCAAAAAACAAGGAGAAAGACTCAAGCATTAGAAGGGATAGCCCTTTTGGCAATGGATTCTAAAGATTTGTAAAATCATTTAAATGATAGGTGTTATTAGTTAATTTTTGTAAAGAAGTTAGTTTATTATGAATGACATTATTTTGTTAAGTAATTCGGTAGTATGACCTAAAAAACAGTTTTTCAGTTATGTAACTATTTTTCGTAACTAAGATAAAAGTAAGACTGTAGAATGATAGGAGGTTCAAATTATTGTACAAGGGGAGGATTTTAGCTACTATACCGAGCTAAGTTTCAGAAACTCTCACATATTTTGAATTACTGATTATGGTTTATATGCAAAATATAAGCCCTTTTTATCTTATCTGCTGGTTTCATTTCTGATTAGCGTAATCACTCAGTTTATAAATTCATTTCTTGTTTAATGTTATTTCTCATGGAATTCTTGTGAGTTGTGGATGAAATTCAATAATATGCTTATATTGTTTTAGTTTATGCTTCATATATGATACATCTCAGTATTTCATTGTTGCATGATTTAGTGTTTGGCATAGACTTATGAGTTTTTACCCTCTTGTTTACAAACTGCACAACCAAACCCTAAAAACTTGGTTTACTTAATTTTATTTATTGAGATTGTGTTGGCTTGCTCTTTAGTAGTCTGAGAACAATTTCCGACTCTAACAGGGAGCACCGATTTTGTTTGTAAAGAAGAAGGATGGTATGATGCGGATGTGCATTGATTACCGTCAATTGAACAAAATGACTATAAAGAATTGTAACCCACTCCCAAGAATCGATGATTTGTTCGACCAAGTGGGAGGAGCCAAAAAAATTTCAAAGATTCACCTGTGATCCGGGTACCATTAGGTACGGATCCAAGATGAAGATATTCCCAAGACCGCCTCTCGTACAAGGTATGGGGACTACAAGTTTGTAGTGATGCGGTTCAGGTTGACCAATGCACCCGCAAACTTTATGTGTATGATGAACAACATATTCACAAATTATCTAGATAAGTTCATACTAGTCTTTACTGATGACATTTTGGTTTATTCCAAGAATAAAGAGGAACATGAAGAACACCTTCGCATAGTACTTCAAGTGTTGAGAGAACACCAGCTCTATGCTAAGTTTAGTAAATGTGATTTTTACCTACCACAAATACAGTACCTAGCTCAGATCATATTTGATGCAGGAAAAGATGTTGACTCGGAAAATATTTGAGCTATAAAGGATTGGCCTACCCCGACTAGTTTCACTGACATTAGGTCCTTTTTGGGTTTAGCTAGGTTATCGAAAGTTTATTGAGAAATTCTCAAGAATCGCTTGTCCCATGATGGCTTTGCAGAAGAAAGAGAACAATTTCTTATGGACTGACAAGTGTGAAGAAAGTTTTCAAAATATTAAGCAGTTTTTTATGACCGCACTAGTGTTGTGGATTGCGGATCCTGATGGGGATTTTGTGGTATGCAGGGATGCAAGCAAGGAAGGACTTGGAAGAGTCCTCTTGCAAAATGATCATGTGATCTGTCATGAATCATGGAAATTAAAAGAGCATGAGCAGAATTATCCCACCCACGATATTGAGCTAGCGGCCATTATCCATGCTCTAAATATGTGGAGGCACTACATCATGGGAAGGAAGCTCCTTCTAAATACTGACAATATATGTCTAAAGTATTTATTCGATCAACCCGATATGAATGCAAGGAAAGCTAGATGGTTGGATTTCCTAAGTGAGTATCACTTTGAACTAAAGCATATTAAGGGAAAATACAACAAAGTTGCCGATGCTTTGAGTCGACGAACTCATATGATATATGAGGTTGCCCTAAGTCAAACTAATGCAGATTTGAATGAGAATATTAGAACGGCCAACAAGGTTGACCCGTTCTATGTTGAAATCATCAGGAAGGTCCAAGAGGACCGGTTGTTTCAATAATAGAAGGAATACGAGGTGAATGAATCCATACTACTATGGTCCAAGGATAGATTGTATGTTCTAGTTGGAGGGGACATTCGGTCCAGCATCCTCACATAATTTCACAAGGCACCTGGGATATCAAAAGATGATATCTGCCATCAAGAGACACTTTTTCTAGCCTAAGTTAAATGCTGACATTGCAATGTTTATTGCGAAATGTCAGGAATTCCAGCTAGTTAAAGCTGAGCACCAACATCCTTCAAGATTGCTACAGCCATTTCCCATTCTAGAATGTAAATGGGAGGTTATCAGTATGGATTTTATTACTAGATTACCGAAAAGCACGAAGCAAAATGATTCCATCTTCGTAGTCATTGACAAGTTGTCAAAGCAAGCACACTTCATCCCTGTGAAATCAACCTACAAGGCCATGAACATTGATGATATCTTCCTGAAAGAGATATTTAGATTGCATGGGATACCCAAAGTAATTATCTCAGATCGAGATGTTAAGTTTACAGGAAACTTTTGGAGATATTTATTCTTTGGATTAGAGATTCATCTGAACTTTAGCACTGCTTATCACCCGCAAATAGACAGGAAAACTGAAAGAGTAAACCAAATTGTTGAAGACATGCTTCGAATGTATTGATGAAAAACCCCACCAAGTGAGAGGATTATATGCACCTTGCAGAGTTTGCATATAAAAATGCATATCAAGATTCCGCTAAGATGAGCCCTTTCGAGGTACTCTATGGAGATAAGTGTAGGACCCTAGTTACTTGGGACAGTCCGGTGGATTGGCTCATGTTAGGGCCTGACCTGTTATTCGACATGGAATAATAAGTTACCAAGGTCCAGGGAAATCTTAAAGAGGCACAAGACCGTAAGAAAAATTATGCGGATAAGAAAAGGAAAGATAAAGACTCTCAAGTAGGTGAGCATGTCTACTTGAAGGTGAATGGAAAATGGAGCTCGTTGTGCTTGCGTAGGTGTGGTAAGTTAGCACCTAGATTTTGTGGTCCTTTTGAAATTCTGGCCAAGAAAGGACGAGTGGCTTATGAACTAGTATTACCTGCCCACATAAGAGTTCATAATGTTTTCCATCCATCTCTATTAAAGAAATATGTTTATGACACTAAGCATGTCACTGATTGGTCACTATTATAGGTGGAACCTGAGGGGGAATTTTCCCATGAGCCTTTGCATATATTGGAAAAAACAGAAGTATAGCTTCGAATGCGCACTGCAGTTCAATTGAAAGTGCAGTGGAAGCACTTTGAGGTAGATGAGGCTACCTGGGAGAATGAGTCCACCATGAGAAAGGCTTAACCCGCCTTGTTTCATCATATCATTTAGAGCCCCTAGAACACCAGGGATGGTGTTGTACTAAGCGGGGAGGGATGTAACATCCTGAATTTTGGACCTGCCATTTATATGCATGAGCCTATTGATCATGATGATTATATTGGGTTGAAGACCCCACTGCACATGAACATGATGATTTTTTTTGTACATTGGGCGTAAGCCAATTGTTGATGATATATATATGTATATATATGTTGGTTGTGTTGGGCATGGACCCTAAAGCACATGATTGATGAAATGTTTTGTGTTGGGTGTGGAACCTGAAGCACATGATTGATGAGATGTTTTGTGTTGAGTGAAAGGCTCTGGAGCACATGAGTAATTACATATGTGTTGAGCATAAAGCTTTGGAACACATGAAAATATAATTTGGAAATGTTGGGCATAATCTCTCGAGCACTCCATGTTGGTGTTGAGCATAAGCTCTAGAGCATCGGATCTTTGGCCATTGTATCCCTAGGTGTATCGTACAAGTACATCCTAGCATTTAGTGTTGAGCGAGAGCTCTGGAATTGCACTATTTTTGTAACTCCCTATTATAAGCATTGAGTATGGGCTTTGGTAAGCGGTACGGGTTACTAAAAATATTAAAATCACCTCCGAGTGAAAACGACTCAAGAATAATATTAATCTCACCATACTTATTTTTAGGTAATTAAATGAAATTTTGAATTTTTGTAGTCTCATCAAATACTGAAGAACTACCACGTTAAATGAGGAAAATCCAACATGAAAGGATGCTTAGAGTTTCCTATCCTAGTAGACCTGAGCCATCTATCTACTTGACCTTCATAAAAGAAGTGTCGTTAAGTGTAGGGATCATGACACATGATGCCCAAAGACAAGTGTTAACAAGTATTTTAATACTATGTATTTTAGACATAGTATGTATAAAGAATTAATTACGATTAATTATATATTTGAATAAAGAAAGAAGACAATCTCCACCAATTATTATTTATTATTAAAGAGTTAATAAATAGTGAAATATCTATGAAAGACTAACCAAGAACTAGTTAAAAGTTCCTAGGTTAAGAATTGAAAATTACCCCAGTAAATTAAAAAGGGTTAAATCAAGAAATCAAAGATTTCTTGATTTAACTGCCCCATTGACTGAAAAGTCTACCTATAAAGACTCAAGCCAAGCAAAGGATTGGGGGTTCTAATTTTTATCTGGGAGAATTATTATTCTGCTTATTTTTGGCTCTTAAGTGTTTTTCCTGGAGAACTTTCTCTTGTAAGGAAAACAAGACTTATTCATAACTGAATACCAGTTAGGAAACCCTACCTTAGGAGCTCTAAGCTACTTGCATGTTGGAGTCTAGCTCGGGGGGATCCGGATTCAAACCAGGAACGGTTCCGGGTCATGGTTGGGAAGAACGTGGTAGTTCCCAAGTGGTTTGGTCATCAAATAGAGGTTAGATATGCATTGAATTGTTATTCCTGGTTATTTAAGTGTGCAAGTGCAGCCATTGACAAAGCTTCAAATTCAGGTATGAAATCCTTGAAGGCCTATTCTATTTCTTCCCAAAGTTTCATTACTGTTTATGTGAAGTAATGGATGCAATGAAGTTTATAACCCTAATGGTTATGTTTTATGGTTATCAATCTACTGGGGTTTGTATATGCGGTTTACTAATCATAGGCTGGAGAAATTTTATTACATGTTGTAAATTACTAGGGTTTGTACTTTGAGTTGAATTATGTAATTATCTATGTGTTTAGTTTATGTGCAATATATCTAAGTTTTGTTACTAGTTAGTTTAGTCTACAGGTGGCATTACTCTGCTGTCATATTTCATTTGTCAGCAAAGGGTTGTTTTAAAATCAAGATTTGTTCAGAAGTATAGGTTATATATATATAGAAATACATATATAAATCAGTATTCAAATAGTTTGATAATTAATGTACTATTCAATTTATTATAAAGTAAAGTAGAGAACTTAAATATTGTAAACTAAATCAATTAAGTACAGAGAGAGAAAACTAAATCTAAGATAATAACTCATTAAAGAACTTCAAGGTCTGTCTCAACAAGTACAAAATAAATATCATAAAATTCCATTAAATAAGCATAATTGTAATTAACCAAACAAAGAATGCACCGTGACCATCCATGTGGTCCAATATCATAACTCTGTACTATTATATAAAATCTATAGTCCAAATCACATAGTCAATAATTGCATCCATTTACATAACTCAAATGTTTAATTCATAGTCCTATTATTATAGTAATCCATTATAAAAACATAAAGGGTTTTAAAGGTCCCATTTAAATCTACACATAACCAAACGTATCATATTAAACATTTAAAACAAATAAAACCCATTTTGTCAACAAGAGGTCGCGACATCGAATCTTATAGATGTCCAGACTCAAGGCGTTAGCATTAATACAATCATAAGAATTTCATATCCAAGCAGTAAGAAATCGCATAACCATTCTCTATACAATCCATTCTTTAGATCTAAAATATGCAAGCTACATTTTTAAGCTACGCCACAATCCTATGAACAAACAATGCATACACTAACAATGAGGTCGTAAAGACCCTAGTTATGGCCTCAGCCAAGTTCCAATCTAATCACACAGTCACGCTAATAAACCAAATCGATATTGTTGGTTGTCATAACCCTCGTTGTTACAACCCTATTCTTTCCAAGTAAACAATTTACATATAAAATACTAACTAAAAGCTATCGTAGTCGTTGGGAGAGGCACATGCCATTCATGGCATGGCCTGCACCCACGCTGAGCCAATACAAAACTAAGAGTTCAATACTCTGTTTAAAACACAGACTCCATTTATACGCCAACACAGAGCACGTGGCGGCAAGCCAATGGGCTACGACACCATTGATACAATGGTGTAGCCAATGGCATAACTCCCCAAGCTCTAGAAGTTTTCCAGACTCAAAATACAAACCAAAAAAACAAAGTGTTGTGCATACGGCCATAACAAAACCTTTATAAATGTACAGAGTAAATTATATAGGCTTTAAGGCCATGATCGAACCCAGTAAAGTCCACATGTTAAATTGTAGCATCAAATTACTACATAGTCCCAAATTATTTTACACAGTATAATCCATTATAATCACTAAATGAAATCGCAGGCATTTCATACCCAAATTACATTACAGTCTTCATATTAAAAACAAACATGTAGTGTAATTAAAAAATGAGGCACGAATCCTCCTTACAAACAGTCAAAGTATTAAAATGTTAAAATGGAAAGCTGTGAGCTACGGTACCATTACGAGTAATGGTGTAGCCATGACCCAAAAAATGCCAAACCTCTCAACGAGAGTCCATTTAAAACTAGAGCAAGATACATATTAAACCCCGAAGTTATATTCAACAAGTACCATCGAAACCCCAACCCAGTAAAGATTCCCAACTCAGGAATGCCCAGAATGAGAGGAGGAAAGTAAATCTTATTGGAAGGCTTACCATGGCCATAAAGAAGAAACCCCAACTCGACAGCATAGCCCTTTGCAAAACGTGGAGCACCTTCATTTCCACCTACAACAATTCCATGAGGGAATGAGAAGCATGACCATGCCATGGAGAAAAACAAATGAAGCAATGCATTTTACACAAAGCCGATTGAGCTTACCTATGAATCGATGGGGTCATCTCCATTCTTCAAATGCATAGAGCCCACATTAAACCACAATGCCAAAACCATAATGCACAAACAACAAATTCCAAGTCCTTTGCTAAGGGTTTTCACCAACCTCGATGGAATTAATGGCACTAGCTGGTTTCCATTAACACCTCCATAAAACCCAACCATAATTTTGTGGATCAACGTTATATCAACCAAGTCATATGTTAAACCCTCTATACTATGGTTTCTCCACCCTTTAAATGTCAGCGCAGGCTCAATGCTAATGACATGGTATGTATACCATAGTCCCAACCTTATGGTATGCAAAACCCTTAACACTATCATATAGTGTTACAATGTGTTCCCTTAGCATCAAGATTATCGTGTTATCACATGCCCTTTATGCTAGTTCATATAGGTAGTATATGCACTTAAGTCATAGTCTAGGTTTGTAGCATTTAGGAATCATGGCAAATGTAGTATGCCATGATGCCCTCTCTAGGAAGAACAAGCATAGTTTCCAAACTCATAACCAAGACAGACCTGCAAAATGGAAATAAGAGAAGAGTAAGTAACTAACAAAGAGATAAATACTAATAATGGAAGGAAAATAAGATAATTCATAGCATCCTATAAATTAACGAATAAAGATAATTAGCAAACATAGGGCATACCTGGGTCGTAAAACAGAATAGTAATAAAAGTACAAGGTGGAATGGGAAGTATAACTAAGAACTGAATTGTGTAAAGTAACCAATAATCCCAATGTCACAAGAGTAACCTGTGAGTCAATGAATAAGGTGTAGTAAGCATGTATAATGAAGAATAACCTTACCTCTCAGATCGTCATGGGAGAACGAGTCCCACCACTCCATCACTTTGTTCCCATCAAAAAAGTTAAGTTAGTTTTTATTAAATAAACAAAGTATACATGTGCAGGAGTAAAACAATGATATATACAACTCATTCATTCACTGACAGTAATAACTAAGATATATCAATAGTTTAAATAACAGAATTAAGACATCAGAAGTAAACAAACTAATAGTCACTGAATGGGTAAGAGATTAACAAGACAATCGGAAGATTCTGGAGAGTTCAAAAGTTTAAGGAGCATCTATGTTTCCACACGAGTACTAATGATCCCTTTTGGGTAGTTTTCACTACCTTATATTTTTTTTTCCAATTTTTGGGGACATTACACAGATTGAGTTACTTCAATACCAAGAAAATATTTCATCATTCCTAAGTTAGTCATTTAAAATTTTGTTTTCTTGTCTTTATTAAATTCATCTAGAGAAAGATCTCTAGTGAAGATAAAATCATCCACATATAAGCAAACAATCAGTATTTTTCTTTTGGTATACCTTGGTATACAAGGTTGGCTCACTTGGACTTTTGTTCAACCCTTCACTATTCACGTATTCATCAATCCTGTTATGCCATACTTTAGGTGCCTTGTTCAATCCATACAATAATTTATTTAATCTGTAGACCTTGTCTTCTTGTCCATCAATTTCATATCCAGTATGTTGTCTCACATAAACCTCATCTTCTAAATAACCATTGAAAAATACTGGCATTACATACATTTGATGTACATGCCATTTATGATGAGCAGCAATAGCTAATACCATCCTTAGCATATCAAGTCTAGCTATAGGTGCAAAAGTATCATTATAATCAATACCAGGTTGTTGACTATACCCCTGAGGTACAAGTCTTTCTTTGTATTTTTCAACATCAGCATTAGCCTTTAACTTAGTCTTATAAATCCAATTGACACCAATACAATTTTTATTATCAGCAAAATCTACAAGATCCCAAGTATTATTTTTTCTATGGCATCAATTTCTTCATCCATTGCTTTTATCCAAACATTTGTTTTAACAACCTCATCAAAATTTACAAGATCACATGCTATAAATGCAAAATTTGAAACTTGATCTACTTCTTCATTTTTCTCATACTCTCTTAAACTTCTAGTCTTCTGACTTCTAACCCTTTTTCTTAATGAACCTAATGTAGGATTTGATTCATTACTTACCTTTTACCTATTCCTTTTCATCCACCAACACTTGATGGTTCACCATGTTCATGAATTCTGGACATTTTGACAAGTGTTCTTACTGTTGGTGTAGACTTATGGGTGAAAACATGAAGTTGGGAAACAATTGTATGACAAACGGAGTGAAAAAAAATAGGACACGCAGATGAAGATGTGAAAAAATTCAACCTCAAACTCTAGGCTGAGAGTTTAAAAAACCCTAGGCCAAGAGTTTGTGAGAGTTCAAACTCTCGACCGAGAGTTTAATAAAAATCTAGGCCAAGAGTTTGAACCAATAACCACGATGTATTTAAAAAAAACTCTCGTATGAGAGTTTTAAAACTCTTGGATGATAGTTTGAACTAAACTCTCAACTGAGAGTTTGGATATATTTTTTCAGCCGAGAGTTCATGGTCAACAAAACCTGCGAAAATATCTGGCATGTTTCTGGAACCTGCAACTTCAGCAAGCCCAAACCCCTGCAAATTTTAAAGATTATTTGTCAGAATTGGTAGAAATGGATTCATCTCTGAATCTAGTTTCCAATGATATAAAAATTGTTTCATTTCAAATTGAATTTATATTTATTAATAATTTTTTTCTAAACCTTATCCCTTAAGAATTTTGTTATTCTAAAAATCACCCGAAATGAAAATTCAATATCATAACAAAGACAACACCAAATTTTTTTAAATATTCATAGAGATCATAATTGACTTGTCCTATTCAAAGGGGTACTTTTATTTTTTCCAATAAGTATCACACTAAAGAGAAAATTGAATCTCACCAACATGTGTCGATAATGCAACATTTTATGAACTTATGGTGTTTTGATAAATAATAAAAAATAGTTCTGAAGTCCGAAAAACCTCAAAATATAGTCCATGTACAATTTCAATCTGTGCATATTATGAGTATAAATTTTGTTTCCCTAAAATGAATACCTATCTCTAACAAAAATGGAGGGCACACAGGTCACTCATTATTCATACTTAAAATTTTAAAGTATATGTTGTTGGTGCACTCCAAATTTTCCCCGCTATATGTTGATAATTTGTTTTTAAATATGAGTACATAGCTAATTCATTTCTTTAAAACTTGTGTATTTACTTCAAGGTGAAATTCCTATGGGAGATATCATTTTGAAGGGGCTGAAGTTGAAAAACATAAAACTTTGCTATTTGTTTTGTCAAAAAACAAGCAAAATTGTTTCCCAACTTCATGTTTTCACCCTTATGTGGAGTTAACTGACCTCCATGTATGCCATGTTCTTATTCATCATCTTCTGTGTGATGTGTAACAATGTCCTATTCAATCAACCTATCTATGATTCCATCCCATGCTTCTTCTTCCTTAAACACCACATATTTGCTGATGACATACTTCTTGGTGATGGGATTATAGAGTCTATATGATTTAGATTCTTCACTATATCCAACAAAAATACATTTCTAACTTCTGTCATCTAACTTTCTCCTCATCTCTTCAGGTACATGTGCATAAGGTACACACCCAAAAAATCCTTGAATGAGATATGTTGCTACACTAACCATCCCATGCTTGCTAGGGAACTCAATCTTTCACACTCTTAGTTGGGATTCTATTCAAAATGTGTATTGAACAAGTAACATTGTCTCCCCATCATCCATTCGGAATATGGTTCTCCTTCATCATACTTCGAGCCATGTTCATAACGGTTCAATTCTTTCTTTCTACTACTTTCTTTTACTGTGGAGTGTAGCGAGGAGTAAACTATCTTTTAATTCCATAGTATTGACAAAATTCCACAAAATAATTTGACCTATACTCACCTCCTCTATCTGATCTCAAGACTTTAATAAAGTTTTCACTCTCCTTTTCAACCATAGCTTTAAAAAATTTTAAAACATCAAAAGCTTGAGAGGTTTGTTTCAATAAATACACCCAAGTTTTTCGACTGAAATCATCAATGAAAGTCATAAAATAAACATTACCAGTTAAAGAAGGTGTTTGCATCGATCCACATAAATCTGTGTGTACCATCTCTAATGGATATTTTGTTATGTACAAGACTCCGGGAATGAATTTCACTCTATGATGCTTTCCCAATATGCAGATCTCACATGAGCTTGCTCACTGCTCAATACTGGGAAACCCTTTTACCATCTGCTTCTTCTGTAGCAAATCTAAGCTACCAAAATGTAAATTCACATACCTCAAATTCCATAACCATGATTGATCTAAACTCTTAGTTTTATAAGCATTCAAAGTGTTAGTCAAATCATTTCTCATAATCAACGAAAACATTCTATTCTTTTTCATTTCTACTCTGGCTATCAACTAGTTACTTGGATATTTTTCATAAATCGTGCATACCTTGTTCTTAGAGAACACTCGGTACTCTTTATATAACAATTTTCCATCACTTAATAAATTACACATTAAAACATGAACATAATAAACATCATGAATTGTTCTTCTTTTACCATTCTTGGCATATACAACAATCACACCTTTACCATTAACTTTTACCTTACTGTCATTACATAACTTCACTTCGGTCTTAATGCTTGTATCTAGACTTAAAAATAATTCCTTGTTTATCGTCGTGTGGTTGTTGCATGTGTTTTCCAAGAACCATATATCTTTTGAACTTTCCTCTGTGACATTACAAGTTAAAAACATAGGGTTCTCTTCATTTTCAGTCTCCTTTGTGATGTATGTAGAGAACTTACTAGTATCAGCTTGCTTCTTCCAACACTTGTTAGCAAAATGCCCAAATTTATTACAATAGAAACATTGAACTTTAGATCTATCATACCTCTGACTTCTTGGATGCCATGTTCTGTTGCTACTCCCCCTTACACTAGGATTATTTTGTTGTGACTTCTCTTTCGATTCTGAATCATTTTTGTTGTCACTATGATCAGCACTTTGACCTCCTCTTCCTCTGCTACTAGCTCTTCCTCCTCGTCTACCTATAGTAACATATAACTAAGATTTAAAAGGATTTTCTAGTGGAGTATCATCATACATGTTCATTATTGATTCATGAGCAATCAAAGAGCTATTCAACTCATCAATGTGCATTTGACTGAGATTTTTAGACTCTTCAATTGGAACAATCACTACTTCAAATGTTTTTGGAAAACATCTCAACAATTTTTCAATCACACACTGATGTGGGAGTTCTTCACCATACTTCCTTAGCTGGTTTACAATGTTCATAACTTTTGTCATAGAATTATCAACACTCTTATTGTCCTTCATCTTCAGATTTTCAAAGTCCCTTCTCAAGTTCTGCAACTTAACATTCTTCACCTTGGTCACACCTTGATAGAAAGTTTCAAGCCTTGTCCCAAGATTTCTTTGAAGAATCAACGCTTGATATCTTCAGAAATATGGATTCAATTAGGCCATGTTGAATAAGACCAAGAGCTTTGTTTTCCTTCTTCCTATTTTCCTTCAACAAAACACACTCAGCATTTGACAGAGCCAATTCAGTAACTTGATTAGCTTGTTCTGTGTACCAAAGCGCAAGAAACTCCCAAAGATCTTGAGCATGCATGATAGTTCTCATCTTAATAAACCATGTATCATAGCTTCTTTCAATCAACACAAGAATTTGTGGCTGTATTACAACGCTGTTAGTAGTGATCACAAATTAAATTCCAAATTACTCTAAACATAAAAATGAGAAAGAAAACTCAACCACGCTCTGATACCACTGTGTGAAGGTAGGGGAGTGCGACTCTTACTCTCAACAACACGTACAAATATCCAACATCAGAAAATTTCACCTATAAGACAATTGCAATTGACAATTGCAACTAACTATTACAATTGCAGCTGATAGTTGTAGGTGACTGTTACAGTTGCAGGTGATTGCTACAGTTGCAGTTGGGTTCCAACTGACTGTTTAATTTCATTTTGATGACCCCTGTGTTCATATAATTAAAACCAATACTCTATTTCAGAAATAAAACACATTTAACACATCTATACTCAAAAAATATACTTTGATCTCTCAAGTTGCTACAACAAATTAATTTCAAAATAAATATGAGTTTTCAAACTGAAAAACCGAGTATAAAAAAAATACACAGTAAAATTTTGAGTTTTAAATTCAACTCTGTATCTATATTTCTATATCTCTGTATGTGTGTAAATCACTATTACAATGTACAAGTATTTATAGTGTTTCACTGCTAATTGATCCTTCATAACATAATTATCTCTGCAAAACTAAATGTTGTTACACACTAACAAAATAAAAAATTTGTGTTGGCCCTTAATGAATGATATGTGATTGCTGGCCCGATTTTGTAGAGTCAAAATGGATTTTTACAATTTCAATAATTTGATGACTGTCTCTTCGAATAGGGTGGTGTGGCGATGGAAACACTTCAAAATTTCAGCAGTTACACATCTGGGCAGGGTTTCCTCTTCTAAAATTTCGGCCACTAGGAATGGAGTAATTAACCAACCACCCAATTGTCAATGAGAATTTGATTTTACAAAATAGCAGAGGGATGTTACTTTGGAACAAAGAGTGAAACCGTACTTGAAAAAAATTTGAAAATGAAGAATTACTTGAGATCACTATACGAGGTATACTTATTCTTTTATTTCAAATCCTCAATATACGACATTTACCACTTAAAGAAGCATAAGGTAAAACTCATTGACACATAGAAACCTTAAACCCCATTATAGATTTTGCTCTAAGAAATGTGAGAATAAGTTCTGTGGTTTGTCATTTTCCTTGATTTTTTGTTTAATGCAAATAAAATAATGAAGCGTTTAAGTACTCACCTACAATCCTTGCTTGAAAAAAATTGAAAAAAAAGGGGCCATAGTAATTATTCCAAAACTTGGGCTTCAAAATTTCCAACATAGGCTATGGAATCCTTATTTCTTTCAGTGGTATGCTACCCTAGTAGATTAGCTCCTACACCGGGGGTTATTCTACTAGTCATCTTCTTATTTTTTATTAGATTAACATATTATAGCTAAATGTTCTTATTGAACCCCAACATCTCGTGTATCTGGATTTGTATGTATTTTTTTTTTTACTTTGAGGGGAAAATAGGCCCTTACATTAGCAGTTTTTTGCTAGTTATAATTAAATGCTCGATAGAATTGGTGGACGATGAGATTAGAGGTGTTCGACAAAATTGGAACAAGGATTAAATTATCGAAAGATGAATTTTGAGAATATTTTTCTATAAATTCAATCTTTTATCAGCTCAGAAGCCAAAATGGCAAGGAAGGATATATTTTCAAGGAAAATTATGTTTTATCAACTGAGAACCCAAAATAGTGAGGAAGGATATATTTTCACAGAAAAATCTGGAGCGAAATTTTGATGGATTTTAGTACCATCCAATGTAAATATGTCGTTGATTATGATCGATGATTCGATAAAGGTATAGATGTATCCAATTAGAGAATTGACCCAATGCCCTTAACAAGAATTTCAAAGAACTTAATTAATTAAGTTAGTTCACCAAATTATATATAAAAATCATAAAAAATGAGTGTCAACCCACTTCAACGAACAAGGAAAGATAATAGCTAAATTTGAAGAAAATAATTTCTCTATGTGACACCATCAAGTAATGTTACATGGAATAATGTCAATGAAACTCCATACACAATGTAGATAATGTCTTTGCTAATACTCCAGGTTCCATTCCTTTAATTGAATTGTGCCCTCATAATTGTTTCCTCCATAAATGGAGCAGTCATCCTCCTCGCTTATCAATATTAAACTATGAATACTACAAATCCTTTAGTGTTGACATTCATCATTGTTGCATACAAGATATCAAATTTTAGTACATCATAACTGGAATTATAGGACATTAAAATAAATGTGCTACCTTACATATCACATATACATACGTTGAAAACACAATAATATCAATGGATAACAAAATTATATATGAAAGAAAAATGAATAGCTTTGTGAGCTAGCTCAAGTGGTTGAGTTTTTTTACCTTCATGCACGAGATATTTTGGTTGATTCTCTAGTTTAAGTTTCCTTTATTGTGTGCCTTACTCAATGTCCTTGTCAAGTCAGGCGTTGAAATCATCATCCATTGATTTTCACTACATACGATTTGTGAATGCGAGAAAATACCCCAAAGTTTACCTATGAGGTTTTCTTTGGAAAAAAAAACATAAAAGCAAAAAGAATAAAGGATTGGGTTCTTAATATACGGTACCGATCAATTTCAAACAACTAGAGAGGATTTGTATAAAAATATATGTTGTACTCCCTATAAGGATTCAAGCATATATTTAAAATATAGCTAGTTGAGAAACATAATGTGAGTGTATTTGAGGAATATGGTCAAAGCCATGTTAATGATAGTAATGAAAATCCTAAAAGAGTTGCCTTATACATAAACACTGAACCAATATTACTTTATTGGGGCCGTCATAAGCATTTTAGTCTAGAAATTATTAGCACATAGATTAGTCCCTAGTCTACTACATATTTTTCTTCCTTGTATATTCCATATAGGTCTCCATCGTGCCTTAATCACTCATTTTTGAAGTGGCAATGGCTGTATTAGTAGCCGATCCCTACGAGATTGGCATCAAAATCAAGCTGTCACCCTCGCATAAGCATAACACTTCATTTTTGAAGTAGCAATGGCTATATTAGTAGCCGATCCCTACGAGATTGGCATCAAAATCAAGCTGTCACCCTCGCATAAGCATAACACTCATATTGTAATTATAACACCTTCCCTTGAATAAATTTGAATGCATAAAAACATTTTGAACTATCATTGAAAGTACTTTAACTTCTTTATGACTAGTGATGGTCGATGTAGTAAACTGCATATATCTTATTATTCCTTGCAAGCGGGAATATTGTAATTGTCTAGTTTTGTCTGGTTTTCGATAGTTGTGTCACAAGGATCACTATTTTTTATGCTATGTTTTTTCAAATAAATCAATTTGTTTTTCTAGCTTTTTATTTACTACCTTCTTATTGTGTAAAACACTTTTTGGCCTTGTTCTGACAACCAAGTTCTGACAACCGACTACATACCCTGGCTGACTTGACAACTATTATGTTCCTGAAATGACAACTGTGGAAATGCATCTGCGGCTGGCTGCCTCAACCTGTGTAATTTGCTTGAAACACTACATGACTGTTTTCTGTGGCATCTTGCATGACTGTTTTACGTGGCATGTTGCATGCCATCAGTAATCATCATAGACATTCCATTGAAATCTCCTTAATCGAAGGCAAGCAATACTTTACATGCATCAGAGTAATTAGGAGGGCCCTCGTGCATGTGGATCATCTAGAAGCCACAGGAGCCGTGGTATGTGCTTCCCTCCATACCATGGTGTATGGGGTCATGCCCCTCCATCCATACATACATAGTGTATTCCTTGTATTTCTGAGCATGCTTCTCCATATCCATGGACGTCTAGTATAGCCTCCATGGACGTCTAGTATAGCCTCGAAAATAGCACAGTCCAGTACATCTTGGACACATCTTGGAAAACAGCACAATGGTCGTCGCATAGGTTTGCAGATTCGATCTGATCCGAGAGGATCAGCCTATGCAGAGCATTCAATGCGACTGCAGCATGCATCCTAACAATTAGATTTTAAATAGTTTTAATCCAAAGGTTAGTATGCCTGTTATAGTCGCATTGAATGCTCTGCAACAAGTTGAGTATTGATCACAGTAAGTTAACCATCTAGTCAATCTGCCCTAATCGCCGGTTCCATCTAAACAAGCTCTGCGAGTGTGGGATTCACAACAACAGCATCTTTCACGAAAGCAGAGTACTGAACATCTCAAGCACTTGAAGCTTCCCCTTTCCAAACACGCTTTGCTAGGAAGCCACGAAGGAACAAGGTGTTTTACCAAGGTTCTTCTTTATGGCAGCCCTATTAATTGAACTCATTAAGCATAAACAAATATCCGGTGTTCTATCCTTCCTTTTCCATTGTTCTACATTTTACTGTGGCTAAATATCCTTAATACTTAAATGTTACTGCTCATTAATCTCTGTTTATCTTCAACACGAAACTAGGAGGTAGAATAATTTACAGGGTTTTTCTTCTAGTTAAATAAATTCTTTATTATTCTCCAAACCTATAATCTTCTAATAGTATAACATAATCGACTTTATAGTGAGAAATTAATTGAAATCCATATAAGAATCATTAAACATCAACGCATTTTTTTTACGCAGCTGTTATCAGTAAAGTCGTGTAAGGTTATAACATGAGTATTATTACTCTAAACTAAGTTCTACAGCGGAAGATTTAAAGCCAAAATACTCAAAAACCCCCATAGTTTTCTCTTAAAATGAGAAAAGAAGTCAATACTTTATCATTATTAAAATTACAGTAAACAAGCTTGATATGGAAGTCCATACTTTATCATTATTAAAATTACAGTAAACAAGCTTGATATGATATCAAATCTCCATAATCTTTTAAGATATGACAGAGGCAATTTAATCCTGAAATTTGGAAACGATTGTCAACTACTTAGTATTTTGACCTTTCAACAAATATTTTTAATGAGAGACAAAAAGGGATAAATTATTCCAACTTAACTTGTTTTTTTACTGTGTATTTAAGTATTTCGAGTAGTTAAATATTTTAATCTACACTTTCTGCATTCCAGTTTTTATCTATTGTTTTTCACTTTCAAACAAATTGATATATTTTGTATATAATATATTTTTTAAAATATTTTAGGGTTGATTAATTGGATATCATTTTGCATTATTTTTGTTGCCATTTGTTTTATTATTTTTTATTTTTCAAGTTCGTATAAGAAATGGATTTCTAGATTTGCTTATAAAGATTTTCAAAATATATGTAATACATATGTAGAATGTTTATAAAAAAAATTTAAATTATAAAGAAAAATTTCAAAACTTTTGATTTTCCTAAACATTATATCATGTTTTATTATTTTAATTTTCTTTTAATTTGAAGTATTAAAATATGTTTTATAGTTAAGGGTGTGTGTAAGAAGTTGAGGGACCTTTTAGATGCAATGGTGAAGTGAAGTCAATTACTCTTAATCCAAAAAAAAGAAATCATATCAAGCAATCCCGAACCTGCCAAGCCTAGTTGGCATGCCAACTAGGATAGTAAACTAAATTGCACCTCCATTTTAGTGAACACAATCGTGTGCGTGATTTCGTTCCCGTCTTTTTCTCCTCACCGTGCGGCTATTGGACCAAAGAGGAGCAAATATCGATTGGGCGAACATGATTTTGTGTGTGCCAAAGCCCTCCATCTCCACCTTTGGATAAACCTCCTCTTTGTGAGGTATTTTCCTCATTTATTTTCATGTTTTTTTCTCTTTATTCATCAATTTATTTCCCCTAGATTGAAAAATTAAACCATATTAAATTAAATTATGGCCAATTGAAAGAAAACCCCAATGGAATTGCCTAATGGAATTGGCCAATGGAAACAAGAACCCCAATGTAATTGGCCAATTGAAATCAATTCCCCAATTTAATGATAAAAATTAAATAATTTTGACTATTTACCAAAATTCATACTCAAAATTTCCATGCCCAATGGAAACCAAAACCCCAATTAACTCAAAAAACAAATGAATTTCACTTTTTCCATTTGCATATTCACAAGGATCTTGGTGAATCCATACCAAAATCCACAAATATGCAAAGTTTGTCAAGCACATTGCAAGTTTGCATAAGTAATTTACATGTCCAATTTAAGCCAAAACCCCTATTAACTCATAAAAACAAATGAACTTCACTATTGTGAATCCAAACCAAAATTAACAAATACGCAAAGTTTGTCAATTATGTTGCAAGCTTGCATATACAACTAAAAAAAAATGAAGTAGAATTCATATATTCTCCTAAAATACATAAACAAACATGGTAAATCCCTTGCCTCTATTCGAAATATCGAAGTTGTTCTTCAAAGAACATCAATAAACACCTTATAACTTTGATGAAACTTCTCAAAGTTGCTCTTCCAAGAACATCAATAAACACCTTATATTTTTTATGAAACTTCCCAATCCAAGTGTCAAAATAAGGTATAGAAGCTTTCGATGCTTTTAACAAATATTTCATCTTGAACAAATGGTACTTTTTGGTTACTTAGGTCAAGACAACAAAGTTCAACAATAGACTCTATGAATGTGAAGATACATAGGTAGGTTGATGTATTTGATTAAACATGCCAATTACATACTAGTTCATACATGATATTTAATCTAGTGGAACCCTTGCAACCATAAAATCCATAAAGTTCTGCTAAATAGCCTTTGGAGTCCAAAAAACATCACACTACAACAAATAATTACATATCTAACAAAATCGTTGCCTATACTGGGATTTTATTCATCAACAGCACATTATGCCGCCTATTCTAGGGTCTAGTTGTTGCCTCTACCTGCAATCTGGGAGCTGGTCTTACAAAGGCAATAATCAACACCTCACAATTTCGACAAAACTTCATAATCCAAGCCTTAAAATAAGCTAGAGGAGCTTCACAATCAACATATGCACTCAAGACACTTTATG
>LPNX010527738.1:75680-80680 GCA_001517045.1 Pseudotsuga menziesii
ATCTGTTGAATTTGATAAGCAATACTACGTTTAGATAGTGTACCTTCAATGGAATTGAGGAGTCCTTCATCAACTTGTATACACTTCGGAGTTCTTCGACGTGTTCTTTCTAATGGAGGTAAGGGGGTTGGATTTCTATCATCTAATGCATCAACAATATGCTTTGGCGTTTCAGTAGCAACTTGTTGCCCTTCATTCTCTTCCTGGTAATTGGATGGTGGAAGTCCAACATCCTCATCGATGGTCTGGATAATATTTTCTTCTTCAACAGTAGGTTCCATGTCCAACGCATGTTCAATAGTAGGCTCCATGTACAACACCTCTTCATGAGCCTCGTCTTGAGATGGTAACTTATCACTTTGACTTGATGTGGGATTTGAAACATCCCCTAATGAGCACCTACATTTTCCTTCTTGAATACTTCTATGGGGTGCTTGTTCAACAACTATTGTGGAAATTGAAGGTCCCTCTAGTGAATGCTTCATTTTCTCTTGTGTTGGATTAATAGGATGAACCGCTGTATCCTCTATAATTGGATTTGGATTAGTTTCCAAAAAAGGCCTCCGATTCATCATGTCTATTATTTTCTTTTCTTTATCTTCTTCGATGACTTCTTGAGGTCTCTTCTTCCTTGTTGATTTTCTTCCTCGGTTACATACATTCCCTTTCACCACAATGATCAATGTCAATATAGTTTGTTTTTGTTGCTCTTCAATTACAAGCTTTGAAACGTTTAACTTTCTTTATAACTATTGATCCTTCAAGGTGCTTCAATCTTCCTTCTCAATTGTTCATATTTCCCATCAAAACAATAATGAATGGGAAAATTTACCTTTGGCTCTCTTGAATAATAAGCAAATGAAAGTTAAATCATAAATTGTTCCTCAAGCTGATTTTCTTTGACAATTGTGTATATCCACCATCACAATGAAATGACATTGAATCTTGATATCTTATCCTATGTGCTCCTCAACCATAAAAGATATCCTCAATGTTGCACTTGCATAACAAAAATAATGATGGAGAACATGTAAATTGTGAGTATTTTCACAGGCGGGCTCGTGCTCCTAAAAAAAAGTGTGGTAATGGGATAAATTCATAAAAACAGAGTGAAGTTGCTCTCGGACAAAAACAATTCACTGTTTTTATAGTCCCAAAACGCGCACGCATTATATAGGGTAAAAACGTGTATGCGATTTGTTTAAGTATAATGCGCACGCAATATGGTTAAGCACAATTAATAGAGTGGGTGCATGGCTAGGGCAATGAATAAGATCATAACTTCCCAAACACTTTTTATTGCTTGCAACAAAACAAATGTTTTTAGTGCATGCATATAAATGTTTCTCTCTATAGCCCCAATAATCCCTACATATCCCTATCTCTTTCTAAATATACCTCCCTCATTCTCTCTGCATCCCTCCCTATATGTTCCTTTTTCTCCCTTACTCCATCCCTCCATACTGATGGTGATGAAGACGATGATGATTATCATGATGGTGATGATGATGATGATGATAATGATGATGACGATGGTGATGATGATGTTCATGATGTTGATGGTGATGATCATGATGATGAAGGTGATGATGATGATGATGAGGAAGGTGATGTTGATGTTCATGATGTTGATGTTGATGATGATGATGGTGATGAAGATGATGATGATGATGAAGATGGAGATGATGATGAACATGATGATCGTGCCTCTTTTGATGATGATGATCGATGATCAATGATCATGGTGATGATGATGGTGATGGTGAGGATGAGGATGGTGATGATGGTGATGATGATGATGATGAAGATGTTTATGATGATGATGAGGAGGAGGATGAGGATGAGGATGATGATGAGGAGGAGGATGAGGATGAGGATGATGATGAGGAGGATGAGGATGGTGATGATGGTGATGATGATGATGATGATGATGTTTATGATGATGATGAGGAGGAGGAGGAGGAGGAGGATGGTGACAATGGTGATGATGATGTCGATGATGATGCTGATGACGATGATGTTGATGATGAGGATGAGGATGAGGATGATGATGTTTTTAATGATGATGATGACGATGACAATGATGATGATGATGATGATGATGACGACGACGCTGGTGATGATGATGTTCATGATGTTGATGGTGATGATGATGATCATGTTGATGATGTCGATGATGATGATGATGATGATAGTGATGATGATCATGGCAATGTTGATGATGATGATAGATAATCAAGGATCATGGTGATGATGAGGATGAGGATGGTGATGAGGATGAGGATGATGAGGATGAGGATGATGAGGATGAGGATGAGGATGGTGATGATGATGATGATGATGAAGGTGATGATGATGAGGAGGAGGAGGAGGATGATGATGATGACGATGATGATGTTGATGATGATGACAATGATCGTGATGATGATGTTCATGATGTTGATGGTGATGATGACGATCATGTTGATGATGAGGAGGAGGAGGAGGAGGAGGATGATGACGAAGATGATGATGATGATGACGATGCTGATGATGACATTGATCATGATGACAACGATGGTGACGATGATGTTCATGATGATGATGAGGAGGAGGAGGAAGGCGATGCTGATGATGAGGATGAGGATGGTGATGATGATCGATTATCAATGATCATGGTGATGATGAGGATGAGGATGGTGATGATGATCGATGACCAATGATCATGGTGATGATGATGATGAGGATGGTGATGATGATGATGATGAAGGTGATGATGATGATGAGGATGGTGATGATGATGATGATGATGATGATGATGATGATGATGATGATGTTGATGTTGATGATGATGAGAACGATGGTGATGATGATGTTCATGATGTTGATGGTGATGATGATGATGAGGAGGAGGGGGAGGAGGAGGATGATGAAGATGATGATGATGATGATGATGGTGATGATGATGTTGATCATGATGATGACGATGGTGTTGATGATGTTCATGATGATGATGATAATGATGAGGAAGGTGATGCTAATGATGAGGATGAGGATGGTGGTGATGATCAATGATCAATGATCGTGGTGATTATGAGGATGAGGATGGTGATGACGATCGATGATCTATGATCATGGTGAATATGAGGATGAGGATGGTGATGATGATCGATGACCAATGATCATGGTGATGATGAGGATGAAGATGGTGATGATGATCGATGACCAATGATCATGGTGATGATGAGGATGAGGATGGTGATGATGATGATGATGAAGGTGATGATCATGATGAGGATGATGATGATGGCGATGATGATGACGATGATGGTGATGATGATGTTCATGATGTTGATGGTGATCATGATGATCATGTTGATGATGATGATGAGGAGGAGGAGGAGGAGGAGGAGGAGGAGGATGAAGATAATGATGATGACGACGATGGTGATGATGATGTTGATCATGATGACGATGATGGTAATGATGATGTTCATGATGAGGAGGAGGAGGAGGAGGAAGGTGATGCTGATGATGAGGATGAGGACGGTGATGATGATCGATGACCAGTGATCACGGTGATGATGAGGATGAGGATGGTGATGATGATCGATGACCAATGATCATGGTGATGATGAGGACTAGGATGGTTATGATGATCTATGACCAATGATCATGGTGATGATGGGGATGAGGATGGTGATGATGATGATGATGAAGGTGATGATGATGATGATGATGATGATGATGTTGATGTTGATGATGATGACGATGATGTTGATGTTGATGTTGATGATGATGATGATGAAGATGATGATGATGATGACGATGGTGATGATGATGTTGATCATCATGACGACAATGGTGACGATGATGTTCATGATGATGATGAGGAGGAGGAGGAAGGTGAGCTGATGATGAGGATGAGGATTGTGATGATGATCAATGATCAATGATCATGGTGATGATGAGGATGAGGATGGTGATGATGATCGATGATCAATGATCATGGTGATGATGAGGATAGGGATGCTGATGATGATCGATGATCAATGATCATGGTGATGATGAGGATGAGGATGGTGATGATTATCTATGATCAATGATCATGGTGATGATGAGGATGAGGATGGTGATAATGATGATGATGAAGGTGATGATGATGATGAGGATGGTGGTGATTAGGATGATGATGTTGATGTTGATGATGATAACTACGATGGTGATGATGATGTTCATGATGTTGATGGTGATGATGGTGATAATGTTGATGATGATGAAGAGGAGGAGGAGGCGGATGATGATGATGATGAGGATGATGATGATGATGACAATGGTGATGATGATGTTGATCATGATGACGACGATGGTGATGATGATGTTCATGACGATGATGATGATGAGGAGGAAGGTGATGTTGATGATGAGGTTGAGGATGGTGATGATGATCGATGATCAATGATCATGGTGATGATGAAGATGAGGATGGTGATGATGATTGATGATCAATGATCAGGGTGATGATGAGGATGAGGATGGTGATGATGATCAATGACCAATGATCATGGTGATGATGATCGATGATCAATGATCATGGTGATGATGAGGATGAGGATGGTGATGATGATCGGTGGCCAATGATCATGGTGATCATGAGGATGAGGATGGTGATGATGATCAATGACCAATGATCATGGTGATGATGAGGATGAGGATGGTTATGATGATGATGATGAAGGTGATGAGGATGATGAGGACGATGGTGATGATGTTGGTGTTGATGATGATGACGACGATGGTGATGATGATGTTCATGATGTTGATGGTGATAATGATGATCATGTTGATGATGATGATGATGAGGAGGAGGAGGAGGAGGAGGAGGAGGAGGAGGAGGAGGAGGACGATGAAGATGATGATGATGATGACAATGGTGATGATGATCTAGATCATGATGACGACGATCGTGACGATGATGTTAATGATGATGATGAGGAAGGTGATGCTAATGATGAGGATGA
>LPNX010527738.1:83180-182749 GCA_001517045.1 Pseudotsuga menziesii
CTATTAGTGTTTTGTCCATATCTCTTTCATTTTTCAACCATTTAAAAAAAATTGTATGGTGCACTAAAGAACACCAACCTCTACATGCTATAAAACACCCACTTCCAAATAGTTTCATTAAGACATTCAAATGCTGCACCCACAATTTACGTACCATTTTCAAGGTTTGATCTCTTAGATAATTAAAAACAAATTTAAAAATATTATTTTTATTATTGGAAAAATAGTCATGCAGTAGTCCTATATGTTCTCTATATTTATACCGGTTTTCGTAAGTTTATTCCATCATTTAGACACTCAGACGCTGCACCCACAAAAACATATACCTTATAATTTGTCCTAAAAATAAAAATTTCTGGTTAAAAAATATATAACTTTATATAGTTAACAACATTATCAATAGAAAAAAATTATATATTTGGAAAGGTCATTCAATTTCTTACATTTCTTGTTTTTAACTGATCGCAAGATTCATTGTGTAAGTGTCTCAAAATATCCATGCAAGTTGATGGATGTCTGTTTTTTAAGTTTTGCATTGCATGTAACGCACCAAAAGAGACCCTCAACTTCTTGCACACACCCTTAATTAAGCCCTTAGGCGTATATATGTTATAATTTTGGGGTGGAATACCATCTATGCTTTTTCATCTATGACAAGAATGAGACAATTGTACTCTCGAGATTGATTCTAGATTGATTCTAGGGACTTAGTCCAAGATTAAAATGAGTTATCCAACTATAAGCTGAACTTCAACTCTAACTACTTACGGCTTAGTCCAACTACATTTGGAATTTAAGAGTTCTCAAACATGTTCCCAGTCTAAAATAGGAGGACAGTCCTTGTGCTGCATCCAAAGCTATTCTCAAACATGTTCCCGAGTCTAAACTAGTTATTCTCAAACATGTTCCAGAGTCTAAAATAGGATGACTCACTCGTGTTCTGTCCTTCCTTTTCCATTGTTCTACATTTATTACAGTGTATGGGGGGCCATAAATATCATATTGGTGCTTTCTCACATTCCCTATGTGTTGATGTGCATTTTCATGCACTCATGGACATTGTATTACGTTTCCTATAAACATAATCTTTGAAAAAATTGCTATACACAACAACTACCTTCCTAGATGTACCTGAAGTTTATGCATTGATATAAAAAAGTAAATGTTTAATACAAATGGAATAAATACAACAAAAATCACCACAACCCTATTAAAACTTCAGTGATACAAATCAAATCAAATCAAAAGAAACTAAATGAAACTTCAAAACCTAAGCATAATTCCTTTCACATATATTTATTTATATGAATGAGAATTGATGCATTTGTGCCAATCCTATGTTTCTCCATAAGAGAAATTAGCTCACTTTTGGTGAGGTAACCCGGAGGTGAAGTAAATCCATGCATGTTCAAAACACCAATCAGAACTGAAAACTATTGTTTCTTCCTCAAAATTTAGTACAAATGGAAATGCCCATCTATTAAAAATATTGCCTCACACTTCAATATTTATGCAAAGGAAATTAACAAAACTAACATATGTGAAAAATGCGAAAACATCAAAATGAAATAATGAACATCAATCACACCCACCAAAATTTATATTTAAAGGATTAACATGACAGCTAATAGATCTCCACTTCTGAAATCTACAGGGAGTAACCTTTAGAGAATGGGGATAGCCTCTCCTTAGTTACAGTAAGCTAACGCATACTGGTTTTGAATCCTAGATATGTTACATATGTCATGTGGAGTGATAATTTTCCCATAGTTTTGAGAATTATACCTTTTTCTTGTACGAGTCATAGTAGATAGTCTGGTAACGAGGTTCAGACTCTAACTAATTCTTTCCCTGAACTATATTTTGGCCCAGTGTAAGTTATTCTTTCTGGAAAGAACATAGATTATTTACTTTTCTTTGTGCATATCCTGGTAACATTATTTTATTTTTTATATTAGTTTTATTTCTTTTTTCTTTTTAATAATTAAATTAATTTTGGATATAAAAGATGAATAAAGTAACCTAGTAAGACTGTAATTTAATCTTTAAGTTCACTCAAGTATTTGTAATTGATAAAAATTTGAATTTTATCTTCTATTGAACATAAATATTGAAATGCTATGATGACTTCTTTCATATTTTATTTATTTAATGTTAAGTGAATTAAAATTTTAATTAAATTATTTTGATTATTTTGTTAATAGTGTTTAAAATGGAGCCTCAAGAGGAAGAGTTAGATTACAAAATTATTAGATGACCCAGATTGCATCCACTCCATTATTGTATGCTTGGTAATTGCAAGAATAAATATGTAGTTACAACTCTTGATGCATTAAATAAACATCATCAAAGATTCCATCGACTTGATCAAATTCCACCTTGTCAGAAGGGTCGACCATGTGCTCATAACTCTCATTGGCCAAAAAAGGATCCCAAAGTAGTACAAAAAAATAATGAATTAAGAATATTTCTCCTTGTGTTTCGTATGGAAATGGATCTCACGAATTTAAGAAGGTGTTTAGTAGATCAAGAGATATCCAAAGAGGTGTGTTCATATCAAAGTTTCATGTTAGTATTTGAATTTATTCATTTATTTATTTTCTTTAATTTGATTGTATATATATATATATATATATATATATATCATGTTAGGATGTGAGTCATGAACATGAATTGAGTATTGAGGTGCTAGAGAGAATCATTGATCGCATAGATGAATATATATCAAATGAAATGAAATGTCATGAAGATACATTACGACAAATTGAAATTAAAAAGATGCATAATGTGTTCACATGTTCCAATGAAGTTCCATATTCAACTATGGAGAACAATGAATTCGGTGAAGTAAGTAAACTATTATTTTATAAGACGTTCTCATTTTGAATGTTATTTTCATATATTTTAAAGTGTAACTAGTTGACATGACATGTACATTTTTTTTATTGTTGACATGAATTCATTATTTACATCGTGTATATTTTCAGAGAGAAATAAAATCAAGATTCATAAAGTGTACATGACATAACCAAAGATCTCAACCAAATGGTTCTATGTGACAAAGGATCATCTTCTACTATGGACGATAAAGATATTGCATTCCATGATATGATTGAAGTAACTGAAATTTTAATTGTATTTCATTGCTCATTATTCTTTAATGTATTTTTTTCAAACATTAACTTTGTGTGTTAATTGACTTGAACATGTGTATAATATAGGATAGTATAGATAGAGGAAAGCAAAGTTATCAAGGTAGTAAGGAAAGAGATGCCCATGAGTTGAATGAAGAATACACATCTGTGGCATATGCAAGTGTAGGTTCACTGGTTCTCATTTGTATATTTTAAATTTTCTTTAAAAAAATTATAATCATATATACTAAGCATGTTTGTATATGTACTTTGTACATAGATTTTCATCGAAGATTTCTTACAAGAAGGTGTAGGAATAGATGACACTTATGAGACATGTCATATGCGGAACACTCCTAATTCTACACCACTAAGTAAATATTTTGGTTTTATACATGGAATCTTATGTTTTATTTTTGTAGTGTTATACAAGTGATCTTTTTAATTCTATCAAGAATTCTTATTTTTTTAATTATGTTGTTTTGTCATCTATATGTGAATGAAGAAACTAGAGGAAGGAAACAAAGAATCTTGAAACACACAAATATTACACCTATGAATCTAAGTCAAGTTGGATTTAGATATAGACTTGCTTGGTTGAGTCATATGCAATCCAACAACATTGCTAGTAGGAAGCCACTCAGAGTCGTTGTTATTCATAGAAATTGTCAATGTAAAAGGTAGCATAACTACTACTAGACTATTATATGTTATGGACATCTAAAACATATCTTTTTTTTTAATAATTAGTTTAGATCTCTATACTTTGTATTTACCATAAATTAATCTATTTTTTAGACTAATGTCTTTTATGGAGCTATAAAACAATTTTTTTTAATAATTAGTTTAGATCTCTATACTATGTATTTACAATTAATTAATTTATTTTTTAGCATGTTTTCATGTCATTTTATTTTTTTGAAATATGAAATCTTATTTATTTTATGTTACTTTAGGTTAAATTAATTTAATGCTTTATTATCATTTTGATCAAGTATCATTAATTAAATATGTAAATTTCTAAGTTTTTTTTTTAATTTATAAATTCCTTTTATATTTGAATATTATTATATATTATGTTTCAAAATTTCTTTCAATTGTTGTTTAATTGATAATTTTTTATATCCAATTTAAAACATATAGACTTAGATCAAATTAAAATTAAAAGAGAATAATAAGATCAAATTATTTTAAAAATAAAAATAAATATAAGAATATTTTTATGTGTTACATACTTTTTCGTGTAATATTATATGAGTACTATTATAACTTTGTTATAGGTAGGATTTATATAATATTAATTTGTAACACTAAAAATTATGTTTGTTGATACCTTAGTGATCAATAAAGTATATTTTGGCATATTTATTAATTAACAAAATCAATAAAGAAAATCACAATTAATTAACACAAAATATTTTCATGAATTATTTTGTCTTTAAATTAATTATCATGAACATAATAGTTTAACGTGCTATTTCAATTTTATACAATTTTTTTTTGTTTAAATTCTGTATTAAAATGTTTGAGGTTCTTTCCTTTACACCATTCTTTATATCGAAAAGTTATTTATATTTAATTCAATAAAATTAGAAATATATGTTAAAGTTTGTTTAAGTTAGTACTTTTTATAATAGTATTTATTTTTAGTAAAATAAGTTAAATTGTTAAAATATAAAGCTATTATTTTTCATACATATTATTAAAATTATACTTTAGTTTTATAGAAATAATTGTGTTATTTTCTTAAAATAAATAAAATTATATTTTTCATACTTATTATTAAAATTATACTTAAGCTTTATAGAGATAATTATGTTATTTTTTTCAAATAAATAAATTAATATTTTTTATAACTAATATTACAATTATATTTTAATTTTACAGAAACAATTATACTATATACCATTATAATTTATAATGAGAAAATACATAATAAAGTTAATATAAATATTAAAAATAATAAAATTTATAATGAAAATATTTAATATATTTAAGAATACAAAATTTTATAAAGTTAATAAAATGAAGGTGATAAAATTCAAAATAAAAATATTAAATAGACACATAAATAAATAAATAAATAAGTTAAAAAAATATTTATATTAAGCATGTTAGCTTCCTATACTCTAAAAAAACATATATTTACAATTCTTACTACATTAATGAATATATATATAGATAGATACAGAGTTTTATTTGAATAAATTGAACACTAATCTATATACTATACACTAGTGATACTAGAATACACACTAGTGTATAATATATATTAGTGTATATACTAGACTAGGGTATATTCTAGTATATATACTAGTGTGTATTCTAGTATATACACTAGTGTATATATAGTATATACACACTATTTTATATACTAGAATATACACTAGTGCAGGGATAATTTTAGGGGCGAAATTTAGCTCTTTTTTTCCATGTTTTCTCCCAAAAAATATTCGCCATGTTGCATTTTTTGAAGCTCTGCATTCTAAGAATTGGTAATATTCGCCAACATTTATACACTTTTAAATAAGTATGGTTCCTTAAAATCATCGCTGCACTAGTGTACATACACTAGTGATACTAGAAAAGACACTAGTGTATATACTAGAATATACATCAAGGTATACTACTCGTATATACACTAGCATATATTCTAGTATATACACTAAAAATAATAATTAAAATAAAGTTTGAATAAAGCATGCTAGCTTCTTATACTTAAAAAAAAAGACATATATTTGTAATTCCTATTACATTAATGGATACAAAAATACACACATAACCACCTATATATAGATAGAAAGTTGTATTTGAATAATTTGGAACACTAGTGTATATTCTAGTATATACACTAGTGTATATTATACACACTAGTGTGTATTATAGTGTGTATTCTAGTATACACACTAGTGTATATAATACTATTATATACACTAGTGTATATACTATAATATACAATAGTATATATTCTAGTATATACACTAAAAATAATAATTAAAATAAAGTTTGAATCAAGCATGCTAGCTTCTTATACTAAAAACAAAAAGACATATATTTGCAATTCCTACTACATTAATGGGTACAAAAATACATATAACCAAGAATATATAGATAAAGAGTTTTATTTGAATAATTTGGAACACTAGTGTATATTCTAGTATATACACTAGTGTATATTTTAGTATATACAATAATGTATATAGTAGTGTATATTCTAGTATATACACTAGTGTATAGAGTGTATATACACTAGTGTATATACTAAAATTAATAATTAAAATAAAGTTTGAATAAAGCATGATAGCTTCCTATACCTAAAAAAGACAAATATTTGCAATTCATGCTACATTAATGGATAAAATACACATAACCACGTATATATAGAGAGAGTGTTTTATTTGAACATTTGGAACACTAGTTTATATTCTAGTATATACACTAGCATGTATATAAGAATATACATCAACGTATATTGCTAATATATACACTAAAAATAATAATTACAAAATAATAATTAAGATAAAGTTCGAATAATTTGGAAAAGACTAGGGTATATTCTAGAATATACACTAGAATATATTCTAGAATATACACTAGTGTATATACTAGAATATACATCAACATATATTGATAGTGTATACACTAGTATATATTCTAGTATATATACTAGAAATAATACTTAAAATAAAGTTTGAATAAAGCATGCTAGCTTCCTATATTCTAAAAAAAACATATATTTGTGCAATTCCTACTACATTAATGGATACAAAAATTTACACATAACCAAATATATATAATTTGGAACACTAGTGTATATTCTAGTATGTGTATATACTAGAGTATACTAGTATATACTATACACCAGTGTATACTATAGTGTATATACTAGAGTATACATTAGTGTATAGTACGTATTGTATATACTACTGTATATATAATATATACTAGTGCATCATAGTATGTAGTGTATACATGAGAATATATACTAGATTATTAGATTATTTACTCAATATTTATCTATATTAGATTGTAAAATGAGTTTTTTTATATCCTTTTTATAACAATGATTAGTTTAATAAAGAAATACTTTTGATTGTGACTAAAGAGTGCCTCCTCTCAATTCAAGTTTATTTAAGGTAACCTCTTGCAAGATAAGAGCTTGTTATCTTTTGAATCATTGCAAATGTTTCGCTCCACAGAGTAGATAAAAGGCATAAAGATAATACATCTCCACAAAATTTGCAAGAAGCAATAATTCATAAGAATTCAACACATCCATTACGGCGATAGGTAAGCGAATTAATTCAAGTACTGAAACCCATTTTATTGAGCATATCATGGATTTTATTACAAATATTTCCCTCATGGTCCTCATACTCATATATTAAGATTGTCCTTGCTTCCTGTATAGAGACCAAAAACACCATCGAATTTAGAATACATAGATAAATTAAATAATGTAAAGACATGCATCGTTACACTATGTAATACATATATTAACAATTAATGTAGTGAAAAAATAAACAATGTTTAAAACTTAGAATTTTAAGTTGGAATTATTTGATGGTTTTAGTAAATAGAAGACATAATAGAAATTAAAAAAGGCATCACTATAATTTTTATCAAATGCTTTAAAGTTATTTACCCTTGAGGATAACTCATAAGTTCATGTTTGGAACTAATTGGACGGTTTGTATATTTGAACTGGTTGGCATGTCTGGATCAACAATATGTTTGGATGCGGAGTCACTTGTAACAATAAAAAATTCACCATCATATACAATATGATCGCATTGAAGATAATTATTTTTCACATATAATGTGATATAATAATTACGTTTTTTAGGAATCATCTATCTACCTCTATGTGGAAGCATAAATAACTGGATCCGACAGCTTTGAACATTGGCAGATGTGGATCCCTCTCCTATAACAATAAAAAAATGACATAGGGAAGATAAGTATATATTGTATTTTACATATGGTAGGACATATTATCAAAATTCCATACCAATATTGTGTAGAACTTAATGTTGGACATCAAGTGCTTTCTCCAGATTTCTTTTTCATCGAGAAGCTAACTCCAACTATTCATTCATTTTTTTTCTTTGCATGAAATCATCGAACCTTTCGAAACTGTGGTTTATCTGATCTTGCTTTGAAATCGTGGCCACATTTCCTTTTTCTCTTGATTGGGATCAAAAAACTATGTTTCCTCTTAGTAGTGATCTTAGATGGAGTTACCGTATTGTAAATTTTTTTATGGCACTATTGGTATGCATTGGCTACAATGTTATTCACTACATACGCCTGCTCCAAATTAGTGGGAATCATGGATGATAAACCCCTCAAATACTCTTGAGTTGATGAAATGACATATTTCATTTCATCTTCCTTAAGTAAGGAACAATCTGTTCTTACAATGGTTGAATCAACGTGATGTGAGGAATTCTATGCATCATCAGTGTTTGTTTCATTATGGAGAAAATGATTGGGAAGGAATTGAAGCATGATGGAAGTTGTGTTTCCAATTCTGGGCTCATTATAGTTGTTTCATTTAAAACAAATAAATTTGTATGCCTTTCGATAATAGAATTCGAGACATTTGGCATTATATTATCCCCCAAAAAAGTGTTACTCACTAACATCTCAACTTTTAAAACACGTTTACAGACATTTCCATTTAGGGCCCAATTGCAATTACAAAAGTGTATAGTTGACCCTTTATATATGATATTATACCAAGTATCATGAGTATCCTTATTTTGGCTATGAACCCAATATTCATTGTTATTTTTATCATCAGCCACACAATATTCATTTGGAATTTTTTTTGCTCTACACTTGCATGCATTCAATTGTTTCTCAGATTTTCTAGGTTGCACAAACCCGGGTTCTTTTAAATGTTGCATATGGATGTAATATTGTTCAACCATTGTCAACAACACATACATTAGCTAATCAACCAGTATGTGGAATGCATTTTTCTTCTCACTTAGGTACCTTTGTTTTATATACCCATGGTAAGATTCAATTGCAATATTGGTGTCTTGATTGGAATGTGGAAATTTTCTATATGATTTTTCCCACATATCTGGAAAAAAACATAAACATTAGGTATGCAGTAATAACTACAATTATGAAACTGCATAATATAATCATAAAATAAATAATAAGACTTACATATTTTATTGTTGGCTAACCAAGTGGTTGTAAAATATTCTATAAACTTTTTAGGTTCACTGAATTTATCAAGGAACCTTGCAACTTCTTGTTGAACAGATCCATCATCTTGACATGAGTGCATGATTTCTCCTAAAGCATGAAAAATGTGGATTTTTTTTTTCTCTTCCTTTGAATTTATTTCCAACATTCTTCAACCATGTTTGACGGATATGCCATACACATAATAACATTGTACAATTTGTTCAAGTCATGAAAAAACATAACATTAAATAGAATATACCTACAAATTTATGTTTCATATCTCTTATAAAAATAATAGACACATCACCTTAATGCCTTAATTTTAGTTGCAGCATCATCTGTGATGAAAGCTTGGACATGCCAATCTGGGCGTTCTTTTATTCTGGTTGCAAATAATGACAACATCCATTTACAAATATCATTTGTAGCGTTGCGTGATGAAATCACCGAAGCTATTGGAATCCTATTGCGATGCTCATCGAAAACCATTAAAGTATAAAGTTGATACTACGTTATGAAAAATACATAGTCATAAGTATATAAGATACAAACATTGAAATGCCTAGGAATTATGAGAAACATGTACTCACCCCATACTTGTTTGTACTAAATGTGGAGTCCAATGAAATTATGTTGTTGTGTGAATGTTTTACCATCATCGAGGTCATCCACCTTGTTTGTATTCCTATGATAAAAGGGATGTTTTGAATAACATCTTGTTTTTGGTAGAAAAAAACCTTTCAGGGCACTCATTGAACCAACATTCCACATTCCTTGGATCATTTTCATCCTTCACGTACTCTATCCTTTTCATATCATTGTGAATGTTTAATATATCGTGTCTTGTCATAAATGCATCTCGGGATATCCCTGTGAACAACTCACCAGCTCCATGAGTCACATCAGAGATGAGTTTGTCCCATATCATTGTAACATTGAAACCCTTTTGAATCAAATCTTGGACACTTGCTCGTATATCCTTGGATAAATGTGGTGCATAATTGAACTTTTGGGGCTTGTTGATTGCAATGTTTCCATGACATACAACATTGGATTTATCAATATGTGTACCCATGGTATATATTATAACAACATCATCTGGTCTAAGCTGAATTCGTCGTACAATGAAGTGACATTGACAACCAACTTTAATACTTTCACAAAGAAGACGCTTATTCTCTGTTTGCTCTCATGTATTCATAGTAATGGTCTGTGTGGATTGGGGACCATATGCAAACCAATAACTATATATGAATAATTTACAACAAATTAGATAAAATATTTATGCATGTTTGACAAGCACGCATCAGTGATGTGCATATCTGAGCCACATCGGTTGCAATGAATAAGGTTTCTAGAAGCCATTGCTCTTTCGGTATTTCTGTGAACCTTATCTTGGGAATATTTTCCCCTGGTATTTTTTTATGCCTCTCCTTGTGGGAATCTATTTGCGAGGTGTCCTGGTTTCCCACAGAGCCAACAAGTGAGCTTCTACTTTTCTTGAGCCTTAAAGGTTTTCAGCTTTATATCATTTGGAGTATAGTAATGGGTATTAGGAACCCTCTTGTAATGTGCTCTCTTTCGAAACCTATTAGGAGGTTTACCAAACTGAGAATTCTTTTGAGGTCTTTGGACACTCCTGATTCTTTTCAATATTTTCTTGGCCTTTCTTTTCCTGTGAATTAGATCTTCTATTGATATTCCATACTTAGCACATATTGATTTGCTATCAGAAAATCTAGACATTTTTTGAATAGATTTATTTACCTTAGTGCTAGTACATAGGCCAACAAGAGCAGAAGTAATAATAGAGTAGATTTCTCTCGAAGTGTAGGTTTCATAGGGCATTTGAAAAATTCCTTGGGCTTTAAATTAATCTACATATTTACTGGGGAGAGTAGCAAGGTATACTTGTTTCCAGAGCAAATTTTTGCTATCTGCTACCTCATAGATGTGCTGCATCAATTCCCTGTGGAAATCATCATAATTATCCATACTCTTACATTTTGAGTTCATTAAAATAAGAGAATGCTTATCAGATATTTCATGCTCTGTTCCACACCAGTTCTCTAGGATCATAGTGGTAAGAGCACCAACCATATTACTTTGTGACTTTTTGTCTTCATGGAAAATTATATCTCCAGCATCATCTCTTAATACTTCCTTTTCCATTTTTTCCACAAGTGCAGGAGATGATTCTATTTCCCACCATTTGGCTAGAGTACTAGTAAAACATTGTATAAGACATTTGCATGCTTCTATCTCACCTTTTTGTTTCATGCACATAATTCTGTATGATACATACATTCTGTATAACACTTGTCTGATTTGTCCTACAGACATATTATCAATGTTCCACTCTAGGTATCTTTCTTTAGAAAACTGTAGTACTTCAGGTAACTTTCCTCTGCCTTACAAATATGGAGCTAAGGGCCTAGACATGTTCCATGGTAGGATTTATTTAATAGGAAAATCCCATTCTGGTGCAAGCTGGGTAATAAAGGCATAATCTCCCTCAATGCTTTCTTTAGGAAAATGGAGGGGAAATTTTTCTTTGATTTCAGACTTTTCTGAATGATAAACACTAGAAATTCCTTCAACTAGTCTAGTAAAAAGATTGGAGAGGGGGATTTCTCTATCAGGTTGATCTTTTGAAGGAATATCTACTTGGATTTGTCTGACTTGGTACTTTATATATTCCATTTTCTCATCAAGTTCAGATAGTTTATGGGTCATTCCATAATAACAGTCTTGTAACTCTTCCAGTTTTGCATTCTGATTTTTGGCTTCAGAGGCCATTATTGTGACCTCAGTTCTAATTCCCAAAATATTTAGAGAAAGAGAATTATTTGAGGAGAATAATTCACTCATGGTGACATGCAGCTGGTTAATATGTCTCTTACGAGCATAATCATTTGTGACAAATGTATGTTCAACCATTCCTCTTAAAGCAACATTTTTCCAATTTATTTGTTTTTAAAATACCTGTATTCTTCTATCAATGTTACTCATTTGAGATTCTTCTGTAGCCAGAACTAGAGCGACAGCTTTAGATTGTTTCTCTTCTTCTTCAAGAAGAATACTTTTGAATGGGGGAAAGGTAGAAGTGGAGTCATTTGGAAAATTGGAGTTTGGAGGTTAGAGCTCTACAAGTAAGTTATAATTTGAGTGTGGGAAATGAGCAGAAGGTAGCTTCGGTGCCTTTCAGTTCCCAAGTCTGAGTGTGGGAAATAAGCAGAAGGTAGTTTCGGCACCTTTGGGTTCCCTAGTCTGTCAAAGAATCTGTATGCTGGATCTCTTCAAATCTATCCTATGTAATCATTCTGTAAATTGCTATCAGGCGTTCTTAATAAAATACAGTTTTCTTTCTCTTGGCTCTCTATTGTCTGAGATTCATTTGAATTTCATCTGAAGTTCTCTTAGGATTTGAATAGCACAAGAGGTTTGTAATCCTGAAAGGCAGGAGGCCACTAATGGGAGTAGAAAAGTGTTGATCCATTTGAAGGTTCATGTAAGAGTTCGTGTAGCAGTTTGTGTAAGAAACAATTGGAGCCAAGAAATTGTCAAGCTTCGTCTTCGTCGAAGGAAGCCGTTGGCGAAGGGAGATCAAACCTTCAAAATTGGTATCAAACCTTCAAAATAAATCTAGGTTAGTGTATGACTATGTACATTGTGTATACTATAAAGTCTGTATTAATTACCATTTATCGATATTTTCATCTTGAATATAAACATTGTTACTTTGAGTGCTCAGGTTAGACTTTGTAAATTTAAATCACTATATGCCTTCTAAAAACTCCGTGATTTGATTGCCCTCTTAGTTTTCCTATTTATCCTATTGAATTCATTGCTAGTAGGAAAATTAATGCAATGAATATGACAAATATTTGATGTGCACAGAGGTGCTATGATACTATGTGTGAAGAGTTTCTATACTATAATTCAGACATTGCCATTCAGTTTTTGTAATGGGCATCAATACTATTATCAATAAATACCACATGCTGTTACATATAGACAATAATTCAAACATTGTCATTCAATTTTTGTAATGGGAATCAATACTACTATTAATAAATAGTAAATACTACATGCTATTACATACATACAATTCTGCAATATATCTATTGACATGACATACTGTTACATACATAGAATGTTGCAATTTTGTCAACTATTATAAATTACATTCAAAGAATTATTAGTCATCTTTTTACTTGTTTTGATATTTCTAGTAAGAGTACAATCTAGTATGAAGAAATGTTATCACATTTGTCACTTAACTTCTGATATTGGTTCATATCTTATTCAAACAAAACAAAAACATTAAAATCCCTGAATTGTTAGAAAGGTTGTCCCTAAATAATAGCAAGTTGGTATTTGTTGAGGCCAAGGACATCTATGACACGCATGTAGGCAGCATTCAAATTTTATTGAGTCTGTACATATCCTTTAACCATCCTGTATGCAACATTAAATTAAATTATGGATACTGTACGCCTCTCCCATAGGAAGTACACATCCCCAAGAGGCCATTCGCAATTGTCGGGTGAGTTCTTTGTTTGGAAAAACATGCTAGTCTCTACCTTATGATTGTTTTTTGAATGAATGCATGTAGACAACATTTGAGATATTGAATCGAAACATACACCTTAATTTTCACCTCCCATGGACTTATAATGTATTTCGACCATCGTATGACTCCTCCAACCTCACACATTAGGCGGAATCTGTTATAGCCGATTTTACCACTCCAGGTGAATCACACTTGTATGGCGTTCCCCTATCTCTCTGCAGACTCCTTAGACCCCTTGGACCATTTTTTGTCCTTTGATGTTTCTTGGACCATCCCTAAAAACATGTGAAAATTAATACATTTGAATTTTAAACCTATAATCGTGTATATACACGGGTTTGTTCGCTAGAACCGCGTACATCGGGATGTGTGCATAATCCAAATCCTTTTGGAGTTTTCCTTGACATGGATCTGACTCACTTGACTCCTGGCCTTCCCTATGCCTTGAGATCACTTGGATTCGACCTTTCATTACCCCTTTGAAAAGCTATATAAGGAACTCTTTGGTACATTGAAGACATAAGAGAGAATTGAGAGCAAAGAAACTTTAGTCCATTGTTTCTGGAACTTGTGGTTGAGTCCGCATCCCTTTGTCCCTTGGAGAACTTTTGTGTTCTTCCCAAGCTTATATTTTGCTTGTGAGCTTTCTATCGAGAGATGGAGGATTGAGGTGGTGGAGGACCAAGTGGGGGATTCAGTTTCTTCGATTCGTAGGAGTGCTGATAGAGGTTGTATCCATTGTAATCTTTGATTTTATATTAATAGAAATATCTTTTACTGTCCAATAATGTATGTTTGAATGAATATTTTATCCATGGATGTTTTCAAATGCTTATACATTGTTGATTATGTATGCTAGAATAGATCTAACAACAATACATATAGTATTCTTGTCTTGTTTACTTGTTGTTGTGGAAGTGATTTATCAATTCAAGCTGAAGTTGGAAAGCTCAAAGAGGATCTACTTCAACCATCCGGAATAAGGTATGAGGTCTGATCCTTTAGTGTTAGATATTTAATTCTATTGCATATTGGAAAGGATTGATTTCTGGAGTCAAGCTGTCTGTTGTGGTACCCCAAGCCATAGGAATTTCTCTCTATAATAGAATTGGTGACTCCAATGGGGAGTTTCTAGTAGTTGTCCTTTGCGGGTTTTCTATTGGCATTCAATGACTTTGAATTGCTCTTTTTCTTTTGTTACTGTGTCGGGTCTGGAGGCATGTTTGCCTGGTAGTGTCTGATTGGTGTGAAGTTTGTCTCAACTTGTCTATTTGCCTTTGTTTTTAACTCACAATTGCGTATATACATGGGTGTCACTGCTATTTCCATGTACACACGTCAGTTTATTGCAAACAGTCGCGTATGCCCTTAGTTTTTCCTTTTAGAGGAATTTAAATGGTTTCTAGGTGAATTTTGATGATTGCTGAGTCTCCTTTAATACTACCAGAGTCTGTATACACCTCTGTTTCTGACCAGAGATAGTTGTTTTTAGGGTAAAATTTATTTTTTAAAGAATGTTCTTGTCATTGCATTTTCAATTTTTTGTTTTGGGATTAGTGCATTACATTTCTTTTAACTTAGTACTTTGCTTGAGTGCTGCTTGAGTTTTCTTGCAGATTCTGGGGGTTGTAGATCCATTCTTTTGCTTTTATGTCTCATTTTTATTTCAAAAAATCCAAAAATATTTGCTTAACATCATGCATCTTGCATAATAGTTGCACTATATTTGCTTTGGAGTATTAGTCAAGATTTCATATAGGAAATCTTGCATTTATCATTTGAAGAAAATTGTGCATTTCACGTAGTAGCATACTCTGTTTTTCATGGACACAATGCATTTGCATTGATTGTTAGCTATGAATTTTACTCCATGTCGTGTCATAACGTCATTAGTTGCACAACCATATACCTCTTTTGAGTAATCAAGCCAGTTAAAATCAATGCTTAATTAAAATGAACTACACTATTTTATTTGATAGGGTTTACCAACAAGATTAGGTTTTAGGGTCTTGGAATAGTTCATTGTGAGTTAATTCTCCAAGACCACTAAATGACAACATGTATGTGTCTGTCTAGGTGAGTGTGTGAAATTCCTTGGTATAACCAGTGTTTCTCAGGATCCTCCTCTCAAAAGGGAGTTAAGCACGAGACAATGTGAGCAGTTATTGATTGGGATGACCCATAGTCATAATTGAGTAGCATCGGAGATATTTCCAGGATTGCATTTGTATCTAGGGGCTCTTTCAAGAGTTTTGGGCTTTGCTACCCTACCCATATGGTCAATCATGCTTGCGACTGTCCTCCTGAGCATTGATTATATTGAGGTGACCTTAGTGGCCTTACCTAGGATATCGAGGGGGTAATTTGCAGGGGTTATTCTGTAGGTGTCCCGGCAATGTTGGGGTCGGACAACACAATCGTTTTATGCATTGAAGCTGAGGGCCACAATAATTGGTTACGTATGTCCGCTTGTTGTGTATGGGAGTCTCAAGCCTCTCCTAGGTGAGACATACCTGCTTCATTCAAGAGCTCAATTATCCTACCCTTGATTGCTTGTGGTTGGCTTTAGATTTTCTTGGTGATTGCTTTGTGAACAATAGCTTGTCTAGGGTTTGTGTAGATAGAGAGTCTATTATATTTTTTGAGTCATTATGGATTCAAGTGCGGCTACTCGTCGTACTCATGATCTAGCAGGACTTCCGCCTTCTACATATCCTCCTCCTTTGGGAGAGAGAAATAGACAGTCCAAATGGACTACTTCGCACATTGATTCACACACGATGGGAGACCATATAGACGGTATTCCTAAACCACCTTCTCCCATTCATGTTGAAGATGGGAATTTTACTCCTAACTATGATCCTTCACCCGATATGACTAAGTTAGGTCATGTGATTTCTGAGATAGGAACTTTTCATGATAGACCTACTTACTCTAGGGTTGATTCCCCATTGACTCATCGCTGGTATGGAATGTCGGAGGATGATGAGACTCATTTTGAACCCGCGAGCACCAGTTATGGTAGTTATGGTATGTCTGGTTTTCCCACACATGATTTGGCATTCCATGTCGAATCTGAGTTTGAGCCTAACACTATGCCTCAGGGCACTCTTATTCCTTACCATACAGAGAGGTTTGGGAGCACAAGTCACATTGCGCCTTCCATCCCGGTGGCGGAAGCTACATCACATATTCCTCCTAGATCTAGGGTTAGCGATCCTATTAGGATACTAGATATGAGATGAATGACTATAGGGAATAGCATGCACATAATTACACATATCCCTTCATTCTCTGTCCCTATTTCTTCTAATATTCACCCTCCACCTCATTCGCGTGGTCCTTCAGGCTGAAACATTGCTATGAGTCATGTCCATACTGCAGTTACCTGACCAGTTGTGTCTTAGGTACATGCACTGCCCGTTGTTTTGGGAGGTCATGGTCATACTTCTAGAGGTCACATTCCTACTTCCAAAATGTATATTCTGACTTCCAGGGCATATATTACTAATTACAGAGTGTCTCATGGGACATCTCATGCAATGACTTATGGACCATATTATGGGACACAATATGGACAGGGTTCCTCACCTTATGGGGGCGGGTATCAACAACCTACTTACTATCCAAATTACGGCTTTGTATCTCCAAATAGTAAAGGTACACCACACTATGGTGCTTCCATGCCACCCTATACAGGTCAAACGGGAGGAGGGCACTATGGCCAAGGCCATGGTGGTAATCAGACCTATATGAATCAGAACTATAGGGGAGCAGTCCATCGACATCATCATCCTAGGATCCCTTTCCTCACAACATTGAATCTTCCTGACTTATCAAGATTGGCGGACGATCCTGTAGCTCATGACCTGGCTTGGCTGGCTGTCCCTACTAAGCTTCCCTCGGACATACCCAAATTCGAGGGCTAACCAGGAGAGGATCAGAGGGAACATGTTACTACTTTTCACCTATGGTGCTCTTCAAATTCCTTACATCAGGACTCAATCCATTTAAGGCTATTTCAATGCACCCTTATAGGGCCTAGGGGGGCATTCGCTTTGTTCGATGACCTAGCGACGACTTTTCTTAACCACTTCCAGCTACCAGTGCGTTATGATATTGGTACTGAACTCTTGTCAACATTTCGGCAGGATAAAGCCACACATATCTTGGATCATATCCAAGAGTGGCGTAGACGGAAGAGGTTAATTAAAGCCTTTATACCGCCAGAATTCCTCCTCAAATGGTTCCTTAAGTCATTATTTCCTTATATAGCGAAGGATGTTTCTACATCCGGAGTGAAAAATGAGGAACAAGCCATTTTTAGGGCATGGAAACTAGATTTGATTGATGCTTAGTCCGGTTTGTTAAATGAGATCATTACCAATGCTTCGCGTTCTAGTTTCGACCCCAAAGTTAAACCTGGACTACATGCTGATGGCATTGTTGGTTGTGTGAGTGTTAAACCTACAGATTAGGTTGCAAAAAAAGTTATTCAATTCTCAATCAACCAATCTGCTTTGGGAAAAGCCACAGCTTCATCTCGCCCAAACGGCGAGTGTGCTTTCAATACAATCGTTGGACCAGAAGGGTAACCAACAACCCAGACAAAATAAAAGTAAGGGTAAGAATAATTGTAAGGGTGGGAATAGGAATGAAAATGCTAATAATAATGACAAGAATGCCCTTAATGTTGGGGGGGATAAGTAAGATAAATATAAGGTTAAATTTCCTTGCAAGTTGTGTAAGGATGATCACCTCACTTACTTGTGCCCTCGTATCAATTAAGTCTCGATATTCTTGGCACAAGGCCCAACTGTGTTAACTAACCCTTTACCTCACAATCAAAATATGAACTCAAGGACCCATGATCAATGTGGTGGTGACCAAGATCCACCGGAGGGTAGTGGTCGTGGTTGTATTAACATGGTACATGCTGCAAAAGTTGTGACCCATGTGAAAGACTATGGTTCATCACAACCCAGCCTAGGAAAGGAACTTGATCCACCAGGGACTCCTTTGCATATCGAGAAACCTGTGGATAAACCTGAAGCTACACCTCGCATTCCTAAGGGAGTCCTTAAGCATTTTGGGCACAATCTTAATGCCTGAGCCACCCATAACTATTCAGTTGTCGAGGATTTGGGCCACACTCCTTGTGCGATGTCTGCACTAGAAGTGCTTCAGAGTTGTCCTTCACAAAGGAAGGCGTTACTTTCTGCCCCTTGGTGTGAATGATGATAATTCTTCCTTCGTGATTAAATTTGAAACCATAGGACTTCAGCCTCGCTTGCCTTACTATATGTCTCTTTTGATTTACGTAGAATGTCTTAACATGACCATCAAGCGCACTGTGATTGACGAAGGCGCTGCTTCTTCTATGATGTATTTATCATGTTGGAAGGGTTTAGGTTCCCTTGAGTTGTATAAATAAATGACCATGTTAACTGCATTTGATGGGAGATCATTTAGGCTACACAAGATATTTCCTTCCCTTAAGGTCCATTTGGGAGTGAAGACTGTTGCGATAGAGCTCGAGGTGGTTGATGTGCCCCTTGACTACAATCTCTTGCTGGGTAGGAATTGGATGTATAGTATGTAAGCTGTAGCTTCTTCCCTATTTTTTGTTGTATGCTTTCCATTTAATGGGAATATAGTCATGATTGATCAAACGTCATTCAAGAATCCGTCGGTTACCACATCTTCAGGAGCTTCGATCCCAATCGTTGAACACTCTCAGCCGACAATTGGGAGTGTGTGTGTGGGCATGCATCCATCCCTCATGGGAAGTTTTAGTTGTCCTGCACTGATCCTTATGATAGGGTGTAGTTTCAGTGAGGCTTCAACATCTATGAGATCGATGTCTTTTCGCATAAGTCATTTGGAAGATCCTTGGATTCCTTCTACACCGAGTACTTTGAGTGAACCCATCGTGAAGGATGTGCCACTGCCTGCAACTATGGTATCTTATCAAGCTAATCTTGAGAGTGTTGCAGAGCCCAGTCCTTCCTCTTCGCGGACAGAGGAGGAGGACCCTTATGTGCTACTTGCATGGGTAGTACAATCTTCTCACGCACACAACTACCTTGATAGTGTTTTCCCTTTAGATGAAGCAATTATTGAGGCCATGTTGGGAGTTGGGCCACCATGGGAAGAGCTCCATCATAGATCTTACTTTCTTCCCAAGCTTGACCGCTCGGAGCGTGAGGAATTTAGGAAGGTTCTTAGTGAAAGAATTGGTAGTCCTATGGTTCCATTAAGCTCTCCTGGTCCGATGGCTGATGGAAACATGGAAAATATATCTCCAATGATTTCTATCAATATCTCTCATGATCCTGGCAAGATAGAGAATGTCTATATTGGGGCAGAATGTTCACATGTTGAGATTCAAGAATACAACGAGCTGTTTAAAGAATTCTATGATATATTTGCTTGTTCTTATGATGAAATGTCAGGTATCGACCCTCGTATTATCAAACACAAGATTAAGACGTATCCCAACCTGAAGCTTGTTCAAAAACACTTGCATCCGGTGAATCCTAGAAAAGCACTGACAATTAAGGTAGAGATAGAGAAACTATTGAAGGCCGGTTTTATCTATCATGTTCCATTAACGGAGTGGGTTTCAAACCTTGTTCTAGTGGATAAGAAGCAGGGAGCGATCCGCATACGTACTAATTTCCATGATTTGAATCGTGCCTGTCCTAAGGACAATTTCCCCACACCATTTATTGATGAGATTTTGGATGAGTGTGCGGGTAGTGAGGTTTTTTCCTTCGTGGACGGCTTTTCTGGATATAATCAAATTCAAATTAAACCTGAGGACCAACATAAGACTCCATTTATTTGTCCTCGGGGAACTTTTTCTTATCGTAAAATTCCTTTTGGCCTTAAGAACACCGGAGCTAATTTTCAGCGGGACATGAGCTTGATCTTCCACGATCTCAAATTGATTGTCGAATTATTTTTGGATGACCTTGCTGCTCATTCTTGTATGAGAATGTGTCATTCCTATCATTTGAGGTTGGTATTCAAAAGATGTTGCCATTATTTCTTCAGGTTAAATCCTCACAAGTGCATCTTTTGTGTGAAGTCGGGTCGCTTGTTAGGATTCATCATGTCTAAAGAGAGTATAAGAGTTGACCCTTTAAAGGTTGAGGCAATACTTCAGTTGTCTCCCCAGAAAAATATTCGTCATCTTCATTGTTTACAAGGCATGGAAAACTTCTTACAGAGATTCGTTGTCAATTTTGCCAATTTGAATAGAGGCTTCATGTGTCTTTTGAAGAAGGACACCACCTTTTGTTGGGATGAGCAAGCCCAAGAGTCCTTTGATGCACTCAAGCAAGCCCTAGCATCGGCCCCGGTGATTAGTCCCCCAGACTACAGCCATGATTTTCTCCATTATGTGGCCGCACCATAGAGACGATTGTTATGGTTTTGGTTCAAGAGGATAAGGAGCTCCAAGAGCATGTCATATACTATCTGAGCCAGAACCTTATTAACATGGAGATTCGTTATTCTCATGTTGAGAAGCTTGCTTTAGCTACCGTACATGCGGTTCAACGGTTGAGACATTATATTCTCCTTCGCCAGACCTTGGTTGTAGCCCAAGTCAATCCATTTCAATTCATCCTCACTCAAAGGATGATTGGTGGAAAATATAATAAATGGATTGTCATCCTACAAGAATTCGATCTCGAGTTTGTTTCAGCAAAATCGAAGAAATCGCTAATTTTTGCAGATCTTATATCGGATTTACCAAGTGAGGTCGAGGAGTTGGTTTGTGAAGATACGTTTATCAATGAACACATTTTCTTAATATCAACTTTAGACCCATGTTATGGGGATATCATTATATATTTACAAACATTGAAGGTCACCACTCACCTCTCACAGGATGAACGATGACGATTACGTCATGTGTCTAAGAATTACCTTATAGTGGATAGCACTTTGTATCTCCATGGGGTAGATTCCATTTTACGACGTTGTTTAACTCATGAGGAGACTGAGGTAGTGCTGAATGATTGCCATGGGGGGGCGTGTGGTGGTCATTTATCTGGGATTTCTACAACCCAAAAAATCTTAAGAGGGGGTTATTTCTAACTGTCGATCTTTAAGGATTGTGTTGATGTGGCCAAGAGGTGCCACCCTTGCCAGGTGTTTGCACATAATATGCGATCAAATCCTGCCCCGTTACATCCCATCATCACCGCTGGTCCCTTCACTAAGTGGGGGCTTGATTTTATAGATTGCAACCCAGCTTCAGCTGGGGGGCATCATCATATCATAGTGGATATTGATTACTTCACGAAATGGGTTGAGGCTATGCCTACTGTTAAATCCGATGGTGAGATAGCCGTGCACTTTGTATTCAACCAGATTATTACTCGGTTCAATATTTCAAAAGAGGTTGTCACTGACCATGGCTCGCACTTTCAGAATCATATAATGGAAGAGTTGACATAAAAATTAGGGTACAAGCAAGACCATTCCTCCTCTTACTACCCTTAAGTGAATGGACAGGTAGAAGCAATGAACAAGTCACTCAAATCCATTCTCCAACGAACCATCGCACAAAGCAAGAATAATTGGCACATTATGTTATATCCTACTTTATGGGAATATAGAACCACTGTTAAGAATACCATGGGATTTTCACCATACCAACTTGTACATGGAGTGGAGTCGGTATTGCTGGTTGAATGCAAGATTCCTTCTTTGAAGCTAGCTGTAGAACTCTTACCAAACACTTCTCCATTGGAGGAGCGTTCGGTCCACCTTGAGCGACTTGATGAGCAGTGTTGGGATGCGTTGGTGGGTCTAGAAGTAAATAAACGTGTTGGCTGCTATGGGAAGACCCAAGTTTACTATAATAAACCAACAACACCCCTAGATCATTGGCCCTTTCGGTGACAGACAACTAGGCGGCCTGAAGTCTTAGCCGAAATGACTCTAATGGGTTGGCCAAGGACTCAAGAGTCTTGGACCAGGTTCTGTGGCAATCCCACTGGTGGCTCGCAGCTCTCCTAGCTGCGGTCTCTCCTCTACGTGTCACGCAATCTCCTGCTCGTGTCGCGCGATTTCCTTTCCTCGCAGCTCATCTAGCCGCAGGATATTCCTTTATACCGCCGCGTGATCCTTTCCTACGGCGCGCACTTTCTCAGGCCTACGATATCTCCAACCTTATCGCATCACTACGCACGGTGCGACGCACAGCTCCTGCCCAATGCTAAGTCCTTCACCTGTGGTATCACACACCGTAGCTCCTCTACCGGTGCGGTATCACCTCTCTGTGATATCCTACCTCCGCAGTTTAGCACACTTAGTGTTGCTCGTGTCGACGTGCAAGACTTAACATACAAGGCTATTTGATACAGCAATAGAGACTGTTTTACGCAAAGCATAAATGAACCATAAACAACGTGCCAAAGATGTTAACCTATATTTACCCTTCTATATTGCTGTGAACTGATTAAGACATTCATTCATTAAACTATAAACAAAGTCCATAAACTGACTGAGAAATGCAAAAGTAAACATAACACATAAACCAATCGCATAACACTAATTTTAACATGGTTCACCTCCAGGATGGAAGTTACATCCACAGAACTATGTTTTTATTATAGCTCAGGGGAAGGTAAAACACAGTTCTGCTACACTGCATATGCAGCTTAAGATCTTCTCTCTTAGATCTCTTTCCTCTTCTATATTGCTCTCCTACAATATACTCTTCCCTCTCTGTCGATCCCTGCATATCTTTACATACATATTCTATAAGCCAGCTACTGGTTACCATAAGATTTCTACCGCTAATAACAGAACCAAAGCTGGGCTTTTACAACAGTCTAATAGTCTACAAAACACTACTAACTAAAAAAATGACTAGCTAACTCTTCAACCCGCCAACCAACCAACCCTTTTACAATACAAAATATATTCTTTTATAGGCAGCCCGAAGGTCTTGCCATTACAACACTGTGGGCCTGTCCCAACAACAACCCAAAACCTAACTAGTGACATTCGGCCATATCTGTACTTGAGGTACCCACTTTCCGTCACACCACAGCTCTCTATAGTCTTCCACGCTTCCCGACACTGATCATGGGTACTATGCACCGCTTCGCTTTTCTGTCCTTCACCTTCAATGCTTCAGTCTCGTTGCTCCTTCTCCTTTATGAGGGTCGCTAAGCCCTCCTGTCTTCCGCCGCTTCCTTCAATGCAGTGGTTGAGCTCTCTCTTCTCAGCCGCTCAGGTACCGTTGCCTTCTTGACTTTTTTATCTTAAAAGTCATGGTTTCCGGCTCTGCTCTCCAGCTGGAAATGTGCTACGGTGTCGTAGCTCTATCTTAACTTCTTTCTTCCAAAACTTATCTTCCCGCCAAAACTAGCAGCTTCTTCTGTAGTTGCGGGACCCTGCTCCAATAGTCCCCTAACACTTACTTTTGGCTCATCCTCGAGCCACCTATAGCGAGCTTCTCCTGCTGTATCTTTGCCTTGGCTTTCTGCGAAGCCCTCTGCAACCTGTCACGAAGTCCTGTGACTTCCTTCTGCATCACTTCGACACTCTCTTTATATTTTATGTAACTTGGTTCGCTGGGCTCTCTTATCCTTCCTGCCCAATGTCATGGTTTCACTCTCTGCGCTCCTGAAACCTTTTGAGAGCCTTCTAGTGTTTGAGAGGTTTTCTACAGATATCCTTTCCTCTTTATCTGGGTTAGAAATTTTATCACAAGGAAAGTCTGTATCTTCCAGCCTTATCAAACATTTCATTCAGTCTGGAGCCTCGTATATGAAGGAGGAGCAAACCATGAATTTCGTTCCAAGAACAAGCCTTTTCCTGCCTCTAGGAATTCTACCGACTGTTGGGTTTGTTGTCCTCTTCCACTTATCTTCTCTTTGAAGTGCTCCAGGTACCCATGCTGCCTCTGATCATCAGATTTTTGTTGCATTGCCTCCACAATCTTTGGTTCTTTTCTTAGCTGATCAGATAGGTCGGTGACCTTCTCCCGTTGCTTTCTTTTTCTCATTTTTACTTTCCACCTAACGGGAGATTTCTTCTCATCATTCTTCTGCTCTGCTTTCTTATCTTTAGTGATCAGCTTGGCGTTCTTCTTCTCCTTAGTAGAAACTTTGGTGACAACTTCTACTTCTGGCGCTTGACTCTTCATCCTTAGCGGCTTTCTGACTTGTGTTGTACTTAATTTCATAACCCTCGGCGACGTCGTCATGGCGGACCTACGGCCACCAGGGTCAAAACTTCTCAGCATGCCTTCTAGAGGTTCGTCCTCGAACATAACCAACTCAGTACAAAATGGTGGACGTGCACTGGTTGCAACTTTTGAAAATCATAGCACTCTGTAACCACTTAGCTCTGGACACAGAACTATTAACAAATTAACTCTATGGCTCTCGGTTTTTTTGCAAATGTAACCGTCTCAATTGAATACTTTCTGCTTTTATGCCCAATACGATAATCTCGGATGCAACGGTCATCTAGAATGGATCCGTCGGTCGTCATTAATTCCTAGACAAGACCACACCCACCATCCGATCCCTAATAAATGCGGAAATCCGATCGAATTTCCCTCGAAACGTGTGTGCACAGGCGTCGGTCTCGTCGGAGATTTGCCAAATCTGGAAAATTTGATTATACTGCTGCCAAATCTACAGTAAGATATACATATCATTACCTCATTAACTACCTTTCAGATGCTGACTTAACTGGCCTTTGTCAGTTGCAAAACTGAGTACATGGCACGGGGAAACATCGCGCTGCTGCGATGCGACTCTACATCACCTGCATAAAAATATTTTTTTATTTTTTATTTTTGGTGTAGACTTGTTCTCGGTGCGATGCCTCCTTTCAACTTCACTGGACATCTGCACCGCTTAGACTGGTTAAGAGGCAGGGTGGCTATCACTGTAGGGCTTGAGCCTACTGCCATTAATCCATGTGGGCAAAATCTCCCCATTCAGTTGGCGGAGCTGAACGTTACCTCCCTCTATGACTTGCTGTATCTGATATGGCCCGAGCCAATGTGTCTTGAACTTCCCTAGAAACTTAATGAATTTTCTGTCATAGAGGATCACTAGGTCTCCGATCTTGGAAGTCTTATTCTTAATGTGTCTGTCATGCCAAGCTTTTTCTCGTGCCTTCTACACTTTCTGATGGAATCTGGCGATGAATCTGTCTTCTTCTAGGGCAAGCAGCTGTGCTAACCTTTCCTCGACTGTGTCTGTATCAGTCATCTCGGTAATCTAAGTGACTCTTAAACTGGGAAGAATATACTCCATAGGCATAACAGCCTCCTGTCCATAAACCAAGCTGAAAGGTGTGTGTCCCGTAATTTTCTTGCATGTGGTCCTGTATGCCCATAATACATCGTTAACTCTGAGGTTCCAATCATTCCTCTGGCTATTGCAGATCTTAGTAAGAGCATTTTCTAAAATCTTATTAAATGCCTCCAGTGTACCATTAGCCTGTGGGTGGTAGGGAGTGCTCTTATGGTGCTGGATCTGGAATTCTTCTGTCAATGCCTCAATAGTGTTGTTCAAGAAATGTGTGCCTTGATCACTCATCAAAATTACTTGGCATCCAAACCTACTGATGATGTTTTCAAAAAGGAACTGTACAGCTGTAGCAGCATCGCAATTTCTTACTGCTTTGGCCTCTTCCCATCTGGTGAGGTACTCTATTCCAGTGATAATATATCTCATACCAGTGCACTTCCCTAGTGGGTTGATAGGACCCACAAAATCTATAGCCCATTTTTCAAATGCGCGCAACGTGACCTATGGTCGCAGCGGAATTTCATCGCGTCACGAGGGTTTTCCTACCCTTTGGCAGATATCGCAGCATCTGTAAAAGTCCTTGGTGTCTTTATGCAATGTAGGACACCATAATCCTACCTCTAGGATTTTCTGCGCAGTCGGATTTCCTGTGAAATGACCTCCTGCGGTTCCTGAATGTGCCTCTCTAATAATAGCATCTTTTTCATGCGGCATCACACATCTGCGCAGAACTTCATCCAGACCTAACTTGTATAGGTGTCTTGCGATGAGGGTGAAGTCTGTTGCTTTAACAACCAACTGCTTCTTTTGCTTCTTAGTAAACTCGTTAGGTGCTACTCCCGTAGTGAGAAATTGAATAATATCGGCATAGTACTCATCTGCAATCTGGATAGAGAACGACGGCACATCCGGTAGATTGTCATCTAGGTTACTTGGCTCTTCTCCTGAGTCTATACACGACAAATGATCAGGTCCTGCATTCAGTCTTCCTGGTTTCACAATGATTTCAAAATCATACTCCTGAAAGAGGAGTAACCATCTACAGATTCTCCCCCCTAACACTGGCTTATTGACCAAATACTTTAACGCAGAATGGTCAGTAAACATCTTGAACGGGGCACTCAACAGGTAGTGCCTAAACTTCTGTAGTGCATACACCATATCTAAGCCTTCCCTTTCAGCTGTGGTGTAGTTCTTTTCTGCTGTCGAGAGCTTTTTGCTGGAATATGCAATAGGGTGGTCAATGACCCCTTCTCCTGGTTGTGTTAAAACAACCCCTAATGCAATGCTAGACGCATCCACATGTACATGAAATGGATTAGTCCAGTCGGGAAATACTAAGATGGGTGCTGTAACCATCTTGTCTTTAAGTATGTCTAGACTCTGCTGACATTCCTCGTTCCATAGAAATTTTACATCTTTCTTGAGCAATTTCTCCATTGGTGCTGTAATCTTTGTGTAGTCCTTGATGAACTTTCTGTAGTACCCGGTATGACCAAGTACTATCCTCAGTTGCTTGAATGAGTTAGGTGCTGGAAGACTTACAATGATGGAAATCTTCATGGGATCTACCATCAAGCCTTTTCTGCAAACAATGTGACCCAACAAAATACCAAATGGTGCACAAAATATACATTTCTTCAAGTTTAGAGAAATCTGGTACTGCCTACATTTCTCTAACATCAGTCTAAATTCTCCTATATGATTTTCAATTAGTCCAAATACATTCCAATCATCAAAATATACTTCTAAGAATTTATGAATGTATTCTTTAAATACAGCAACGACTACTCTAGAAAATATAGCTGGTGCATTCTTAAGACCAAACGGCATTACCGTATACTGGAACGAGCCCCATTCTGTTGCAAAGGTGGTCTTGGACCGATCTTCTGGATGTATTCTGATCTGATGGTAGCCTGAAAACCCATCAGTGAAGGAGTAGACCTCCTGTTCTCCCACGTTGTCTAATACCTCATCAGTGAATGGTGTCGGAAATGGATCGTGAAGCGATGCATCATTGAGCTTGCGCAGATCGACATAGATCCTTATGTCTCCTTTTGTTTTCTTTTCTTTTACGACCATGGGGCTAACCCATTCACTTTCTTCTACCAGCTCAATGATGCTTGCTGCTAGCATCTTATCGATTTCATCCTTTACTTTTCCTTTGTAGCGTGGATTCAATCTGTATGGGCGCTGCTTAACTGGTCTAGCATCCTCCTTCAATGGTATCCTCATAACTCCCAGGTCTCCAACTATTCCCTTCATCTCTGTGAAATTGGTGGGAAATAGGTCCTGATAGTCATGTAACAAGTCGGCAATCTGTCCGACTGTTTCATCGTTCCAATAGTCTCCAATAGAGGCAAACTTAGGTTCTGTATCTGTGCCAAAATTGATCTTTTTTATCTTGATAGGTTCGGTGATTGCTGGAATCTCTAACTGTGGTCCCCTAACATCGCGAGTCCCTTCTGACTCCGGAATGTTGGTGTTGCAAGGATCCTCATCCTCATCCTTATCTTCATTGTATGGCTTTGCTGCGAAGTTATAGCACTCAAGCGCGTCTTGTAATTGAATGGTCCACTCAGGTTGAGCCTGCACTGAGATGGTACAGTCCTCGAATATATTGATCTTGATTATGTCTAGGGCCTGAGCAACACTTGGATGTTCTGATTCAAATGCGAAGGTAAGTAGGAAACTGTCTGTCATAAGTGACCATGTGGTCGTCCCCTTGCACAACTCGGTCTCTGTGTACCAGTTCCTTGGAACTGTGTCCAATGTGTGAATGAATCTGTGAACCCATTCGTCCTCTGGAATGTCCAACCAGTTCTGTTCACATGTCTGAATGTGTGCTCTGGGGTCAATTTCTTCTGTATACTTCTGCGGGACATACTCTTTGTCGACCAAAAATATGATTGCCATCAATCTTTTAATATTATCCCATGATGCGATATTTTCTTTATGCGCGTACCACCATCTTGCAGGTGTGGCTCGTACTGCAAGGTCCATAGATGCGATTCTCTGCTCGTAAGGAATCTGTTGCTCAAACTGCTCAAGGAATTCCTGAATATCTGTTAGACCATGATACGATGGAATCTCAGTGATCTCTGCGCCAATCCATCGCAGTGATTTACTCATAAACGCACATCTGCGTGCTGAGACTTCGTAAAGTCTGTTCTGCCAGTTCTCTAGATCAATATCAGAATCCGATGCGCATGAGCTGTCGCATTGCCAACTAATGTTCCTTTCTGCGGTTGGATTTATGTAGTCGCTCTGGTTCGCAGTCATCTGGTAGAGACTATCCATGTTATGTGCCTCCTCCTCGGCTCGGATAGGTTCGATATATCTAGGACCTTGGTAAGGATCCAGTGGTGCGATGACCCAGATCTGTGCATCCTCAAAGGTCATTTGTCTTCTCTTTAGGTCGATGATAGCCTTGCTACCAATCGCCCAATTGATACTTAATAGTGCTAGATATGGTCGACTATCGCTAATGATTTCTATAACTTCGAAGTCCGCAAAAGTATGAACTCCGTCAATGTCAATTGGCACCTGCGGCAGTCGACCCAATGGTGATACTCGCTGCTGATTAGCTAATCTCAGGTGGATAGGTGATATGGATAACTGAGGGCTACCCATCTGTTCGCATGTCTGCTTAGTTAGAACGTTCACCTCTGATCCCATATCTAAGATGACTTCGTCCATTTCGAACTCTCCAATCTGTGCTGTGAGTTTCATCTCCTTTCTAGTCCTTGTATGTCCTATAATATTATGAATAGCGCGGTGTGCACTGCTCGAGAGGGAAGGTTGCTGACACTGATCTATGATGCACTATAGCTCGCCGATAGCTTTTTCATTTCTCAAGAGCTTCAAACAACTGCGCAGGAAGGATTGTATACTTCCTGTCGATTCATCCTCGTCGCATCTTCCCGATGTGGTAGCTTGCGGTATCTGTTCTGGGCTATCGCCACAAGGTGCTTGCTGTGGTACGTCCATAGACGGTGGTACCTGCGATCCTAATTGTGTAGGTTCATCAAAGGAAGCCTTGGCTTCATGAAATGTCTCTTTATTCTTCTGTAGGTCGAGTGCTTTTGCTTTATCAGGAGCTCTGTGCACCCATTCCTGCCCTATGTTTTTTTCGGTCTCCTGCGATGTCCCACTAGTGGAAGCACCGCTACGAGTCACAATATTGACTCTTGGTTCTGGCTCTGCCTGCTCAGCAACAATAAGCTGGATTTTCTGGTGTACCGCTGGCTTAGTATCTTTGATCTTAGCTATCAAGGTAGGACACTCCTCTATGGTATGATCATAAGATTTGCAGTAATTACAAGTAGTAGTGGGGCTCTGACAGTCCCTAGCATAGTCTCCTACAACTCTGCAATTATAACAAGTGATTGGGCCGCGACCACGGCCAAAACCCTCTCCTCTACCGAAGCCTTCTCCTCTTGCAAAGACTCCTCCATGGCCTCGTCCTATGAATCCTCCTCCCCGACCACCATAAGTCGGATCAGGCTATGGTCCTGCTACTAGACCCTGTCTTTCTGACTGGACTCTGTATACGTCATGTTTTCTATCTAACATGAGATCATAGGCTCGGCAATTCTATTCATCATGTCCGACAGAGCTGCAGAAGACACAGTATAGGTTCTTAGGTGTCTGTACATACTTTTGAAGCAAAGGGCATTTGCTGAGGTGGGTTTCCTTGTGTTTTGCATATTTCACACCATGGCCCTTGCATTGATGGTAAGGGGTTAGGAACCCCTGACGCTAGATATTCTGCAAAGACTGGACAGTTTTTTTTGGTATGACCCTGTGCTCTACATCATAAGCACCATATGTCTTTCATAACCTCTTTTCCTTTCTTAAGTTCGTGTATTTGTAACGTGAGATTGGCCAACTGGTTCTGTAGAGTTGTCATGCCTACACTGGTTTCTGCTAAAGGTGAAGCTTCTAGCTTCATCGCCATCTCCAACGCGTCATCCTGCGTCTGGAGTTTCTGCTACATTAATAGCACTCTGATGTGAGGGAGTAGCGCTGCAATAAACCATTCCTTATGCTGCTCCACCGCAAACTCAAAACTTACTTGGTCTATAAGAGCTTTGAATTTCTGGTCAAAGTCCCATACTAATTCTGATGGTAGCTGCTTAATATCCTTGAGCTCTGTAATGCACTGAGATTCAGACTTAGGTTTATTGAACTCTTTAATCATGGCATTCTTGACTTGGAAAAGTGTCTTGGGTACTGTGGTATAATTTATGTACCATGTTAAAGCTCGATCTCTGAGTGTAGTGACCAACTGTACAAGTTTAAGGTTGTCGTCATTGATTGTTTTAAAGGTCCACATGGCTTCACATAGTAACCAATGATGTTTCGGGTCCTCTGCTCCTGTACCCTTAAAGGTAGGTAGCTTCATATCATCTCCCATTCTATATCTCTGCGGTGGGTTCTGATTGACTGGATTACTACTACTCAGCGGTGTAGGTGAAGGTGATGTAGCGGCAGTAGGTACTGTCTATGAGCTACTGGATGGAGTACCTACGGGATTACTCTGAGTCCCGGTCTGTTTCTGTGGGGTGTAGGGCTGGTAAGGGATACCCCCCTCTGGTTCTTCTATGGTACTAGGACTCGGTTGCCTAATATTGTCTGAACTATATCCAAATACAAGAGAGCTGAAGGTTACTTTATATTTCTTGCCACTACGTGTGCATCCAATGTCATCAAAATCACTTTCAAACTCTTATGACATTACTATCTTTACTTATTCATCTAAAACCATGTCCATTACTCCTTTTTCATGTAGCAGCATCTTAATGGAAAATTTTAGAGACTTTAGGTACTTACCACAATATCCTTTGAAGAAGTACCGCTCAACCTCGCTAAATCTTTTTCTCTGGTCAAATGCAAATTCTGTAACAAAGCCTCCTAGCACACTCGCAAGCCAGAATTCTACTGCTCTCGTAATGGGATTGTCGAGGTTCCTGCACGGTCTGAATCAGCTCCGGTGTCCAGACAATGTTTCTTTTCTTCTTGAATATGTTCCTATTTGTCAACTTGGATAACCAATCAAAAATCTTGTTTCCATAGGTTGCAAAAAATATAGCGTGTATATCTGAAGCGATATGCTTTTCTAACCAGGCCTCTGTGCTCAGTTTAGGGCTCCGATTTTCTTTCTGGGCAAACTCCCTTAGGTTTGAATCCAGCCATTGGTGAAACTCTTCTCTGGTGGGATGCCAACAAAACATTAGCGCTCACTTGTTCAAAACCGGCAATGGAACCATTTGTTGGCTGCTATGGGCAGACTCGGGTTTACTATAATCAACCAACAACACCCCTAGATCACTAGACCTTTCGGCGACAGACCACTAAGCGGCCTGAAGTCTCACCCGAAGTGACTCTAATGGGTTGGCCAAGGACTCAGGTGTCTTGGACCGGGTTCTGTGGCAATCCCACTAGTGGCTCACAGCTCTCCTAGCTGCGGTCTCTCCTCTGCGCGTCGCACGATCTCCTGCTCACGTCGCACGATTTCCTCGCCTCGGAGCTCTTCTAGCTGCAGGATATTCCTTTATACCACTGCGCGATCCTTTCCTGCATTGTGCACTTTCTCAGGCCCATGATATCTCCAACCTTATCGCATTGCCGCGCATGGTGCGACACGCAGCTCCTGCCCAACGCTAAGTCCTTCACCTGCAGCATCGCGCACTACAACTCCTCTGCCGATGCGGTATCACCTCTCTGTGATATCCTACCTCCACGGTTTAGTGCACTTAGTTTTGCTTGTGTCGACGTGCAAGAATTAACATACAAGGCTATTCGATACAGCAATAGAGACTGTTTTATGCAAAGCATAAATGAACCATAAACAGTATGCCAAAGATGTTAACCTATATTTACCCTTCTATATTGCTGTGAACTGATTAACACATTCATTCATTAAACTGTAAACAAAGCCCATAAACTGACTGAGAAATGCATAAGTAGGCATAACACATAAACCAATCGCATAACACTGATTTTAACGTGGTTCACCTCCAGGATGGAAGTTACGTCCACATAACTGTGTTTTTATTATAGCTCAGGGGAAGGTAAAACATAGTTCTGCTGCACCGCGTATGCATCTTAATATCTTCTCTCTTAGATCTCTTTCCTCTTCTATATTGCTCTCCTACAATATACTCTTCCCTATTTGTCGATCCCTGCGGATATTTACATACATATTCTATAAGCCAGCTATTGGTTACCGTAAGATTTCTACCGCTAATAACAGAACTAGAGCTGGGCTTTTACAATAGTCTAATAGTCTGCAAAACACTACTAACTAACAAAATGACTAGCTAGCTCTTCAACCTGCCAACCAACCAACCCTTTTACAATACAAAATATATTCTTTTATAGGCAGCTCGAAGGTCTTGCCATTACAACACTGTGGGCCTGTCCCACCAGTAACCCAAAACCTAACTAGTGACAGTCGGCCATATCTGTACTTGAGGTAGCCGCTTTCCATCACACCACAGCTCTCTGCAGTATTCCATGCTTCCTGACACTGATCATGGGTACTATGCACCGCTTCGCTTTTCTGTCCTTCGCCTTCAATGCTTCAGCCTCGTTGCTCCTTCTCCTTTATGAGGGTCGCTAAGCCCTCCTGTCTTCCGCCGCTGCCTTCAATGCAGTGATTGAGCTCTCTCTTCTCGGCCGCTCAGGTACCGTTGCCTTCTTGAATTTTCTATCTTAAAATTCATGGTTTCCGGCTCTGCTCTCTAGCTGGAAACGTGCTACGACGTCGTAGCTCTGTCTTAACTTCTTTTCGCCAAAACTTATCTTTCCGCCAAAACTAGCAGCTTCTTCTGTAGCTACGGTACCCTGCTCCAACAAAACGTCGCGTAAAGGTCCAGTATGATAAGTATGTATGTCCAAGGAGGTTTAGTGAGAGAGACTTGGTCCTTTTGTGGGATTAACCGAAAGAAACCTTGGGGGCAGAAAATTTTAACCCCATGTGGCGTGGTCCTTACGTTGTCAAACGTGTGTTAGAGAAGGGTGCTTATGAGTTAGTGGATTATGAGGGAACGACCTTGGCGGAGCCTAGGAATGGGCTCTATCTCAAGAAGTACTATGCATGATTTTCAGCCAAGGCTAGTTATTGTATACTATTGTATAGTTTTGCATAGTTAGGTCATTTTCTTATAGTGATCGAGTTTGTGATTAGTTTCCATTTCTTTTGGCAGATGTCAATGGAATCTTCCACCTACATAGGATTCGCAGATAGTGTGAGCCGTCAACCTCAACACTCAGCCTCAGCTGCTTGGGTGATTTATACTCCTATGGGTCAGGTATTGTCTTCTGGAGGCATATGTTTACGACCATCTTCAAACAATGTTGTTGAATATAGTGCCGTTATTGAGCTTCTACGGGATGCCATTTCACATGGCGTTCTCTCTCTTGAGGTACATCTTGATTCGAAGTTAGTAGTGTCATAGCTTAATGGTTTGTACCATGTTAGAGATCTGACATTATTAAGAAGATTCTTACATGTGAGATTATTAGAACAACAATTTGACAATATAACATACAAACATATTCCAAGAATTAATAATCAAGTTGCTGACTCATATGCTAACCATGTGTTAGATTGGAATTTGTTTCATACACAATAAAGTCATCACAAACACAGATTTTTACACATGTAAATAAATAAACTAATCATCATAAAAAAATTTATAAACATCCAAAATGTGGTAATACATAGTGTCATGATACAAAAATTGGTCTCTTGAGCCACCAAAATATAATGCACGGTAATAAAAAATGTATAACTCCTAGGTATCTAAGCCTATGGAGGAGGAGGTGTGTTGTGATCATGGAAGGTCACTACAGCTCTAGCTAGCCATCGTAATAATCACACCCATGCTCGTGGTACACCCACCACCTGGCACTGCATAGCCTCAGGCAAGTCCTCGACTTGTGCCATGGAAACTCTGTATGTCAGCTTCACAAAGTTGGTATGAATGCTCTGGAGCATCTGCTCCGCATCGACACCCATGATATCATCTCCTCTTCCCCTCCGTCTATGATGAGGGAATCCTTCAGGCCACCATGGTCCCACATCTGCATGCATATGGTAGATGTCACTATGTATTGTCACCCAAAAATATGTCTTTTGATTCCATATAATCAGAAAACACAAAAAATTAAATAACTCAACAATTTAAAGAGAGGGTCGAGATTCATTACCTATTCCACCGTATGCCGATCCTGGTGGTAGCGGCATGTCCGATTCCCCTTGGAAATCTATCGCTGCATAGGGGTAGTCATCGATGGAAACTATCTATCGTCGCCACGATGGAAAGAACTCAGCTAGATAGGGGTTGGACACCCTACCTCCCCCCAGTCTATGCATCGCATCCGCCCAACACCATTGGGCCGGATCTCGAACCCCATGTAGAGGAACGTCAACTATGGGGCTCAATCCTGGAACACGCTTGAAGAAAAACGTACTCAATATGCTGTTGAAACTGAAGTTTTGCACTCTGCCCATCTTACAGTCACTGAGTTGATGTTTCATGTTGCTCAGTAGTGTAGTGCTCCAGTCATATGTCGTGGGTCTCATGCACTCCACTGCATAGAACATCAGAGGCCGCGAGGCCTGGTGGAGTGAATCCAAGTCTGCTATCCTACCCAATGTGAGTAGGATGGCCTTTAGGCCAAGCACCTATATAGAGTTGGTTGGGATCTAACTCCCCACCTTCTATGTGTCTAGATAGCAGTACACCGCAATGTACTCATATATAGTCAAGCCACCTCTGGGCCCACGAGAACATAGGTTCACTACTTCCCCCCATCGAAAATGTCCAGTAATAAAGTATATGTCGTCCACCTCTATGGTGAGGGACATCCCATATATCTGGAATGACTCTGAGTCTGGATCCCAGTAATCCACCAGCATCTGCAATAGTCCTCATTTGGCCCTTAAGCCACCAAGACACCAAAATTTGTAGAACCCACATGCACGTAGCACTTGTTGATCCATTAGATCGGTCCTTACTACCTCCTCTACATAACCATGTTCACGTTCTCTCCATTCTAGGACCATCCTGCACAAAAAATTGCAAGTTTTCCCATTAGACTGCTTAAAAAACCTCATGTGCGGATGCATACGCAACTATTTTCCAAACAGCCGCGTATGTACGCGACTGTGAGGGCATTTTCTGCGTATATCAAGCCCTATACATGGAAAAACCCTCGATTTCTGCGTGGGCCACAGCACCTATTTTAGATTGGCCTAGAAATCTCAAATAACCATGTAATTTGATAAAAATTACATCAAAATGGAAGAGAAGAGCATGGGTAAGTACCTGGGAGAAACGTTAGTAGATTCCACCAGCTGGATCTTCTGGAATTCGCTGTTGAAAATCTGAGCTCAATTGGGTAAAAATTTCAAATGTTTTATAATGTTTTGATTTTTTTACTATTTATAGAAATTTTTCATTTTTTTGACATTTTTACCCCCTTTCCTATAGTTTGGACCATTTCTAATTATTTTGGACCATTTTTGACCTAATTTATGATGTATGAGACATTTTTGAGTGCCATTTCAGCCGTTGGATTGACCCGTTCATCCCGATCTCAGGTATCATGTCTAAACTAGCATATAGGTTAGGTTTCATCACCATTTTCATTTTGCATGATCTTATGACTGTTTCAATCTAGCGTTAGGTACAAACCCACTCTATTATGCCACGGAACCTTCTTGCTGTTTTAAAAGTGGCATGATATGAGCGGTAGAGCTTGACCTTACAGGGGTACCCTAGTTAGCGCCTTATTTTCATTTGGTGCCCATGCTGACGTTTTGTCGTTTAGGGTGTGGGAGTCCATTGTATAGTATTTCCATGACACTTTGCAAGATCCTCATACTCCTCTTGATCTTTTGCTGGCCTATTTCCCTTAGGACCCCCTTATGTCAAGTTGTAATTGCATTATCATGAGATTTGCTTGCCTTATTGAGCTTTATTCCAGCTTCCCTCACATTGAGTTTCTGCCATATAGTGCGAGCTTGTCTCATGTCTAGCCATGCAGAGCCATATTATATATCCTTCGTAGCTTCATTCTTTTTTTACCAGGAGGGGATTTTCCCCCAAGTGTCACTATCCTACACATGTCTCCTTGCATTGAGCATAGGTATGTTCCACTGCTTGGAACTAGTTTGTTTGTCCCTATGACACTCGTCTCCTCCTAGTCTGTAACTATAAAGCAGTTTTATTCTTTTTCAAGATTTTTAAATATTTGAAAAAGTCCAAAAAAAAAATCAAAAAACCAAAAAGCCAGAAAAGGAAATATGTTATCTTTGGTAGCTATTGAGTTGTGTTGCCTTTGAACAAAGCACTATATATCACATCCGTTGGTTGGGTTTATAGTTTGAATTTAGGAGCTATACTCATTTATCTGAGTTTATCTCCGGTGTATGGTTAAGCTTCCAGCCCCCATGAAGCCTCTGTCAATGCCTCCTATTTTGCAGAGATGTCCCAGTTTTGTATATCGAGTCTATGCAGCCTTTATTCAGTCACCATTTGTTGTTATGCTCTTGTTCAAAGGAAGTTGAAACCTAAGTTAGCTATTCCTCAGTTTTCTTGACTTGGCATGTCGGCTATTCTCAGTACAGTTACCGGTTCATGCACCTTATGATTGATTTCTTCCACATCATACAGCTTTGTTGAGTACCTCATGTTGGATGATGGGGGATGCCTTAATTCCCTCCTTCCAATGGATTTCATCCCATCGACTTCAGATCATTTATTCTGGGATTGGAATCTAGAGTCATTTTTTAGTGCCTTGAGACTTGCAGTCATCAGTGGCAGGTTCTCTCACAATTGACAGTCTTTGTGAATACATCAATGTCCCATGATCGATGGATCCTCTGAAGTTTTTGACCTCAACACATTAATTCACACTTGTTAGTTTGCACTCTAGTACCTTGATTTCCATTTTCATTATCGGTGGGTGATCTCGCATCTATTAATGGTATACATCAATGACCGGTAATCAGACGATGGACTACTATGTTTGACCTCGACACCTCTATTCACATAGTAGGACATCTACTTGTAGTGGTTTGTGTAGAAGACCTTCCATATTGGTGGCGTCTCTTATATGCTACCTCCTTCATCATGCTAGTGTTCATGAGATTTCAGCTCTCGTGACTTAATTCTAGTATATGTCAGACATTTCCAGCCATTATGGAGATCTTGATCCATTATATATCTTCAACCATTATGGAAATCATGGTCCCTTGTATATCTTTATCATGGAGATTTTGATTTATGTATATTGTATGTGGTGATGACCACTTATGTGATATTTTGTATCATTCCTATTCATGGCCACTGTAGTCTTATGTATCCAGGACTACTATATGTATTTGCAGTTATATGCAGAGATGTATCATTGTACTATTCTGATTGGGTGGCTGGTCTTCCATTTGGGATCCTTCATCACTCCACTTTTGGGATGGACTTATAATGTATTTTGGCCATCATATGACCCCTCCGACCTCACACATTAAGGGGCATCTGTTATAGCTGATTTTACTACTCCAGATGAATCACACTTATATGGCCTTTCCCTATCTATCTGCAGACTCCTTAGACCCCTTGGACCATTTTTTGTCCTTTGATGTTTCCTGGACCATCCCTAAAAACTTGTGAAAATTAATACATGTGACTTTTAAACTTATAATCGTGTATATACACGGGTTTGACCCCTAGAACTGCGCACATTGGGATGTGTGCATAATCCAAATCATTTTGGAGTTTTCCTTGACATGGATCCAACTCACTTGACTCCTGGCCTTCCCTATTCCTTGAGATCACTCGAATTCGACCTTTCATTACCCCTTTGAAAAGCTATATAAGGAACTCTTTGGTACATTGAAATCATAAGAGAGAATTGAGAGCAAATAAACTATAGTCCATTGTTACCGGGACTTGTGCTTGAGTCTGCATCCCTTTGTCCCTTGGAGCACTTTTGTGTTCTTCCCAAGCTTTCCTTTTGCTTGTGAGTTTGCTATCGAGAGATGGAGGATTGAGGTGGTGGAGGCCCAAGTGGGGAATTCAATTTCTCTGATTCACAGATGTGCCGACAGAGGTTGTATCCATTGTAATCTCTAATTTTATATTAATAGAAATATCTTTTCCTTTCCAATAATGTATGTTTGAATGAATATTTTATCCATGGATATTTTCAAATGCTTATACATTGTTGATTGTATATGCTAGAATAGATCTAACACCGATACATATAGTATGTTTGTCTTGTTTACTTGTTGTTGAGGAAGTGATTTATCAATTCAAACTGAAGTTGGAAAGCTCAACGGGGATCTACTTCAACCGTCCAGAATAAGGTACAAGGTCTGATCCTTTAGTGTTAGATATTTAATTTCTATTGCATAATGGAAAGGATTGATTTCTGGAGTCAAGCTGTCTGTTATGGCACCCTAAGCCATATGAATTTCTCTCCATAACACTAGATCCTTAGCTTGTTTATGAAATTCCTTATGCCATCAAGGCTTTAGAATTTATACATGGTATCAGAGCCAAGGTTCTCAATGTTCAAGTTCTACATGGTATCAGAGCTCATGATATCAAAGCTCTACATGATATCAGATCTTTGAGAGTTCATTAATTAATCCTCCTTTTCAGATTTCCAGGTTTATTTTGCACGTTCAACTTCGAATGGATTCAAGAGTATATGTTCCTCTTCTTTCTCCATTCAGAAGCTATTGAAAGTGGAAATTGAAGAAATCATATCTAAAGAGACAAGGTCTCTATGAGATATCTATTGGAACTGGTGAAGAGTCTTATGAAGAACTAAGTGACTGGTTTAATGATCATGATAGAGAAATTGAAGCTATTTGTCTAGCTATATCTCCAAGCATGCGCTACCTTATTTATTTTGTTGAATACCCAAAAGATCTATGGATAAAATTGGATAGATTTTTGGGAAAAGACAATGAGGATCCTTCTAGCTATGTGGAGAGTGCCTCTAGCTCCTCAATGATTTCTCTCTCTCAAGACGTCTCTGCATCTATAGTCTCTGATGAAGTTGATCATGAAGAAGAAGTTTCTCATATAGATCTTGTTGCTACTACTCTCTTTCATTCGAATGATTCATCTTTCAATCAAGAAGCAAATATTGAAGAACCATCTTTTTTTGTGTCTCTTGAAGTAGAAGATCTTGATTCATCTTCTTATGATGTTGTTGATGAAAAAGCAGTGACTAATGGAGTTGTTATTTCTATTGATGATTCACTCATACATTCAATGTTCTCTATGTCTTCTATCATGGATTCTAAGATCCATATGCCAGATCTCTCACACTTTTTGCATTCCTCTATTCTTGATGGTGCACAACCTAGTGACTTCCAAGATGTTTCCTTAGCCAAATCAAGTCCTTTTAGTGTCTTACCACTTACCATACTGGATACCATGTGCTTCTAGAGCTCCTCCTTTGTTATTGGCACTCATTCTCACAGCCTCCTTGAGGATTTTGAACATTACTACCTTTCCTCCTTACATTCTTCTACCATAGAGGATTCTTTACCAGTGTATTCCCATGAGTCTACTCTTGTGCTTATATTTGATCTCTTGGATTATTTGGAAGCTATATCAACCCATGGAGCCCATGCATTCGTACTCTTTGATCCTGTGCCTTCTCTATATTCCTACAAGATCACTTGCACACATCCTCTATGTGTAAATGAAGACGGAGACATTATACATTCGCTTGGACAGTTATTTCACCTATCTAGAGCTCATTTCATCTTTACTAGTTTGAATTTCAAGTCATCTCATCATCTTGGAGCTGATTACAAGTCTCAAGATCCTTCAGTATTGTCTTCAAATCATTGGATCTCAGTTGTTCTACATGGTCCTAGTTTCCATCCTGCAATTGTCTTTGATCCAGGTGAGTAGATTTATCTTCTTCCCAAGAAGAACATTCCTCTAGACAACAACATTTAGTTTGGAGCAGCAACAACACCAGAAGTTCAACATTTTTTTTGTATTGCTTTTCATGTCCTTTCTTGAGTGAGGAATTTTCCCTTGAGGTTTTACCTCTTTCCTCATTTATTTGGATAAGATAAATTGTAAAAGGGAGACCATAACTTTGTTGCTGGGACCTATATGCATATATATTTCTAATTAGTTTAGAGATATCATCATAAAATCAGGCTTAAAGGGGGGTGTTGGAATATCATAAAATAACCAATCATTATTTGATTAATTTCCTACCCGCTAGTTTAGATAGTTGGCATCCACTTGCACCATATAGTCAACACTTGCCATTTATATCCTATGAATGATTTATTTCTGATTCTGGGTTGATCTTGACCACTTTATGTCCATCGAGAATTGGTAACTACGCTTTACAACAGATTCTGCTTTATTCTGCTTTATATGCTTTATCCTGCTTTTCTGTGTATAAGGTAAAGCTAGCCAACTAGGAAAATGACAGTTTTTGTTGCCAACCCATCCTCCATTATTTTCTCTCCATATTCTAGGATTAGCAATTCTTTCCTTCACTCATCATTACTCACACATGCTATTGATAATTAGTGAGGTGCTTGATAGATTGGAAAAATGCTTTAGACAACTATGGGGCTTATCATAATTAGTAAGCGTGCTTTATGAGCTAGCTTGAGTTGTCTTCTAGAAACCCATTTTTCCTTTATAAGGATGTATTACCTATGTAATAATATCAATTATCATTTATTGATCATTCATTAATGTGTGCTCATTAATTATTCTTTTGCTCTCCTTATGCTAATTCTCTACCTTTCTTTGTGAGGTGAATTGTGTGCCTAGATCCTTAGCCTCTTTATGAAATTTCTTATGCCATCAAGGCTTTAGAATTTCTACAATAAGACACTGAGCATGGCAGGTTGTAGATCACCGTCTTTTACTAGAAGACAAGCACCTAACTCCTCGACATCTACAATTTAATAATGAAGGATGGTGAGAACAATCAACAACAGAAGAGCCAGCTTGATATTTATTTCTGTCCACTACTAAAATATTTTACTAAATCTCTTGGAAATGATAAAAAAACTTTCTCATGCTGTAATTGAAACATGATTCTAGGTTAGGACTAGTCTCTCCTCAATTGAATATTATTAGAACCAGACATGGTACTCATTTACAAAATTGTTACTATCACATTCAAATGTCTGCGTTTTATAAAAATGGAGGGGATCGCCGAATGTCTGTGTTTTATTTAAATGGTGGCTATCTCATTCAAATGTCAACTTTTTATTTAAATGGTTGCTATCTCATTCAAAGGTCTATGTTTTATTTAAATGGTGGCGATCTCATTCAAAGGTCCGTGTTTTATTTAAATGGTAGCCATCTCATTCAAATGTCGGAGTTTTATAAAAATGGTAGATCTTAAATGGTAGCCATCTCATTCAAATGTCGGAGTTTTATAAAAATGGTAGATCTGATAAGATCTGGTGCATAATCTATTTTGCTTGGGATCTTTTTTGAGATATGAAATCTAACTCTCTTGATCTCATTTCTTCATATCTTTATTAATCTTCTGAAATATGTTTATCCTAATTCCTTTTTCTAAATCTTTCATTTTTTTTCCTCATATGCATTTATATTATTAGCTTTTTTCATTAGGCTTTACTTTGGAACACGAAGTCTAGTAAAAAAAAATTTTTCATGATGCTTTACTTTGGAACATTAAGTCTAGTAAAATTCATTTTTAACAAGTATTATATTTTTAAATAATACACAAATCATTTTCACTAAAATCCTCCTACTTCGCCATCATCTCTGTCAAGTTTAACTCATTCATATGATTTATTATAACAACATTTTGTTTTCAGTAAATATTGATAAAAGAAGTAAAATAAAAATTTGATTCACTTGTACAAGCTTCTTCGATTTTGGCTTTTGTCCTATTTTGCTTTGGCTTTTATGCTTCTTCAGTTTTGGCTTGGCTTTTGTACTACTTATTTTTTAGCTTTTGTGCTTTTTACGTCAAGTTTAGGATTTGACATTAGCGAGACATGGAGTTTTAATCACGATGTTCCAAAGACAATCATGGATCCTCAGAATTGTTTGTAATTAGATTGCTTTATACACCAGTTGATAAAAAATTATGTCATGACGCTTGTATAAGCTTTTAACTTTTATGCGAAAGATTGGTCATCATGATCATGACCAGTAACATGTGCCTAAAATTGAACATAGCTATTCCTGAAACATTATCTATGATTCTATTTACTAATTTATTTCTTGGGGTTCGAAGCCATATTTCATTATTTAGTAATTTATTTTTTGGGGTTCGAAGCCATATTTCATTGTGGGTTCGTAACAGAATTGAATCCGTGTGGTAAAATCCTATCTTCTTACTCAAAGGATAGCTCAACCGAACAAAAACTTCCTGAAAATGCGTATGCCTTGAAAAACTTGTGATCAACCCCAACGACCGGGTGTTCCAGCTGAACGATGCATTTGCTTGTTGCTTGTTTCATGTGAAACGGGAGGTACAGACGATTTGTTATAATACTGTTGGGAAATAGATTCGGAAGGTGACGAGGAGTCATGAAGAAGCCTGGTCGAGTTAGCAGAGTTGCAAGGCCTGCCTGGTCCTCCGCCATTTGTTCCAAGAGGAGAGATGATCCCCACCAACTAATGGACACATAATTCATTTAATTTCCATACTCTTGTTCTCAATTGAAACATGATCAGTAATTCTCTTACATTCATGTCAATACCTATGGAAAAGGCATCCCTAAAATCAGTGGTGAAAGAAAAAGAATAATAAATTACTTGAGATTACCAGTGAAAACACAAAATTGAAACTAGGAAAACACAAATATTTAACATCCTGTTCATTTCTCCACAGGACTGAAACCACGGAAAAAACACAAATATATAGCATCCTGTTCATTTGCCCAAAATCGGATTGATTTTTTCGAAACTTAATCAAACACACAAGCCAACACAAGCCCCTCATGAAACGGATCAAAGAAGCCTTATGTGTCAAGCAAAATCGATTATGGTGCACGTGGAGAGAAGCCGTCACAATTCAAACCGACCTTCGCCACTTAGGAAAGTGATTTCACTAGTATAGATCGTAAGCAAATTCAATTTTAAAGAGGATTTGTGTGTGGCTTAGGCCAAGTGAAAGCGAATCTAATTTTGACTAATGGATGATGGGCATGATGGGCATTCGGAGCTGGGAGGCCAATAGAACTTTAGTGCATGGGACACTTAACTTTTTCCTGTTTATGGGTCCTTCCATTAATGCCAGCCATGAGAAAGTGTCGACCCTTCCATTTAAATACAAACAAAATTCATTTTCCGGTGGCGTAAACCCTTTAAGGAAAAATTCTATGTCAGCAGGAAGCTCTGTCTCTGAAAACTTACAGCTCCAGCTGGTAAAGCTATGGCTGATGCGTTGCAATGATAATAGCATGTGATGTTGTCCATGTGTCATTGTCTCACTCTGCTACTCCTTTTTTTCACTGTCTCATCTGCCTCTTCTTGCTGATGATACATCTATTCATTAAAATTATTCCATATCATAGATTGCAATATACCACCTACTGTTTGCACAACAAAATATGATGGAATGAATATTATGTACACATCTATTCATTAAAATTATTCCAGATCATAGATTGCAATATACCACCAACTGCGTGCACAACAAAATTTGATGCACAACAAAATATGATGGAATGAAGAGTATGTACATAGAACATTTTGTTTGTTTCTAATTTATTTGAGATAAGCCTTAAACAATTAGCCACTCGATAAAATTATTCCATATCATAGATTGCAATATACCACATACTGCTTGCACAACAAAATATGATGGAATGAATATTATGTACACATCTATTCATTAAAATTATTCCAGATCATAGATTGCAATATACCACCTACTGCGTGCACAACAAAATTTGATGCACAACAAAATATGATGGAATGAAGAGTATGTACATAGAACATTTTGTTTGTTTCTAATTTATTTGAGATAAGCCTTAAACAATTAGCCACTCGATAAAATTATTCCATATCATAGATTGCAATATACCACCTACTGCTTGCACAACAAAATCTGCTGGAATGAAGAGTATGTACAAAGAACATTTTGTTTGTTTCTAATTTATTTTGAGATAAGCCTTAAACAATTAGCCATTCGATCTTTCAATCCTTAGCCATTCGATCTTTCAATCCTTCTGCCGAAAATATGCAACTTTGTTGCTAAATCTTGTTTTTTAATAAAATAATCATGCGACCCATAAGGACTCTACTATTAATGAAAGGATAGTATGCCACGAGAGAGAATAAGTAGAAACCAGACCAATGCAAGTGGAAAGATGCCAATTAATACTGAGTTAGGTAGGGGACAAGATTGAAGAAGAATCAACCTACTGAGGCACTGGAAAACAGAAAGACCTGGGATTTTTTTTTAAAGGAGCAGTGAAAAAAGAGGGGGATGTCGTTCCCTGCAGGAAAGGGCTACAATATGCGTGTAAGTCCATGGTAATTATATCTACTACAATATTATTTGAATTATTTTGTATATATTGTTTGGTTGGATATGTATTGAATTATTTTGTATATATTGTTTGGTTGGATATGTTGTATCTATCTAGGGCACAATGGTTAGATTGTAAGTTGGAATATTCATCTAACTTCTAGATAACCTTATGGCTGGGAGGAACAATTATGTTTCTTTTGTTTTCTTTGTGGTTCTATATATGCTTCTACCTTATATTTATATATCTAATTCATCCTTACAAAATGCTTACGATTTAGTTCATTGTTTATCATAATTACAAAATGATATAATTTTAGTGGATATATAAAATTCTAACTTAGAATTAGCTAATTCTTATGACTGTAATTGCTTAAATTTCTGAATCGAAATTATAAAATGCTTATGATTTCGTTGCTTGTTTATCATAATTACAGAATGCTATATTTTAGTTGCTTTGTTTATATATCTAATTCAAAATGAACGAGTTCTTATTGTCACTGGTTTATATAAATATTTAATTCATACGTATAGAAATGGTTCTTATGTCAATTGTAGTGTATTATACATCTAACCCCAAAAAGTATGGAACAATTTTTATTTCAATTGAAATTTCCATATGTTCTAACTTAGAATTATAGAAGGTGCACCATTTTGTTTATCTCTTTTATGAATCCCACTTAGATTTGCAGGCTATTTTTTGTTGTTGTATCTACTCTAGGTACTTATTTCCGACATGATGTTGAGCTATTTTTTTTTTAATCTGAAATTTCATTGGTTTATTGTTCTTATCCCATTAATCTAGATATATATGAAGATGGGATTAAAGGGGCATTCGGCTAAAGAGATATAAGAGATGTAAGCCTTAGGCATATAAGTGAATGCTACATTAAACTTATTAAGTAATATATTAAACAAGAGCCACGTGGTGGTAATGTCTTCGACATTGCCACATGTTTTTGAGAGATGAGAAAATGTATGGGATGGGAAGAGTAAGAAGGCACATTGCAAGAGCATTCAAATGCATTAAACTATGAAAGCAAGGGAAATAAAATTCTACCATTGGGCATTGACAACCATGCATCATCTTTGGCAATACAATGCTATTTGCAAGAAACATAATAGTGCGGAACAACAAAAGTTTAAATATTAGAGTTGGATGTGTTAATGTAAATGCAACTTTGACTAATCTATGAAACCATTACAATTATGTCATTTATCACTTCTTTAAGGTTCACGTAGGTTGTGATTTTCCCATGATGGTTACATGTGGAACTATAAAATTTCTTTTGCCTTTTATTTGAAGGTGGATCTTGCCAACCTTTTTGAGATGTGGGTGAACATATTTTCTATTAGTTGTTGTATTTGGTATTTTAGATTAATTGTTTAATTTTGATATTCCTCTTCTTCATTTATATTTTGTTGGGTGCATAAGCTTCAAGCTAATAGTTTATTTATTTTGCAGTGACTTATTTTCAATCATTGTTAGTTTAAATCTATTGGTTTGACTTGTTCTACCTTGATCTCTTTGTAAGTTGTAGTTGATGAGTTTAAAGATTCGTTTGAATTTTCATAAGTTTTGGGTTTCAATGTTAACTCATCTTGTTTTAATTACTTAATTAACTCTTTATTTATGATGATTAATTATCATTGATCCATTTCCTTATTAAATTTTAACTCACAACTCCAACTCATAAAAATTATCTCAATTTATTATTAATTCTAACTATCCTCTCTATGAATCTTGAATAAACTTGTTCAGTTTGTCTTTAAATTGCATCTTCTTAGTGTGATCCATACTTTCAAGGGCACTATTGTCTTCATCTTCATCCTGATGGACATGTACATGAACTTCGTCATTAATCACTGGCTCAAAGGAAAGACCTTTCATGTATATATAGGTTTTTGGCTTCTTCGTAGGATAGATATTGAAATATTTTATTTAAAATTAATATTAAAATATATTTAAGTTATTATGTATAGTATTAATTTTAAAAATAATACATGTGACGGCGATGACCACGGCTCCTATAGATCTGTGCAAATTGATCTGTAATGTTGTTGTTGCCCTCGTTAGCACATTCATGGCCGTTAGCGAAGGGCTTTGGCTCACTGTGCAAACTGATATGTAATGTTGTTGCCTTCATTAGCACATTCATGGCTGTTAGTGAAGCATTTTAGCTCACTATTTGATGCCAGAAGCCTTCAAGGTCTTAAAATATTTTCATGCATACTACAGTTTTCTACCTTCCCTTTATCGAGCATTAAAACAAATTTTAGTTTTTTGAATTGTAAACTCTATACTATAATGTGAGTTAAAGTGAATACTAGGAGAAACTGTTGTGATTGAATGAATTATGTTGCATTACTCTTTAATTTTTTATTTAATGATTTACATGTAACCAAAACCTACAGAGTTTGAAATGGATGAAATTGTATTTTTAGGAGATGCAGAGGAAACATATACTCTTAGTTTTAGTTTAAATATTCTAAGAGTTGCTTTGGAATGAGTGGATTTTTTAGATATTATTTTGAATAAATCTCATAGAAAAATTTTGAGATTTAGTTTAATAAATCTGGTAGAAAAATTTCAAGATTTAGTTTACAGCTATGAAGTTTAGAAATTTGGAAGGTTTGTGAAAATGCTAAATTTATTTTTATTATCAAAATTCCAATTAATGAGTAGCCTAACTTATTATCAATTTTGATTAAATTCTACTAAAAATGAAAATGCTGAATTCACTTTTAAAAGTGGAGTTGCTAGTAAATTTGAGTAAAAGAATTTATTTCAAAGATTATGCGATTCATTCTTGAATATATGAAAAATGGTTTTTTTTATTTAGGTGAAAGGATTTTATTTATATGTAAGGAGAGCCTGTCTCATTTACAATAATCAAATCAAACCGCTTTTTATATGAAAGTTGAGCAAACACTAAAGTGATAGGGGATAAAAATTTGGAGAAATAATAATTTTTATGTTGAAAGTAAAGTGACTAAAGAATGGCATAATAATTTTATTTTTGTGGAGAATTCATTTAACATTGAATTGGATATGGCCCATGAATTTCAACGCCATAAAACAGAGTTCATGAACATGAGGTCACCGTTATGAAGTATGGCCGCGAGAAGAATGTAAAACATTATATGTCCAATATCAACATTGAGGAAGTGGCTATATGCCTTGTGAAGTAAAGTAAGACTGCATCTTCTCCCGTAAGAGCCATGAATAATATCTGCCATATGAGAAGGAGTATACTGTTGGTTTCGGATTTGTTAATTGTGTGGATAAAAAGTTCACCACATGCATCCTCCAGATTTGTAAATTATGTGGATAAAAACTTCACCACGTGCATCCTCCAACCAAGGTCGCCTCCTCTGAGTTTTAGCCAAGGTTGTTTGCCCCTTTGTCCACTTTCCAAGCCTCTCAAAGCAGTTAACATAGATTGTTATTTATAACAGATCGAATCATGGAGAGAAATCATTGAGCGAATGCTACATGTTGAAATGTGTGTTGTCCTTAATTGAAATTGTGGACTAGTACAGATCATTATCAATTGAAAATCAGACAGGAATTACCAATTGAAGGTTTGTGAAAATGTTAAATTCATTTTTATTATCAAAATTCCAATTAATGAGTAACTTAACTTATTATCAATTTTGATTAAATTCTACTAAAAAATGAAAATGTTGAATTCACTTTTACTATCAAAATTATAATCAATAAGTAACTTAACTTATTATCAATTTTGATTAAATTCCACTTCAAAAAAATTAACATTAACATTAAACATTAAAGGTAAACATAAACAATGGCTTGTCTAAATTTTGTGGGTCTAGGCACTCGCCAAAACTTAGCCAGTTGCCATTAAAATGCACTATCATAAGCCTGAAGGTAGATTCTTTGCTTTTATGAGCCATAGTCGATCACTTTGTAGCATAAGATTTTAATTTTTTTACTTTTTTAATTCATTATTTTAAGTTTAATAGACCAAATCTACAAAATTATTTAGTTTTAGTAGATATTAACCACAATCATCATAAATAATGTAAAAGAAATTGTCATAAATATATTTGTTATATTTGTTTACATTATTAATAACAACAGACATCATAGTTACTGTTATCCAAATAAAAAATGGAAAGCTTGAATAAAAATGTGAGTCATAGAAGATAGATGGATGTCTACACATATTGATATAGTGCAAACCTGTGTGCCAATTACCAGTCCAAACAATCAATGAGAGACTGAGCCCATTATATTTCTTTAATTAAGATTTCATTTTCAATGCTAGATTTAATACGTTTTTATCTTAATTGCAATGGCTTGGCTTATGAAGTATAGGAATTATAAATCTGACCTGCAATGGCATGAAGAGAAGCTTGTTCCACTTAGCTTGATAAGCATTATCTATACAATAAATAAATTTATAAGTTAGAAGCTATGAGATTGTACTAGAACAACTATTTATTACATGAGCATGGAATTATATGAAATATTCAATGGTATCCTCTAGCTATTGGATTTAACAATGAATGTAAACTCTGAAAATAATTGAAAGAGAGTCGATGTTTCTAGGTGCACCATGCACGCAGAGCAAGCGCACGCAAGCAGGTGGAGGATGTTGGTGCAAGGTTGAGGTTTCCTTCATCTAGAGATCGGAAACGATTTTTCTGCCACTTTGAGGGAAAGAACTCCAACATGAGACCTATGTAAAATTGTGAGTTTTCTGTAGCAAAACCTTAAATTTATAGGGTGTACATAGTCCTATGTCACATTATCTTGAAGCAATAAGCAGAATGCAAACCCAAGGTATAAAGGCAAAAAGGATAATAACACACAAAAATCCTAGTCTAGTCCAGGTTATGAGGAGTAAGGTGTATTAACCAGCTAGTCAATTCAAATCTTTAAATGATACAAGACTATATACTACTTGTGTAGTAGAAGCTGGAACAGACCAACTAGCGTGGCATAGAGGACAATAATTCAAAGTTAACAGGTCCAAAATTGTAGTTGTGTTTATTTATGTAGTCTGTGAATCTTCCTTCTGAGTTTCTATTTGGTTAAGTTGATTTCATATAGTTACTTTTTATGGTACCTAGAAGCAAATATGCTATTCTAATCTAATTTCTAGCCAAACCAAAGTCTTATCCTTAAAATATTGGTACAAAACTCAAATTCTGTTCTTCCCCTATATTACAGATTATACTAAAAGAATAAGGCATCATGGTGTATGGCACAATATAAAAAAAACCCATCTTGAATCACTTTACATTGCTTGAAATGAACAAGTAGCATACAATAAAGAAATATGACCGAAAATGGCAACCACTACTTATCGATAAGAATAGGCAATATATGCAAGCCACTAGCCTCAAAAGAACCTCACTAAATTTAGCCATATAGTTTCTACTATAAACGACCACCCTAAGTTTCTGTTATAAACGACCACCCTTTAAGATATCCATGCCATCCCTTGCAATGAGTATTTCTCTTGTTTACTACCACCTCCTTTTGATGAATATCAAGCAAAACCATTTCTTGCTTAGGCTATTTTTTCTATACCACAGTTATGCCTACAAACAACAACCCTTCCTCTGTATATTCATCCTAGTCTACACCAAAAGTAGGTTTCCCATCTTTAGAAAGTAGGTTTCCCATCTTCAGAACTTACACTGTTTTATTCCTCTGAGTGAAGTTCCTTCTCACTGAATTCTTGATGTATTTCTTGTAGGATTATTTGCAAGGCTTTATAAACATTTGTAGCTTTAAATGTTGATGTCTCCATAAAAATTTGACCTTCATTCTCAGCAAACTTCTGAGAATCTTCTGTCGATACAATGCATAAATGTTGTAAATCAGATTTGTTTCCTATTAGCATTATTATTGGGTTGGAATTAGCATGGTCCCTAAGTTCCTTCAGCCATTTCTTCACATTTTCAAAGGTTCAACACCTGGTGATATCATAAACTAGGATGAGAGAGTCGTTAAGGATGATAACTGGTTAAAAGTGTACTCCCAACCAAAAAAAAGTAAAAAAAGTGCTATATTTTGTTTAACTTGAATACTAGCATGCATACAAATTTAGACTTCACAGGTGATTTCCAACTGAATTGGCATGAAGATAAGTTTTAACAGAGTTAAAATATATTATTTTCCTCAAAATTGCAGTAAACAAGAACCCAATTTCCCATTATTCTTCTCTATTTCGTGCATCCACTTACAATTTCTCTGGACGTTGCAAGGCCAAACCGGATTCTTGTCAAAGCCGCATGCTGGAACCGGGCTTCTTCCATCATGCTAGTAAACGAAGTGACTGACTTCTTCACTCAATGCCCTTCCTTCCATCTTCTTAGTCTATAGGTAAAGAGCAAGATAGACAACCACTTCAAACAACAAGAACCCATATGCTAAATGTTTAAAACAACAATACCCAATAACAACCGTTTGGACACGAAATACCCATGTAGGGAATTAAGTTGGATCTTAATGACTATAATGAAGAATATGAACTTGGTGGCATCTTATGCATTATTCAGCAAAGGAGGTTGAATATCCTTCATAGTGAAGGGTTTATCATGGAATGCATTTTGAAGACTGTGAAGTCACCAAATATCTTATGGATTCATTGGAAAGGTTGTCCAAACTCTTCCTTTGCCTCATGGATTCTAATGAATAATTTAAATATTTTACATGTGTTTGGAAGTGTGTTAAACACATTGTGGCAAAGCGAAGTCAAACCACAGGTAAACATAAATTTTTGTCAATATTTGTATATTTAGTTGGTATCAATATCTCAAATGAATTGGAAAGGATATACAAATGAGAATTGTGATCCACACATAAATATCTTTCTTATGGATGAAACACAACACTTGAATTTTTTCTTTTGTAAGCACCTTCGCAGTTGCGGCCTCTTTAGAGGAGTGATTGGTAGATGGATGTGTACATTTGAAGAGCATCCAGGGGTTGGAGAATCTAACAAAGCTTTGACAACTGATTTTTAGAGAGTGTGTTGAGCTAGAAGAGTTGCCTGGTATGGAAACATTGAAATCTTTAGAGAAACTGTGGGCAGATGAGTGTGTGAATCTGGTAAGTATGGAAACATCGGTATATTTTACTCATGAACAAACTATGAATAGAGTTCTGATCTCAAAGAAAGAAATGAAAGCATTACACTTAGATTAGAGGAGCATGGAAGAAAATTCATACCCCCATTATATTGACTTGCATTTTGTTAGGTCCAAGAAAAAGTTGTATGACTGCCCCCAAATCTACAACATTTCAATGGGACTACAAATTAAACGAATAACAGACAATTGATTCAAATAACAAACCTATAAATTTCCATTCCAATCATCATTTAGAATATTATTAACATCATTGTCATGTGAAACGAGTGCAAAAAGGAGCCCTAAAATGGTCGTGGAAGGCCCAATAGACACTAGTGAGTTTACTGCAGTGCTTGGCATCGACGTCTACACCTTCTATTTTCAAGGCTATCAATGGAAACAAATGGCAAGGGGAAAAACCTATCACTATCCCGAACCGTCTCTACATTACACAAGCCTCACAAAATTAGTCTCCAAACCCGAAAGAAAGGCCTTAGAAACCTCTATAAGCCTCGAAGCCACTACCAATAATGAATTCCTTTTAACAAGATGAAAATAACCACTAATAATGAATTCCATTTTACAAGCAACAAGATGAAAATATAATGTATCTTTAACTGAATAGAGATATTTAGTGGCATTAAAGCAAATTGCATAGGCTTCTGGTTACCTACATTGACATCTTCATCGCGTTGAAGGCCATCCGAAGCCGAACAAGGAAGGAACCATTTATGAACCATTTAATTTGTCGCAAATGGACCTGGTAGTGTAAGAGACAAAGGAATTGTCCCGGATTTTAGGAATATCCCGAAGCCTTAGAAATACAAAATTACCTCCATCCAATTTCAAACCATTGCCTTAATAAAGCCATTGAACCTTGAATGCCTTAATCAACTATGCAACTGGTCACTTAATCAACCCATGCAACTTGCCATGCCCCTGCATGCATCGATAATAACAATGAAGAGTTATCAGAGCATAGGACAGAGCAACAACCTTCCACACTCTTGCATGCATTGATTGTAACAATGCGGTTGTCAGAGCATAGGACATAGCACACAATTATTCCTCGTCCTTCTAGGTCTTTAGGTGAAAAGCAAGCAACCAAACAATGAAGCCAGCTGAACAGAAAAATACAATGTAGATTGTGTAGGACAAATAGGACAGCTGGTTATAATAAGTACTTCATTGTCGTTCCACTCCTTGGTATATGGACTGAGGCATAGAATGGGGCGAGATTGCTTTTAAATGGCCCCGTGGCAGTTGACATGCACTTGATTTGAAGTGTGTGTTGGGTGGCATTGGAATTCTTTCTTAAAGAAATGAAAACCATTTTCTGATACATGCCAGTACCACTGACTACTTACGCCATCAACATCATGCCGTCGGGTCTTTGGGCACAAAAATCCAAGCAAATGTCACCTACAAAAGACCAATCGAAATTAAGTTAAATCAATATTTAAATAATTCAAAAAATAAAATTTAATCAAACTATATTAAAAACATTTGAAAACTAAAAAATTTAAATATGCATGTCCAATTAATTGACCTAACCAATTCATATATATTCCCTGTCGGGAACATAATAACATTCATAAAATTACATCTCTCCTACTCAAATTACAAAAATTACAACTAAAATACTCTAAATATAAGATAATTTATACCAGAGTATGAGCATAAATTCCATGTAGTAAACATAATAAAAATAAAACTTTCCACCATTATAATAAATTTCATACATTGTAGTAGAGCCAAGCTGGGATGACCATCGACTTTTCCTTAAGTAATGAGGATTACAAGGATTACAACGAGTGTACTAAACACTTTAATAAGAAAAAAAAATTAAAGAAAGGAAAAAGAAAAAGAGAAAATTGTTCTCTTTTCCTTTGAGCTTCTATGGTGACTACCTAAATTGCCATGGACTACTCTTATAAAACATTAAGACATGAATCTTCGAATTCTGCAACTAAGTTCAACAAATAAAGGAAAAAATAGACAAGAATTAAAATATATTCTTTTATGAATAAAATATTATCATGAAAAAAAAAACATTGTCATTGGGCATAACATTTCAAAAATAAGGAAGAGCTCGAATAGTCGACCTCGCCTATGATATTTTTATCTCACAAAATTTACATTAATATATATATATAACAGAAACTATAAAAATTTTTGGTATTAAATAGGTTTTGCAGATCCATACATTACAAAAAACTGCAACTGAAAAGTTCTTGCTGGTCTAAAATAGAAGAGGGAAAACTAGGCCAAAGGATTCACCTTAATATGCCGAACATAGTTCTTACATAACTATTAAAGACAGAGGTAGTATACACCTGAATAAACTGCTGATTAAGAAGTAAATAAAAAAACATAAGTTGATTATCAAACTCATTAAGGGTTGCCTGGATGCCCCAGGGGCTGAGTGACCGATTCCTCCTCCATATGCTGAGATACCCCTGGAGGGTTTTCATTTTCTTGGATTCCTTGATTCATTTGATCCAGACGGTGGAGGTCCTCCTGAATGCGATCCACTTTCCCCATGATTTCCTTTAAATTCATCTCAGTATCATCAATCCTGGCATCATGGTTGCGAATCTAATAGGATGTGTAACCAACCACATTAACAAGATTTTTAATTTCTTTAGGTGTCTCCCTACTGTCCATGATTCCAATAGCCACCATTTCATAAAGACGCCTTAGGTTTTCCTTCAGGTCTGCAAGACCTGTGTTTTCACTTGCACGGTCTATTATTTCGTGGCTAGGATTGAGGTTAGCGAGATTAAGGCTAGAAAAGCTCCTAAGTAAATCCCTATCAGAACCTGTAAACTCATGAGCCTGCCCAAAGCATATAAAACTAAGACTGAAAGGCAGATTACCGAAAGCTGAGATGAGAGTAGTAAGTTCCTACTGAATAATGTCGTAATCCTTCGTGCTACAGCAACAGAGAGTTCGAAATGCTCCTTCCTTCCACCCACAACAATTTCACCCAAAGATCAGAGTGTTGCCTCCAAGGAGAAATTTCCTGTCTGTGAGAACACTGGATGTAGAACCTAAGATTGAATGCCACAAAGGACCAACACCTAGCGAAGAGAAGATGTAATTCAAGAACCTAGCAAGAGCTAGCCTTTCCTTAACGAAGGCCCTGATCAGAGGAAAGGAATCCCGATGGATCCCCTAAGTATAGCCTTCGTCGATGCTTGAGATTACAGCCAGAAAAGTTTTTTCTGGAAAGATTGCAGAGAAATGAGAAAGGTTTGGGCTAACATAAGGAGCTGTGGGGGGAACAAAACTTCAGGAAGAAGCCATCGCATAGAGAATGAAAAGACCTGGAGCATGCATTCTAAATGAGCCATTACTCTAGAGGGGATGTTTCATTAAGGCGGGAAGGATCGAGAAGGAGCTAGAGGTGAGTGGAGACCACGCGTCTCCAGGGCAAGGTGCATGCATAAATCCATAGTTTATGACCATTTTTCCAATGAGAATTGAGGTGGGGTGGGTTAGTAGGGGGGATGTAACCTTAGAATCATTAGGTTATGGGTTTGAGGCTTGAGCCTAAGCCATTGAGGCAAAAGTGAACTTGGAGAAAGGAGGCCCCAATGTTTTCCAAGGCATCTGCAGAGGCATTATTTGCTCGAAGAATGTGATAAAACTCATAATTGTCCTGAAGGAGAGGAGTGATTTTGTCGAATATCATTTTGCACTTGATGGAACCTGTGGTGTAGCCATTGATAATTTTGTATATGACTTGCCTTGAATTGCCAAATATCACTATCCTGGAGAAATCTATATTGTCCAAAATTTCTAGACCCTACAAGAGAGCCATCCACTCAGCTTCATTGTTTGTCTTGTGGCCCAGACCCCAAGCAAATGTTTTTTCGATTTGTCCTCTGAGATCCAATAAGATCCCACCCGCACCTTCCACCCCTGGATTTCCTTTTGAGGAACTATCAAAGAGTAGGGCATAGGAATTTCATTCATGCAACCAAGCCATAAGTTCAACGTGAGTATTTCTTATCTCCCAAGGGTATGAGCTTGTGGGAAGGTTGTATCGAGTGTTGATGAAATTGGACTAAGGCGAGATCCTTTTTAGAAATATGTTGCACCAAGAAGAGAGCAGCTTTGAATGATATTCTGAATATGGATAGCTGTTACCTTTTGAGGAAAATTTTTCTGCTATCATTCCCATGATTTTTGAAACTATTCAGGATGGAATGACTTTATCCCCTTGAAAGATTGCTTTGTTTCTAGCTAGCCAAAGCTTCCAGCCATTAGAGGAAATTTGGGGTCTAAAATGGGCCTTATAAGAAAACGTGCCAAAATAAGTTTTTGTGAGTTGGAATTCAAGAACCAATAGAATTTCACTAAAATAAGTCAACCATAATGGTTGAATTGGCATATTTGTCATTAAAAAAAACTACTTTTTGTGTTCGTATTTTCGACATATCTCCCTGTGTTTTTACTCAAATTTCGATTGGGAAAGCTCGTTGGATGCGGAATTTGATTCCGCATCCAATGACTACCCACACTGCATACTTTTGACGGGCCCCGCTACCCCAAAAAAAAGAAATACTTGAAAAAACGTGATGATATTTGAAATATTCTTTTGAATGGTGTTCCAAAGACACTAGAGGATGGGTTTCTTATTGAGGTTTCTAGGGAAGTACTTGATCCATTTTTTAAGAAGCTGTCCAAGGGAGTCTGCGGGTCCGAATTGAGAACCTGGAGGAAGAATAGAATTCCAAAATTTAAAATATACACTATACTAGAAAAAAAATGTGGATTGAAGTTTTCGATTCCGAGTTACAAAGAGCACATCTAGAGGGGATTTCTATCCCCCTTTTCTTAAGATTTTCAGCTGTATGAAATTTGTTATGCATCAAAGTCGATATGAAAGAATTTACCTTTGAAATCCTGTCTAAAATCTAGACCTTTTTCCATAAGCTTTCATTTGCCGCTGGTTCCCTAGTTAACTTCTTATATCCTTCTTTGACCGTGTACGTGCCATTTTCTCCCCAACAAATGTAGTCCTTTGAATATTTATTTATCGAATTCTTTCCATGCAGGAAAGTGAAGAGAAGATTCTTTTCTTTTTCCAACTGCTCAAGAGGATGGAAGTCTTTCTAGCCATTCCAACTCCCCTTCGGATTCCATGAGGAGAGATCGAAGAGAGTGGAGATGTCGATGGTACGAGCCCATTCCAACGGTTATCTCATCTCCGGGAGCAAGGAGAGTGAATGATGTCCCAGAATACTATTCTCCCAAACCTTAATATTTTTGCCATTACCAAGAATCTAGTAATAATTTGATTGAATCAAATTGAGAGAATCTTTGCACAAAATCCAGAGCGAGGTGCCCTTTCTGGTCCAAGGGCAGGACAAAATTTTGGATCTCGGTCTCTTGATGTATGTTTTCCTTATTACCTCTTTTTGCCATTCTTTCTTGTCGGTGACCAATCTCCAAATCAATTTTGTGCCAAGAGCTTTATTCATTTTCTCTGGATCCCTTATGCCCAATCCTACTCTATTTTTTGAACATTTAAAAGTGGCCCATTTAACCCAATGAAATTTTTTGGTCTGCACCTTTCCTCCTTGCCAAAGAAATTTTCTGATTTCTATACAAATACTATTTATTACTATCTTAGGGGCTAATACCATTGAACTAGAATATATAAGGTACGAGGAGAGGATTGAATGAATGAGAGTTACTTTCCATGCCAGGTTTAACCAATTTGATCCCAAAGAATAGATTTTGTTTTTTATCTGTTGTTTGATCGAAGCCCACATGAAGGAAGCAAAAGTTTTTTTAGCTATGGGGATTCTCAGATAGATAAAATGAGTCCAATAATAATTGACATGAATGGGGAGGATTTGAGATATGTTAGGAAGAGTAGTCACATTTCTATTCCATCCATAAAGATGACATTTATCCAAATTTGTAGAACTTCCAGAAGAGCAGAGGAACAGATCTAGGGGTCTTAGGAAATTTCTGGCAATTTGGGGGGAAGCAATGCCCAACAAAATAGTATAATCAACAAAAAGAGCGTGGTTAATAGGTTGAACTCCATTTATAAAGGGGATTCATCAGAGGGAGCCCTCTTCTTAAAGTCTAGTGAGCTTTCTACTTAGGGAATCAACAACAAGGATATAGAGGAAAGGGGAGAGGGGATAACCCTACGTTATCCCTCAACTAGCCTTGAAAAAATTTGTGGGTATTTCATTTATTAGAGGGGATATCCAGGGAGAATTAATGCAGGTGTTGGGCTTAGGGAAGACCCAGGTTCTTATACTTTTATCTTCTCACCAACAAAGAGACCCACCGTGTTGGCCCTTTCGGCAACAACCAGAGAACATGTTGCAATCTCACCTGAAGTAGCTATGGGGTGCCATAGAATTAGGTTTCTATAGGAAAAAGAGGGATATTATTGTACCTTTAGCCTTAACAATGAGTAATCATACAATACAGAGCTTCGAAATTCACTTAAATAGCTTCACAGTTTAGATAAAATGACAGTTTCTTGCTTAACCCTTAACTGGGAATTCACAGCGAAGTTAATACTTCATAGTTTATCTTACATTATCATTCATCTACTTATCAAATGCATAAAAAAATAATAGAAACAACATAAAATAACCACCACAACACAAGATATATGTGGTTCACCCCTAGTGTAGGGGCTACGTCCATAGAACTGCGCTTATATTCAACACTTTACAAATGACACAGTTCTGATCTATGCACTTAGCTGCAGATCTGCTCAACAACCCAGGACTACGCACTTAGCTACAGAACCTTTCTTCCAAAACCCTCTGTGCACTCAGCTGCAGAGTTTGTCCACGCACTCAGCTGGGACTTAACCTTTCTTACAAAAACCCTCTGTGCACTCAGCTGCAGAGGTCGTCCACGCACTCAGCTAGGACTTGACCTTAAACCCTAAAATAGGCCTTAGCTTCTTCGCATCAAATTATCATCATAACACAAATCATCGAAAAAGTCCTTTTCTCCTTTACATAAGTTCCTATTTATACAAGTGCACTATTACAATACCATGGGTTTAAACCATGGGCCTAAACCATGGGACATTTACAAAAAGAGGGGCTTCGATGCAACCCCAAAACCCCTAAGACTATTTTGGACCGCAACTCTGCTTACAAGCTTTGCACAAAAACTACAGAGTTGCCAAAATTAAGGACCTTGAAGGTCCACGCCCCAACAGGCCCCTAAGACTCACCAGTGTCCCGTCCCGGGACACTCTGTTGCTTTTTTGGTGGAAGAATCTTGTTGGCAAAGATATTAAATTGCTTGTTGAGGCTGCACATGATAGTGCTTATTGTGCTGTGCTAGCTTCGTGTCTTCGTGCTTTCCGACAAACTCAATCCCAGGGTTAGGCCCTTCCTTCGGCAAGCATGTAATCCTATGAATGAGCTTTCCATTAATAGAAATTCTCTGGCTTCCTATCCATAGGTGCCCATCATGCACCAATTCCAATAGTTGCTTGACCACCATGGTAACCTACGTGCTGTGACCAAAGTGGGGGACATTTAGCATCTTCAACAAGCCAGCTTGCTGTAAGACAACAGCCCACTGTTTCACTTCCAGTAGTGTCATACTGTCCCCAGGATAATGGATAGAGTGCAAGTATTTCCTAGGTGCAAACTACAGAAATTTCCCACGATCATTCGTATCATGGTCTATGTACTTAAACTGGTCTATCTTTCGTGTCATCATTTCGACCAACTGCACACCCTGTGGCAGTGAAGGGATGTGTAATGTGAACTTGGCTATCTGTCGAGGTGGCTGAACTCCTGGTCGAACAAGCGGAAGATATGGTGGACACTGCGGTGCAACGTTCTCATCCTCACCAAGGTCTTCGAATTCTCTAGGAGGATTCATCATGGGATCCTTTGGTGTCTGTCCTGATGGCTTGTGCCTGTCTTCATTCTGCTTAGAGCGAACTTCTAGCTTAAACTTCTTCCTGGTAGATCATGTCTACATTGGTTGATTTGGCGCTGGGGAAGTCTCTTCGCTAGGTGCAAATGCAGGTGGGTTGCTCATAAGGTTCTGTAGACCCCTCTATCTGAATTCTCTGAACAATTCCTGGACTTCACGATCAACTTTCATGGACTGAACTGTAAAACTCAAGAAAATACGTAATGCAAACTTCACAGGTCTGGGTGTATTCTTGTAGAATCCAACGACCAATTTTTCCATAACTATGCATTGAAGACACAAGATCTGACCCGATGGTGGTAGATCTTGTCCACACGACGCTAGATTCCTTAAAATCTCATAATTACAGGTAGTTAATGCAATTAACGTACCGGTGCTTCCAAATCTAATTTTTCTCAATGGTCGCATTTTAAGCTTTGACACACCTTTGTTCTTCAGCACAACCACTAACTTTAGCTTCGCCACACTAAGAACCTTCGACACAATATAGACCTTCGACACATCCTAACACCACGACAGAATTGCTTTGACAGCCTCAATGATTCCTGCAGCGAGTATCTTATCCAACTCCATCCTGACTTTTTCTTTATACTTAGGATTCAGCCTATAAAGGAGCTACTTTACAGGCTTCGCATTAGCTTTCATAGGTATTTTTATCACTCCTATATCACCAAGTATACCTTTCATTTCTGAGAACTTCGTCAGAAATAAGTCCTGATACTCATGGAGAAGTTCAGTCACTTTTCTTACCATTTCTTCGTCCCAATAATCTCCAATGGTAGTGTACTTAGGAATTTCTTCTGATCCAATGTTTACTTTCCCTTTTTTCAAGGACTGAGTTACTTCAGGTGATTCGACTGCTGGTCCATTTACTTCGCAATGTCTTTCAGACTCAGGAATATTAATGTTGCGAGGGTCATCGTCTTCATCAATGGTGAAGTTATAGCATTCTACTGCATTAGCTTCTTGTTCCTTCCAATCAGGTTGGTACTCGGCTATTTCTTTATCATCAAACACCTTAGTATGGATCACCCTAATAGCTACGTCCAAAGCAGGGAAATCCTCATTAATAGAAAATGTGAGCACAAAAATATCAACAAGGCTAACCCAACTTACAGTACCATGGCGAAGCTCCACCTCTGCATACCATTTCTTTGCTATAGGTTCCAGAGTATGTACAACCTATGTACCCATGCTTCACAAGGTACATGCTTCCATGCTTCATAACACTGATCCAAATGTTCCTGATGGCTAGTCTTACCATCAAATCTGCTTCGTACCTCCTGAGGTTGATCCATGAATATTAGGCGAAGAAACTTTTGACAAGCTCTCCAACTATGAATATACTTTTTATGACCATTCCACCATCTGGTAGCTGTGGCTCTGAATACTAAATCTAGAGTCTCCATTTTCTGTGAATCTGTTACTTTCTCTGAGAATTGTACAATAAAATCTTCTGGGTCTGTCAAGCCATCAAAAGTAGGTAATATCCTTGTCTGTGAGCCAACCCATCTGACAGACTTAGTAATTCTTGCACATTGATTTCCATGTAGCTCATAAAGTCTATTCTACCAATTCTCTAGGCCTTCGTCTGAATCACTCATGCAAGAACTGTCACCCTGCCAGTCCATTATGCCTTGACCAGTAGGGTTAACATAGTCTTCTTCTTTAGCTGTGATGTTGTAAATATGATCCAAAACATCCTGATCTTCATCTCTGACTAGCTCTTTATACCTTTCTCCTTGAGAAGGGTCCAACAATACTATGAATCTCAAGTCTTTTCCTTCAAAAGTTATCTGTCTATTCATAAGGTTGATTACTGCATAATTGTCTATTGCCCATTCAATTCCTACCAATGTTGGATAGGGGTTGCTATCATCAATTATTTCAATGACTTCAAAATCTGCTAAGGTACTGACTCCATCAATGTCCACTGGTACACTAGGGAATCTTCCCAAGGGCACAATATTTTGCTGATTGGCTAATCTCAACTGTATAGGGGACCATTAAAGCGTAGGTCTTCCCATTTGTTCCCATGTCTGCTTAGTTAGAACATTCAATTATGATCCTAGGTCTAAAATGATATCAGTCATGTCATAATCTCCTATATGAGCATGCAATCTCATTTCTCTTCGAGTCCTTCTAACTCTATTAACATTTTTTCCCTTATCAGAGCTTCGCTGAGGTTCTCAAGATGCAATAACTTTTTGTAACTCATTCAAATAATTCTGATTTCTTAATAGCTTCATACAACTCTGTAAAAATGATGTTAGTGTACTTACTTGATCCAATGAAGCTTCTTGGAACTGTAATTGCTGTTGATGCTGTTGTGTAGTTGCTACTGATGTTCTCGGATCAGCAAAGTCTTTTCTAGCTTCCATAAATGTTCCTTTTTCTCTTCCAACATCGAAGGCTGGAATTTTTTCTGGGGTCTTACGGACCCAAGCCTCGTCGGGCTATTTCTCCTTATTATGTACTTGCATCGTAGCTCCACTCCTTGTAACAACATTAATGGCTGGGATAGGTATTTTCTCTATAGCAATAATCTGAACATTTTGAGTAGGAGCGCCATTTCTTTCTTGTATCTTGGCTATCAACTGAGGGCATTGCTTAATCACATGATCGACTGCTCTGCAATATCAACATGTCATAGTTGGGCTGTGATAGCCTCTAGATACATGTCCTACCTGATTACAGTTATAGCAAATAACCTGGCCTCGACCTCTTCCAGGCATACCACCATGACCACGACCTCTGAAATTACCTCGACCTGATGTACTACCACAGTAACCATATCCATCATTTCCTTGTGCATCAGGTTGTACCCTATAAGCATCATAGGTTCGCTCTCTCATGAGGTCAAAGCTGCGACATTCATCTTCGTTGTGTCCAACTGACTTATAGAGCTTTCAGTAGGGATTCTTAGGTACTTGAACATATCTCTGCAGCACATAGCAATCTTCAGATTGATGCTGGCCAGTTGTTTTACAGATCTCACAGTATAGGACATTAGGGTTAAATGGGTTTGGTGCACCAGTATTCAGATAATTTCTTAGTGTAGGACACTATTCTTTGTCATGACCTTCTATCTTACATCATGTACACCAAACCTCTTCGCAAGTAGCTTTCCCTTTTTTCATGTTGTGAAGCTCCAAATCCATTTCTGCTAACTGTGCTTTTATTTGGGCTATTCTAGAATTATCTCTGATAGGAGTTGTTACAAGCTTCATAGCAATTTCCAATGCCTCTTGCTGGTCAGCAACCTTCTGTTGCATAAGTGGAGTCTGGATATGAGGCAATAATGCTGCAATGAACCATTCTTTATGCTGTTCTGGTCCAATAGTGAAGCTAACTTGATCCAACAGAACCTTGAATCTCTGATCAAAGTCCCAAACTGATTCACCTCGCTGCTGCTGAATTTCTTTTAGTTTAGTTATACACTGTGACTCTGATTTAGGCTTCTTGAATTCTTTGATCATTAATTTTTCAATGTCAGCCAGTATATAGTTCTGAGTACTGGAAAACTTCATAAACCAGGTCAAAGCTCGGTCTCTGAAAGAGGTGACCAACTGTGCTCTTCTTGTATTTTGATCCATAATAATCTTAGCAGTCCAAACAACTTCGCATAAGAACCAAAAATTCTCTAGATCCTCTGATCCCGTTCCTTTAAAGACTGGCAGCTTGATATCATCATTCACATGGGACATATTGAATCGAGGGGGGGGGCGAGGAGGGGGAGGAGGAGGGGGGAAACTGGTAACAGGAGGAAGGGAACTTTCTGAGGTAGACTGACCTGCGACAGGGCTACTCAGGCTAGGGTTACTTTCAGACTACGACGGGTTCTCAGGGATAACAGATCTTCGCTGCGGAGTTATAGGAGGGTTTCTAACAAAAGGGGTTTCTTCAGATTCAGACTCTTCTGGACTTATTGAGGTATAACTAGTATTCTGTCCTAGGGTATAGGATCCATAAGTTCTCTTTTATCTTTTAACATTGCGAAGCAAACCACTTTGCTCGTCGAAGTCACTTTCGCTTCCAAACATAGGTTAGTAGCAATAAATATAGCAATCTGATTCGATAAGCAATATGCCTTTCTCAGCCAAAAGCATTTTAATTTTCAAACTTAATGAATTCAGGTACTTACCCCTTGGTCCTTTGAAAAACTATCTTTCTGCTTCGCGGAAAGGAGTATGTGTGTCGATGGCGAACTCCGTCACAAATGCTTCAAGGGTTCGCGTTATCTAGAAGTCAACAGCTCTTGATACCGCGTTGTTCACACCTTTCAACAGCTTAATTCTTTCTGGGGTCTAGGCAGGAGACTGATCTTATTTGAAGTTTATCTTTCTTTCTGTCAACCTGGATAACCACTAGTGCAATTCTATGTGGATACTGCCAAAGAAAATTTCATAAATATCAGAAAAAAATGTACCTTTGCAAGAAGTCATCTGAGCTACGACGAGGATCTTTATTTTCTTGTTCAGGAAATTTCAAATAGGTATCTTCAATCCAGTCACTGATTTCTTTTACTGAGGGCCTCCAAATCATATCCCTCCAAGTACGACGTAGATCCCTCTTAAAGCAGATACTGGTTCAATCGGCAACGGAACCAATTTGATGGGCTTAGGGCAGACCCGGGTTCTTATAATTTTATATTCTCACCAACAAAGAGACCCACAGTGTTGGCCCTTTCGGCAACAACCTGCGAATAGGTTGCAGTCTCACCCGAAACAGCTATGGGGTGCCACAGAATCATGTTTCTGTAGGGAAAAGAGGGATATTACTGTACCTTTAGCCTTAACAATGAGTAATCATACAATACAGAGCTTCAAAATTCACTTAAATAGCTTCACAGTTTAGATAAAATGATAGTTTCTTGCTTAACCCTTAACTGGAAATTCACAGCGAAGTTAATACTTCACAGTTTATCTTACTTTATCATTCATCTACTTATCAAATGCATAAAAACATAACAGAAAAAACATAAAAGAACCACCACAACACAAGATATACGTGGTTCACCCCTAGTGTAGGGGCTACGTCCACAGAACTGCGCTTATATTCAACACTTTACAAACGACACAGTTCTGATCTGTGCACTCAGTTGCAGATCTGCTCAACAACCCAGGACTATGCACTTAGCTACAGAACCTTTCTTCCAAAACCCTCTGCGCACTCAGCTGCAAAGGTCATCCACGCACTCAACTGGGACTTAACCTTTCTTACAAAAACCATCTGCACACTCAACTGCATAGGTTTTCCACGCACTCAGCTAGGACTTGACCTTAAACCCTAAAATAGGCCTTAGCCTCTTCGCATCAAATTATCATCATAACACAAATCATCGAAAAATCCCTTTTCTCCTTTACATAAGTGCCTATTTATACAAGTGCACTATTACAACACCATGGGTTTAAACCATGGGCCTAAACCATGAGACATTTACAAAAATAGGGGCTTCGACCCAACCCCGAAACCCCTAAGACTATTTTGGACCGCAAATCCACTTATAAGCTTTGCACCAAAACAGCGAAGTTACCAAAATTAAGGACCTTCAAGGTCCGCACCCCAACAACAGGCTTGGACTTGATTAATGAAGATGGAGGGAAAACCAAACTTTTTGAGCACCAACAAAATTAAGGTGTGTCTTAATTGATCAAAAGCATTTGCAAGATCAAGTTTAATAGCCATACCTGCTTCGCCCCTATTGGTGCTAGAATGAATTTCTTCCTGCACCATAAGGATGTTAGAACTGATTTGGTGACATGGGATGAAGCCTCCTTGATTGGGGGAGATCGGAGAAGGGATAATAGTATTTAGTCTTAAGGATAAAATTTTGGAAAATATATTGTAGGAGGCATTGCAAAGGGAAATAGGTCTGTACGTTTTGATAGAGGAGGGATTGGCCTCTTAGGGGATCAGGGCTAAGAAATTGGAATTAGTGGAGCCTCCAATTTTTGTTAGATTTTTATCATTCAAGCTAGCATTATATTATGATCTTTAACTGAGAGGATAACAAGAAAAGAAATAAAACATAAGAGACAATGAACACAATGTTTTTCCTCAGGGAAACCATAAAGGAGAAAACCCTGTAACTTCCTTAGAGATAGAATCGGCACAAAAAGAAAAACCCCAAAAACAGTAAGATGATATCCCGACAGCAGTAGTCTCTTTCCTTCTAGTCCCAAAAACTTCTTCTCTCTCAGCTATGTGCTACAACTTAGTGTGAGTGAGTGTGTGATAAATATAGAGGCTCACTCTCTATTTATACTAATTCTCGACTTGACAATAACTCACTAGGGATGAATTCTCTAGGAGAGTCTAATAAAACTACGGCCCCACAACTTGGGGACTTTAAACCTTGATCAATAGGAGGGTTACCCACAATGACTTGACATGACTTGTTTACATTATTGAATCTCCTGATAGGAACATCGTGGCATGACATGACTCAAATAAATTATAGACACTTCCCAGAATAAACATCAGGGTACAATACATAAGATATATGGATGAATACATTCCGAAGTTACGAATACATCAACACTCCCTGTTAAATAGGAAGGTATTCTCTCAACACAATTTGTCCACACTGGTCTTCTTCTCTGTATCAACTGGATCATATCGTCATCTTTATCTTCAATTCATCTTCATCTTGGATGTGGATCATCACTGGATCTGGATCATCATCACTGGATCTGGATTATCACTCGATCTGGATCATCATCACTGGATCTGGATCATCACTGGATTTGGATCATCACTACTAGATCATCATTACAATATCTGGATCATCACTGTTGGATCATCATCACTGGATTTGGATCATCACTTGATTTGGATCATCACAAGGTCATCATCATAGGTGTTATATCATGATTCTTCTTGTCACAGGAAGTTCTACAGAGCCAACCCTTTTTCATGTTGGTTGTAGGCCTAGCTTCCATGTAGGTATTCTTTAGTGCTTATATCTAACCCTAAGTCAGAATGGTCAACACTCACATCTGACCATGAGAGGAACACATCCAACACCATGTCAAAAAGGCACAACACTTACATTCACCAACATGATAAGACACAACTACTATCATATGTGAAAATGTTGTTAGATTTTTAACATTAAACTAGCATTATATTAGGATCTTTAACTGAGAGAATAACAAGAACAACAATCAAACACAAGAGACAGTGAACATAGTGTTTTTCCTTGGTGAAACCATAAATGGAGGAAACCCCACAACTTCCTTAGAGATAGAATCAACACCAAAAGTAAAACCCCAAAAAAGTAAGATGATCTACGGACAGGAGCAGTAGCCTTTTTCTTCGTAGCCCCAGTAGCTTCTTCTTCCTTAGCTATGTGCTATAACTGAGTGTGAGTGAGTGTGTGTTAAATAGAGAGACTCACTCCCTATTTATACTAATTCGTGACTTGACAATAACTCACTAGGTATGACTTCTCTAGGAGAGTCTAATTACCCTAGTGCCACGGAACTGCGGGGACTTTAACCTTTGATCAATAGTAGGGTTACCCACAATGAGTTGACATGACTTGTTTACATTATAGAACCTCTCGATAGGAACATTGGGGCATGACATGACTCAAATACATTACAAAAATATCCAAGAATAAACCTCGAGGTACAATACATAAGATATACAGATGAATACATTCTGAACACTAGTATGAAATGTAGAATTAGCTACTATGTGACTAAAAATTCTAGTCACCACAAGATTTTCAAGTGATTTACTACTAAATATGAGCAATTTTGATTGACACAACTATAAATGACTAAAATTAATGATTAATTTAGTCACTAGATAACAAATATGACTAGATAATAAGTGACAGAGTTAAAAATGACTAACACAAACGACCAATTTAGTCACGAAATAAAAAACAACTAGCTAAAAGAATATGAATTAGTCATTTATTTTAGTCATTTTTAATTGTATCATGGAAAATTGCAATTTTGACAATGAAGTGTAAATTTTGTAAATTTTCTACCTTCTATGAGGAATATTGGTGCCATGCACATCAATATTCAGAGATCTGACAAAGAAATTGCACGAATTTGGTCTTGAACATATTTATCCCTATTTCACCATTGAAACAAATTGTTAAGCGCATGCCAAAGGAAAATTAGGTTCCTACAATTACGAATTAGGTACAACTAGAACCAGTACCATATCGATACCTAGAAGCATCATAACTAGTTGTTGATCGTTCAATGTAAAATTCCCAAGTCCCATACTGAGGTGATTTTCTAACTTCAATATAACTATCATGATCTGTGATCGTCGAACTAGCTACACCAGTTAACATAGCTTCACCAGGTTTAGTTCCTTTAAATGTCATAGCATTTGATCCAATAATAATTAAACCAGTGGAAGCACCAAGAACAATATTTTAACCAATCAAAGACACAATTATAATTAAAGTTGGGTGCTGACACATAACCAGTCTCAGATCCATATGCAGTAAAGGTAGAGGCCTGAACCCATCTCAGAGTTTCAGGTAAATATTTTGATTCATCGACCTCTTATAGGCCCGACCTTGCAGAATATGATATGTATAATGCAGTGATAACCTCTCCTTATCACTATCAAGTTAAACCTCCCTTATGCATTAGTGGCCAGGTAAATTTTGCATATGACGTCACCACCCACCTGATGCATGATGTGCACAACTCTTCTCGGCCAACAATCCAAGTTTATTATATATATTACTATAACAAAAAATACCATTAAAAATATATTATATAATAATAAACCAAATTTTATATTTATATAAAACACAAATTATTATATTTATATAAAACACAAATTAATTAAATTTTATATTAATCCTAATTTATAGAAGTAAACTAATTATATAATAATTATTAAAAAAAATATAATACATAACAAATTAACATAATTTATATAATAATAAAATATTAAAAATAATAGACGTACATGAAAATATAACTAAAACAAAAAATCTATATGCAAATATAACTAAAACAAAAAATCTATATGTAAATGTAGCTGTCCACCCAACAACTCTCGACTCAACATTCATGGTCCATTTTCTCAAACCCATGGAGATTTCATCCTCCCACATAATAACCTGTCCATACAGAGTGTTACGCCAAATATTTTGCTTGTCTTGGCTGGAGGCCATGAGGGTTTGGTGGGTAATGAGGGGCAAGTAATGTGAATAGTGTGAATTTTTGGATAAATTTTAGCACATGAAGGTTATAATGGAGGATAAAAGCTACTTATTCAAAGGCATAGGAACGAACCCTCTTTTAACTTTAAGCCATACATTTTTTACAAGTTATTTTGCATTTAGCGATTTTTTTTTAATGAAAACGAATTTACACAGTCTGAATTTAGTTTTGAGGTTGCTTTAGTTATCATATCATGGGATTTTCAAACTAATAGTCATAGGTCATGATTTCAATACCATTCATCCAATGTTGGAACCACTTATTGAGAAGGAGCTTCAAAAACTCTTCGTTGTTCATATTATTTTCAAAGTTTTACATGTTTCCTGTGTGGCTAACTCAGTGCCAGCAAGGAAGAAGTCAAGGTAAATCTGATTGTGTATTGACTTCTGGAATTGAAACAGAGCTTTGGAAAAAACAACTAACTTGTTCCTCCAATGTACCAGATCCTACATCTTTTTTCGGGTCTAAAATGTTTTCACTATTAGACGGCTTTTATTTGTAAACTTTAGTCCTCTTTGCCTCATAATTTTGTATGGCCTTGTATTTTTACCTTTGAAATGAAAAATAACGCTATATTTGAGCCCTTTAGAGAAAGTTGAAGTAAATTTTCGGCCTCAAGAAGGGAATCAGGTAAAAACTGTTCTAGATTTCATTGTTTGACGCATTTCCAAGACTCTTTAGTCTTCTGACTTCCCCAAGAACCAGTTTTTTTACATCTTTAATTTTTAGATCTTTAATCCTATAAGTATAAACTTATTTTCTTTTTGTGTCTCTCTAATTATAGGCTTCACTCCTCCCCTAAAGCTCCTCTAAACTATGGAAGCTTCCTACAAAACCAGTCTCTTGCTCAAGTCTTGAAGACATACAGTCCAAAGTTTCAAAACCTAAATATCTTCAGTCCTTGGCTTCCTTAGGTATTTTTCTAGAGCATATTTCACAATGAACCTCTTTGACACCTTTCTTATCCACTAACACCTTTATTTTTGTATGAAAATATATTAGTTTCACCTCTTGTCTGTGCTGCATGTTGAGTGCAAACCTTAACTTCATTTTGTCCCATGCACTTCCCTATTATAATCTCTAACAACTGTCAAAGACTCAGATCCATTGTCCTTTTCAGATCCGTTTCCAAAACCATTTGTTTCAAATTTTTGAAAATAGGTTTAAATTTAGAATCTTCAAAAGAAGGCATATGACCACTAGAGTTAGTGTTTATGGATTAACAAAATCCCTCTCCCCCTATTCCATTTATGATTGGGTCTTGACTAAATATTAGTTGTCCATACCTTCCAGTTGTTGACCAGATCTTCCTCTATACTTTGACCTCATCTACTCCTTTTCCTGCCTCATTGCTAATTGCTTGGGAGTAGGAAATTTAAATGTTATTCTTGAGGCAGAGGGTCCATTTTTGTAAGCAGACTACAAAGTTGTTCCGAAGATGCATTGCACCTCATGAACAGACATTCCTCAGATCCTGATGTCTGGTTCAACCAATTCTTAAACTTGTTATAATATATGGTCCTTTATCGAACAAATTATTAATCATTTTGGGCCCAGCATTTAAGATAACCTTTAATATTTGACCATTATCCTTGGACTACTTTCTTTAGTTGAAAACAAGGTTATTTCTTCCTTCCCTTTCTATTTTCCAAATATCATTGTATTTTATGGGTGGAATAGCATCAGAAAGAAACTCTAGAACTGTTGAGATCCGTTTTGGTATTCACAATGATAAAAACATATTTTTATTCATGTTTTGTTTCTCGGCAAAATTTATTTGGGATTCTGCAAGTTACCATTTTTGTTATGCATGCTTTGATGACATGTATTATCACTTTTAAATATTTTTAGAATTATCTGTTTCCCCCTTCAAGATTGGCCTGGTAGGTTGTTGTTGCATAGATATTGTCATTTACATCCTTTATGTTTGCATATTTTTTGCCCAATTGATTTTGAAACATTTAATGGTTGCTAGATGATACATTTCAAGAAGCTAGTAGCTTTGAAGTAAGAGAGTTGCCACAAGTGGAGTTGTCAACACTTCCTTTAATTTTGAAGGTATTCTTTTGTCATTATGACATTTATTGAAAATTTTATTTAGTGAAGTGAGATGAAATGAAATATTTCTTAATATCTACTAATATCCATGAATAGTTACACTCTAGTATTAAATACATATTCCTCTTTGTACATGAATGAAATGATGTGTATGTATAGCGAAATGATGAAATTTGTTCTAAAATTTGAGTGGTTGCTTTATTAGAGTTTTTGTTTTTGCTATATTGGAATGTAAACATGAAACACACATAGATAATAGATAGAAGAATGCAATCTTTTGATCAATGTCTTTGTTTTCCTGTATGGGTAACTGTACAGAATGATAAAGTATGTAGCAGTGATCTTAAACACTATTTCATAGTAACTTGAGTTTTTAAGTGATGACTGCTGACTTGAAAATCCTACCCAATTAATCTTAATCAGCTAAGATTGCTGCTTACTACTCAATTTATTTTCTTATTTACATATTTCAGATCATGAATAATGATTTATGAAGAGATGATATATAACATCTTGTATCAAATATATTGTTGTTGGATAATCCATTCCTTCATTTGATTGATAACGTTTCAGTATTCCATATTGGCACATATTTATTGCACCCATTTAAGTGAGTGTTCTATTTTGAATTTATTAATTTTTAGTTGTTTTTGATAAAAGTATATGTTTTCATAGAAACAATGACTTAGGGACATGTTCTAAATCATATTCGTGTTGCAGAGGTTATAGTTCAGGATGTAAGTTCATTTTTCCACTTGTCCATTGAAAGTGTGGTGTTTTTTTATCAAAAGGAATCTAGTCAATTTTGATCCCACAAGATTGTAGATTTGAATAGAGGGATTGGTGAAACATTATATGATTGGGGAAACATTATATGATTGTGCTTTTCATCTTTCCTTCTGTGCTCTATTGAACAAACTATTGTTCCAAGAATTCCAAGACAGTTGTCACTGAAATGGTGTAATAATTTGAATTTGTCTCAGCATTGTAGATCATGCATCCGAAGGTTGACATTGAATTAGACTGAGAAATGTAGACTATTCCTATCTCTTGATGTGTTCTTTGTGATTGCATCATGTCTGATGATTGTTATGTGAATGAACATGTTGTATCAATTCTTCATTATATAATGGCATCTTCTCATCCTTTCAGTACCATGCAAGTTATCAATATCATATGTCTCATTGGCCTCAACAGCCAGTTAATGTTATCACCAAGTGGCTGAAGGATCATAGCCCTCTTTAGTTGTGGCTAATTTTGGATGTGGTAAGGTGCTTCATAGATAATTTCATCAGATATTTTAAAATTATGATTGAATAAATTTATTGAAGTTTGAGACTTTTGACATGAAAAACATGCTTTTGTGTGTGCTTGAGTAGGTGGGATATATTATCTTATGTGTTATCTTTTCATCTTCTTGCATATCACCATTTTGAAATATAAATGTTGCATTTTAGGGTTGGGCATTAATTGACAAAGAACACTGACAGGTGATGCAAAGCTAGCCAAAAGTGTCAAGAATAAAGTCTTCTTTCTAGATCTTCTCTCATGTGAACCATCAATAATTGCTTGTGATATGGCTCATGTAAGTACTGCATAGCAGATTTTTATTTTAACTGGGAATTTCTGATCAAATCCATGGATTGCCTTTTTTTCACATTAAGAGAGAGCATTTTGGAATTCCTTTAAGAAATGACTCATGAGAGGTGTTGTAAATACGTTTTTATGACTGGTTTTTGAATGGTAACCTCTGTGTGGAACTACAAATGTGGAGTGAAGTTCTGATGTTTATATTTCCAGCAATATTTATGTAATGTCTATTTTCCAGACTCCCTTGATTGCATCATCAGTTGATGTTGATGTTTTTTGTCTCTCGTTGATGAGAATTGACTTCCCAAATTATATCAAGGAAGCTCATAGAGTTCTGAAGTCTAGGTATGCATTTGATGAATGTGTTTCAAATATATATCTTGAAAAGAATGTTATTGACTCAAGCTACTTGACAAAAATTTGAACTTGTTACTTGTCATTAACAAACGCATTTTCGTGAAATTGCTAAATTTCAGCTGCAAACTGACCAAAAAAAGTTATTTCAGCATGTATAATCTTTGGACCTTGACCAATATGGTTGTTTCTATAAATTTCTTTCGATAGAGATTATATTAGAGTTCAGTGTCAGACACCATATTAGACTGTTCATTTGTGCTTAATGGAGGATATGTGTGGAGACTCTTCAAAATAGGTGCTTTAGTTGTTAATTCAATACTAGGTAATCTGCTGATATCTTGAAACTTGGAAAGGTAACAGTCATGTTTGGTTTTGTGTGAATTGAAAACATTGAGACAATTAATATATCAGAGCACCCATCCATTTGATAAGGGGCATGATGGAACAAAGGAGCTAATTTAGTTCTATGATTTTGGTTTTAAAAAAGACATTTATAAAACAAAACTCAAATTTGTTTTAAATTTGGATTCTAAATATAAAAATATATTTTCATATTTTCGCAGATGTAGGCTATCATCCATTCCTTGTCGCAGAGTTTGGGATGGTTTCATCCTATCACACTGAAATGAAAGAGTTCGGTCAACATTGTTAGTAGTGGAAGTATAGGAAGGGAAAAAGTATGTACAAGCAAGTAGAAATAATAAGCAAGTGAAATGTTGATGCATGGGTTACTATGTTTTGCAATATAATGATACGACAAATAGTAACCTATTCCAAGGGAAAACAAACAAGAGAATCATTTTTTGCATAAGAAAGTTGCAATCATATCTTGAATTCCAATTAAGGTCATGTTTCCTTGAAGTTAGCTCGATGGGTATTTAACGGTTGTTGTTGAGAAATTACAATATGCTATTGAACATAAATGCACCGTGCAGTGTCTGGATTAGCTGAATGGAAGGCATGTAGCCATTGCTAGTATTACAAAAAAATCTATTTATGTGTCTAACTTAGGAAAGCAAGACAACAAAAATTAATTATATGTCAGCTTTGACAGTTTTTCATGTCTAGAAAGAGAGTGCTTTCTTCGGTGTTGTTCCAAGTTCACTCACCAAACCATCAAACAAAACACACTGGTAATCTCATAGTTTTTTTCCTTACATTCCCCTTAATAATAACCCACAAAACCATCCTACAACTTCAACCCTCATCACTGAAGTCAGGTCCTCATGTGTTGCAGGGCTGGTCCTGACTAGAATTACTTCAGGATCTTCTTGTGTCACTGGATATCATCCACCAGAGTATCAAATAAAACAAATGGTTGGTGTGATTGGTATCTATGGTTAGGATAAATAGATCATCCTATGGATTGGGGAGTGAGCTAAACTCTAGACCATTTGCATTTTTGTGGGCAAAATTTGCCAGAATCTGGGGAGGGATGTTTTGCTGAAATTGCGATTTTGGTTGCAAAAATGGATTCAGCGCCCTTGATAATCCCTGGGGCACCCCGATTATGCAATTTCAACAAACTGAAATTGTAATTTGAACAATTTTTTCCAAATCTTAGTCATAATATTGGCTAGAAAAATGGTACGAATGGTATAGATTTTAGCTCACTCCATAGATTGATAGGGGTGCTCTTTCTCAAAAGAGACAAAGCTGCAATTTAATTGAAAAATAATTCCAATAACTGAAATGCCAATGCATTTGTTTCCTTGAAAAGGAAATCTATAATGAGTAGACTCTGTGTAAAAAACAATTTTGTAAATTAAGAACCAAATAACTGTTTCCAAGAAGTGGCCAGGTTGTAAAGACGAGTTGTCATGTTCAAATTTTGGGATGAGTAGTCTACATGGGTAATACACAGACACAACATTGTGTAATTGTAAATGCCACCACCAAGCAACGGGAATACTATCGATTAGACATTTAAAATAAAAAAATTAAAAAAATTAGGGCTCTATGATAATAGCAGATAAGAAATAGTACATGATTTATTTATCAAATAAAAAGCAAAGGACAATAGTAATCTTGACATTACTAAGATATTCAAGACCAATACATGATCATGTCCCTTTGTATTGTCAATTGTAAATTTCCTAGAACACGGGTAATGTTCTCCATAATCCAACAAAACACATAAAAAACATTAAATATCGGGCAATGAAATACATGGGATTGGGAAGCTTGAAGGTCCTGTCTCCACAATAAAATCCATACAAATCACTCCACTAATCATCGGAGTTCCCTCGGATCCTAAACCCATATTTCTCAATCTTCAATCTCTGCCTATATTTATAAAGAACAGCAGTCATGTCATATTCATCATGCTCCCTACAATACATATATACCATAAGTTCACTCACCAAACCATTAAATAAACCAGACTGGTAATCTCATAGTTTTTTTCCTTACATTTCCCTTAATAGTAACCCACAAAACCATCTAACTACTTCAACCTTGGTCACTGAAGTCAGGTCCTAGTGGGTTGCAGGGCTAGTCCTTACTAGAATTACTTCAGGATTTTCCCGTGTTACTAGGTATCATCCACCAGAGTATCAAATAAAACAAATGGGTGGTATAATTGGTATTTATTACTCATCGAAAAAAAGGAAAGGCAAAGAGGGCTCAAGTGACCTTAGTGTGAGTTATTCTAATAAAAATTCTGTCATGGAAATATCAAAAGAATCATGGGGGTCAGGACAATGCAATGCATATCAAAATTGATCAAAATTCTAACAAGAATTACAAAAAAAAAATGAGTAGTCGCATAGTGATCACCTCAACAAAACCACCTCCCATGAATGATAACCAGCTCGGACCATATTCTTCTCAGTGGCATTCCTATGGTAGTATTATAGTGAGCTTGGGATGCTTCTCTCCACTCTCTTTGAGCATAGAAATACAATTTTAAAAAAAACTAAATAATTCATTTCTTTGGGTCCGATAGACCAAGGTTTGGTCTGAGTGGACATTAACCATCATCATCATCATCATAAACTTGATTAAAATCAAGTGGAGGGCGCACATATTTGGTCAAAGGATAAAGGTTGTTATGCAAATAAATCCTTGGCTTATAGGCCATTTTTTAATGGTTCTATGGGAAAAGGACCAATGCAATAGAACATGGCACCACTTTGAGAAGGTGTTGGATACATTTATTTTTTGAATGTTGAGTATTGGATAGAATACATAACTACGTATGACAAATTCCAGAGTTCAGTAGAAATTAGAATGGTTGGTGAAATTGGAGTGCAAATATTTATTGTTGATCTTGATAGAAAGATTGCAGGCCTAATTGAATACCAAAGTCTCGTATGGACCTGAAATCCATGACTCAAAAATAGGCACAAAAGCATCAACTGACAATTGATAGCAAACACAAACAGAGACCTGGTGACTAAAAAGATACCTATTTTTTTGTTTTTTAACCCAGGAGCACATTGGGAGTAAATTAAAGGAAAATGAAACATGGTTCATACCTATGTATCAATTGAGCTTGTCTGCATACATTTCTTTGAGTGTCATATATAAAAACATACAACAAAGAGTTAAAATTTGTAGAAAGCAAATCAGAAAATGTCAAAAGAAAAATGGAAAATTGCAAAAGCTCTACAAATTTTCTAATAGACTATACCAAAATCTTGGACAAGGTTATTTTTAGTTTTTCTTTGAAAAAGGAATATCCCGGGGAGTACAAAGTGGTAAAAAGTAGTAGTAGGAAGTCCATTTTTATGGAACATGAGGAAAGATTCTGCAGTATATGGATCAACTGAATGGAATGCCTATAGCCATTGCTAGTATTACAAAAACATGTAGTTATTTGTCTAACTTAGGAAAGCAAGACAACACAAATTAATTATATGTTAGCTTTGACAGTTTTTCATGGCTAGAAAGAGAGTGCTTTCTTCGGTGTTGTTCCAAGTTCAGTCACTAAACCATCAAATAGACCACACTGGTAATCTCATAGTTTTTTTCCTTACGTTCCCCTTAATAGTAACCCATAAAACCACCAGACTACTTCCACCTTGGTCACTAAAGTCAGGTCCTCATGTGTTGCAGGGTTGGTCCTGACTAGAATTACTTCAGGATTTTCCTGTGTTACTAGGTGTCATCAACCAGAGTATCAAATAAAACAAATGGGTGGTCTGATTGGTATTTATGGTTAGGTTAAATAGATCATCCCTATAGATTGGGGAGTGAGCTAAACTCTAGACCATTTGCATTTTTGTGGGAGAAATTGCCGAAATCCGGGGAGGGAATTTTTGCTGAAATTGTGATTTTGGTTGCTACACTTGCAATTTTGGTTGTAAAAATGGATTCAGCGCCCTCGATAATCCCCGGGGCACCTCGATTATGCAATTTCAACAAATTGAAATTGCAATTTGAGCAATCTTTGTCAGATCTTGGTCAGAATATTGGCCAAAAAAATGGTACAAATGGTCTAGAGTTTAGCTCACTACATAGATTGATAGTGGTTCCCTTTCTTGAAAGAGACACAACTACAATTTACTTGAAAAATAATTCCAATAAATGAAATGCCAATGCATCTATTTCCTTGAAAAGGAAATCTATAATGAGCAGACTCTGTGTAAAAAACAATATTTTAAATTAAGAACCAAATAAATATTTCCAGGCAGTGGCCAGGTTGTAAAGATAAGTTGCCATGTTCAAATTTTTTGATGAGTGGTCTACATGGGTCATACACATACTCTGCATTGTGTAATTGTAAGTTCCACCACCAAGCAATAGGAAAACTATCAATCAGACATTTAAAATAAAAAAATTTAAAAAATTAGGGCTCCATGATAATAGAAGATAAGAAAGATTACATGATTTGTTTGTCAATTGTAAAGCAAAGGACAATAGTAATCTTGACATTACTGAGATCTTAAATCCCAATACATGATCATGTCCCTTTGTATTGTCAATTGTAAATTAACTGGTGCACAAGTAATGTTCTCCATAACCCAAGGAAACACATAAAAAACCATTAATATCAAGCAATGAAATACATCATGGGATTGGGAAGCTTGATGGTCCTATCTGCATAAGAAAATCTAGACAAATCACAGCACTGATCACCAGAGTTCCCTCGGATCCTAAACCCATATTGCTCAATCTTCAATCCCCTCCCAAATTCATAAAGAACAGCAGTCATGTCATATTCATCAAGCTCCCTACAATATAGATATCCCATAAGTTTACTCACCAAACCATCAAATAGACCACATGGGTAATCTCATAGTTTTTTTCCTTACATTCGCGTTAATAGTAACCCAAAAAAACATTCGATTACTTCAACCCTGGTAATTGAAGTCAGGTCCTAGTGTGTTGCAGGCTTGGTCCTGACTATAATTACTTTAGTATTTTCCTGTGTTACTGGGTATCATCCAACAGAGTATCAAATAAAACAAATTGGTGGTCTGATTGGTATTTATTACTCATCTAAAAAAAGGAAAGGAAAAGAGGGCTCAAGTGACCTTAGTGTGAGTTACTCTAATAAAAATTCTATAATGGAAATATCAAAAGAATCATAGTGGTCAGGACTATGCAATGCAAATCAAAATTGATCAAAATTCTAACAAGCATTACAAAAAAAAACACTAGTAGTCACATAGTGATCACTTCAACAAAAGATCCTCCCATGAATGATAACCAACTCGAACTAGATTCTTCTCAGTGGCATTCCTCTGGTAGTATTATAGTGAGCTCGGGACGCTTCTCTCTAAGCTCTTTGATCATAGAAATACAATTTTAAAACAAACTAAATAATTTTTTTCATTGGGTCTAATAGACCAAATTTTGGTCTGAGTGGACATTAACCATCATCATCATCATCATAAACATGATTGAAAGCAAGTGGAGGGCACAGATATTTTGTCAAAGAATAAAGGTTGTTATGCAAACAAATCCCTGGCTTATCATCCGATTTTTAATGGTTCTATGGGAAAAGGACCAATACAATAGAACATGACACCACTTTGAGAAGTTGTTGGATGCATTTCTTTTTTGAATGTTGAGTATTGGATAGAATACATAACTAGGTATGAGAAATTCCAGAGTTCAGTAGAAATTAGAATGGATTGGCGAACTTGGAGTGCAAATATTTGTAGTTGATTTTGATAGAAAGATTGCAAGCCTAATTGAATACCAAAATCTCGTATGGGCCTGAAAACCATGACTCAATAGTAGGCACAAAAGCATGAACTAACAATAGACAACAAATGCAAGTAAAGACCTAGTGACTGAAAAGATAGCTATTTTTTTTGTTTTTTCATCAAGGAGCACATTGGTAGTAAATTAAAGGAAAATGAAACGTGTTTCTTACCTTTGTATCGATTGAGCTTGTCTGCATACAGTTCTTTGAGTGTCATCTATAAGAATGGAACACAAAGAGTTAAAATTTGCAGAAAGAAAATCAGAAAATGTCAAAAGAAAAGTGGAAAATTGCAAAATCTTTGCAAGTTTTCTAATAGATTATACCAAAAGCTTGGAAAAGGTTATTCTTAGTTTTTCTTTGAAAAAGGAATATCCTGGGGAGTTCAAAGTGGTAAAAAGTAGGAGTAGGAAGTCCATTTTTATGGAGCATTAGGAAAGAGTCTGCAATATCTGGATCAACTTAATGGAAGGCCTGTAGCCTTTGCTAGTATTACAAAAAAATGTAGTGATGTGTCTAACTTAGGAAAGCAAGACAACACAAATTAATTATATGTTATCTTTGATAGTTTTTCATGGCTAGAAAGAGAGTGCTTTCTTCGTCGTTATTCCAAGTTCACTCACCAAACCATCAAATATACCACACTAGTAATCTCATAGTTTTTTTCCTTACATTCCCCTTAATAGTAACCCACAAAACCATCCAACTACTTCAACGTTGGTCACTGAAGTCAGGTCCTCGTGTGTTGTAGGGCTGGTCCTAACTAGAATTACTTCAGGAGTTTCCTATGTTATTGGGTATCATCCACCAGAGTATCAAATAAAACAAATGGGTGGTCTTATTGGTATTTATGGTTAGGGTAAATAGATCATCCCTATAGATTGGGGAGTGGGATAAACTCTAGACCATTTGCACTTTTGCGAGCGAAATTTGTTGGAATTCAGGGAGGGAATTTTTGCTGAAATTGCAATTTTGTTTGTGAACTTGCAATCTTGGTTGCAAAAATGGATTCAGTGCCCTCGATAATCCCTGGGGCACCCCAATTATGCAATTTCAACAAACTGAAACTGTAATTTGAACAATTTTTGCCGAATCTTGGTCAGAATATTGGCCAGGAAAATGGTACAAATGGTCTAGAGTTTAGCTCACTCCATAGATTGATAGTGGTACCCTTTCTCGAAAGAGACACAACAACAATTTACTTGAAAAATAATTCCAATAACTGAAATGACAATATGCATCTGTTTCCTTGAGAATGAAATCTATAATGAGCAGACTCTATGTGAAAAACAATATTGTAAATTAAGAACCAAATAATTGTTTCCATGTAGTGGCTAGGTTGTAACAATGAGTTGTCGTGTTCAAGTTTTTGGATGAGTAGTCTACATGGGTCATACACAGACTCTGCATTGTGTAATTATAAGTGCCACCTGTCACCACCTAAGTTGTACTTAGTGGTTTTTTATCAAGTGAGCCTGGTGAACCAGACAAGGATAACTTGTTCGGACTTCAGAAGACCTTCAGAAGTGCTTTTGGGAAGCTTTGTTGTACTATATCACATGTTCATACCCCATGGGGGAATTGTAATAAATGTTCTAGCATGATAGTGTCTATAAAAGACTCAATCTCTTAGACTTTATTTGTCAATCCGATCAGCCTAGGGTGTTTTTTTCCCTTGTTTATTATTAGTTGTTGAATAAACCACTGATAATTTCTTAGTTTTTCACTCCATACCTCCAAAGTTGGGGTGGTCGGCTTGGAATTTGGGCCTATTGAGATTATTAGAGTCTATGTGTCAATGTATAAACATGATAGATATCATGGTTGAGTCATATGAACATGTCTAACTTCCCCTAGGATTTTTCAATTTTTCAATTTTTTAGTTTTTTTAGTGTTTTTTTAATAAAATTTAATTTTTCCAAAACTTAGGCTATTTTTTAATATTTTAATTGGAAAAAATGATTTTGTAATTAAAGTGGGCCAAATAATCAGTTTCAGTCATGTAAGTGCTCATTTTCAAGCTAAGCGCACCATATAAACCCATGCACCCACTATTTCCTAGTTTTGAGTGATTTTCCATCACTCAAGTCATAAAGCCCCAAAAATCAATTATTGATTATTTTAATTAATAAATTGATGAATAATGGAGCAAATCTAGAATCATAGATCAATGGATTCTCAGCCAATTTGATTGAAATCGGTCAGATCTGAACCGGATTGACTGGATCTGAAAAATCCTTAACTAAAGGAGGTGATGAAATTAGATGCAGAGTTGATATTTAGCATCCTTTATGGGGAATTTCTCCCTCCCTCTCTCCTCCACATGTTTTGGCTCATCTGGATGAGTTTTGGTGGATGCTTCAGTCAACAGGTTGAGGAGTCAGTCAGATCAGCTCTCTGATTGACAATTACACTTAGTGAGACTAAGATTTGGATTAGTTCAGCTTGAGATCTGCATTGATTGACTCTCCATTGGATGATTTGGTTTATCTCCTTGGGATTTGAGCCCCCTTGGGATGGATCTCCTAGTTTTTGTATATATCCAAGCATAAGCCTCCTCTTCCAAGTTAGTTAGAACTGAGATTGAGGTGCTGCTGCTATTGTACTATTGTTATTGTTCATTTGAAATAAAGATAATCCTTGGAGGCAAGACAATTTTCTGCGATTGTATGTGTGGATGATCTTTTCCATTTTTTACTAAGGTAACCTGTATCTATGTCATAATTTGTTGATTGCTTGTGGATTCACTGCTAAGATTGATAATAATATTATGATAATCTTGATAGGAAAGTCTCTTTTCAATAAGTTTATTGGCCATCTCTTTGCTTTGATTCATCCTGATCTAGTTTTCTTCTTCACTCTCTCCAAAACCTTCCAAAGTCATAGTCCCTCGACATTCCACCTGAAAGCTCCACGGTGGATCTTCAAGGCTACCAACATTTTTCTGCTCCTCTTCCTCCTTCAAAATCAATTCTTTACCTGGTTAATTTGTTCATAGCTTTGATATTGTTTAGATCTATTATCTTAAACTAAATTTAACATATATATATCTTCTTAAAGCCTATAATCTAGATCTTGTTCTTAAAAGGTTTCATAAGCATTCTAGATCTAGCCTTAGGGAAATCGTCCTTTTTGCATGGAATTTTAAAGAGAATTTTTAGCTTTCATGCATTAGATTTATGTTTTTTATTATAAAGGATAAATATAGTAATCAGTGCACATCATATTGGCTGCCTAAAATGCAAGACAATATCCCAAGGAAATCTTGCTTTCCTTGGTTCCCTTTTTACCTTTTTTAACTAGTTTTAACTTAGCCTTTTTTTGGTTAAAAGTAAGCTGACCCAAAGGTACTTTCAGAGTTATATTGGGAATATTTCAGTATAATAAGCTTGCTTGCTTTTAGCATGTATAACAGAAAAAAGGAGGGGCTTCTGCTCGAAAGTGACTTTTGGGCCTCTGAATCCCCCCAGGGGTCTCCCTTTTTGAATGAAACCTTTAATTTTCTCACTTTGTAAGCTCTTGATTTCATTATATATAAGAATAAAGAGGAATCATATCCATTTTCTGATATTGTAACCACTGGTAATAAAAATATTTTTTGAATAGGCTCTTTCGAGCCCATTCCCCTTCCCCCCAGGGGGATTTGCGTTTGTGTCATTTTTTGCTTTCGTTCGTCTTTTTTCAATCTAGCATAGTATTAATATGTAGGGTAGTATACTTTTATTTAAAATTTATTCCATATTCCATTTCTATTGGTTTCAAAGTAACTTTAATACTTACCCCATGAGCCTCCTTTTGAGCCGAAAGGTGAAGAAAGGTTTGTGGTAGTCTAATTAGAAAATTGTGGTTTGCTCATTTTTTTATGTTTCATTTGCTATCATCATTTGTTTCAATAACCACAATAAAATCATCCCCTCCTTGATTCCTCGATTGAGGTCCACTTGGACCGAAAGAGGTTCCTGGAGGGTTTTCTTTTTTAACAAGAACATCCATCTCAAAATTTACTAAAATTGACAAGACTCCGGTGTGTATGCTCTGTACTTGGTTGTGGTTCATCTGATCAGTCAAGCTGTATCAAAATAATTTGAGTGACTAGTATAATTAGGATTCACTCTCCCAAATTGACAAACCATCAGGTGAAAATCCAACACCTAGATCAAACCATTACGGTGGCAAAATACCCAAAGGAAGCGGGAAATTATGAAAAGTGACCTTGGGGCACCAATCTCTATCACACCCTAATGGGTGTGTTATGAACAATAGCCCCAGAGACTCCATTTACCCCACATATTCCTTGCGGGTAGCCGTGAAGTTTTAGTTTTGGACATACTCCAAGTACTCTCAGGTATAGCTGGAGCTCACCCCTTCGCCTAATTTTAATCAACTCATATTTTCACATTAACTTAAAATTTACCAAGAGGAAATTGCAAAACATTCACTCCAAGCACATGCAAGTATATTGATTTCTTTTTTACTCCATTTTAAGTCACTGGTTATTTTCTTGCTATATATTTATATTGTGCCTCAGCATTGTGGTTTCGTGCACTCATTTTGTATCTTGTCATCTATGGTTGTTTATGGTTAAATTTAAAACTCCTAAGTAACTCATTCAGTTCAACATCACCTTACTAAGTAATTTATTCTTAGTAACTTAATAGGGTCTACCCCCCTTGGCTTCATTAGGAGTTGAGCCTAAATGGAGGAGTCAAGAACAAGGTGACAGCCTTGACTCGAGACTTGCCCCCAAGGACACACCGAGTGGCTTGAATATTTCTACCACATGACCCAGGTGTGTCTAAAGCAGAAACACTTTTTGGCACCGTTGCCAGGGATAAATCTTTTTATTCCCGAGTACGACTTAGCTTAACTTTTTTCTAAACAACTAAAAAGATAAAAAAAAATTATTTATCTAGTCTTTAAAAAACATAAAAAATAAAACTCAATCCATCTGGCGACTCCACTGTCTAACATCCCTCCAAGAATTTTTACCCAAAGAAACCGCCATCAATTATTCAATCCTCTCCCTGATCCCAAAAGGTTTATTAGGGAAAGATTGAATAGGCAGACTTCTCGTAGAAACCTTGAAGATTTAGGAGACCAATCCCTCTCAGATATCCATCACATATTTGTAGAGAGTCATGTTCACCAATCTCAAGAAATGATGGAATTATTCAAACCCCTTGACTTTTCTTAGATAGCAGGTGCTCCCCATGCCATTCCAAAAGACGCTATCAAGAAGCTCCCCATTTTTCAGGGCAATAATGCCATCACTGCCAAGTCTCACATTCGAAAGTTTGAAAAGAACCTGGTTAGTTATTGCAATAATGCTGCCCATGACCATGACAATGTCAAAATGAACCTCTTTTCTTTATCCTTAGAAGATGATGTTGAAGAATGGTGCTTCAACCTAGATGATGATTCATGTAAAACTCTTAGCGAATTCCTAGAGGGTTTTAAGAAGAAATGGGGGGGAAATAAAGAACCAAGGCATCTTCTTGCTGCCCTTCATAACATAAAGAAGATGGAGAATGAAACCATCGATGAATTTAACACTAAGTTCAGGCATGTGGTTGCGGACCTCCATAATGAAATCAAGCCGAAGCATTCCTCCATCCTCATATCTTACATCAAAGCTTTCACTGGTGATTTGAGGTACCAGTTAAGAGGCAAAGAGCCGGCTAATCTAAAAAATGCTCAGGAATTGGCCGAGAAAATAGAAAAGAATATGCAGTCTTCAGGAAAATTCAACATTCTAGGTTACGCTAGGGAAAAGAATTTATGGTGTGTACCGATGCATGCAGGCAAGGGCTTGGAGGAGTCCTTATGCAGGACAACCATGTGGTATGTTATGAGTCAAGAAATTTGAAGGAACATGAGAAGAACTATGCCACTCATGATCTAGAGCTTGTAGCCATAGTATATGCTCTCAAGATGTGGAGGCATTACTTGATGGGCAGGAGATTTGAGCTCTCAACAGACCATTGTGGACTGTAGTATTTGTTTGATCAGCCTACTCTGAATACTAGACAAGCAATATGGCTGAAATTTTTATGTGAGCTTGATTTTGAAATCAAGCATATAAAGGGAAAAGAAAATAAGGTAGCTGATGCACTCAGCAGGAAGATGCAAGAAATGCATGTGGCATCTCTTAGTATTTGCCAATCAGATTTGAGGTAGCAGATTGTTAGTCATGCTGCTGGAGATGAATTGTATGAGCAGGTAAAAGACAAATTGCAATAGCAAAGTCTTGAGAAGAAGTATGAGGGATATAAATTGGAAGAAGATGGACTTTTCACTTACAAAGGTAGAATTTATATTCCAGATGTAGCAGATTTGAGGAGAGTTGTCATGGATGAAATCCATCAAGCTCCGTATTCTGGTCACCCAAGATATCAGAAGATAATTGCTACAGCTAGAAAGCAGTACTTTTGGCCAGGAATGAAAAGGGATATGGCTGAGTACATTTCCAGGTGTATGAAATGTCAATAGGTAAAGGTTGAGCATCAACACCCTACAGGTTATTTGCAGCCTTTGCCAGTTCCAGAATGGAAATGGGAAGTTATTTCCATGGATTTTATAACAGGATCGCCGATGACTTGGATACAACATGATTCCATCATGGTTGTGGTAGACCAGTTGACTAAGGCAGCACATTTTATACCAGTTAAGTCTACGCATAAGACGGATGACATTGCAAAGATCTTCATGAAGGAGATATTCAAATTGCATGGATTGCTGAAGGCAATAGTCTCTGACACAGATGTCAAGTTCACTTCCAACTTTTGGAAGGGGTTGTTTATAGATTTGGGTACAAAGCTAAACTTCAGCACTGCATACCATCCTCAGACAGATGGGCAGACAGAGAGGGTTAATCAGGTGCTTAAAGACATGCTTTGCATGTATGTGATGGACAAACCAACAAAGTGGGAGGATTACTTACATTTGGTGGAGTTTGATTATAACAATGGAGAGCAGGCATCCTTGGGGATGAGTTTGTATGAAGCTTTGTATGGAAGAAGGTGTAGGACACCAGTGACTTGGGATAATCCAGTGAACAGGATTGTGCTTACACCAGAATTGCTCAAGGAAATTGAGCAAGAGGTTGTAAAGATCAGGTAAAATCTGAAATCAGCATAGGACAGATAGAAAATCTATGCCGATAAGCATAGGGTGAACATGGAGTTCAATGTTAGGGATCATGTTCACCTCAAAGTGAGGGCAAGGAAGAGTTCCTTGGAAGCTTGGAAGTTGTGCCAAGTTGTCACCTAGATATTGTGGGCCGTTTGAGGTGCTTGAAAGAATAGGTCCAGTTGCATATAGACTTCCATTGCCTACTAGCACTAGAGATCATAATGTTTTTCATGTTTCTTTGCTTAAGAGATATGTACATGATCCTAACCATGTGATAAATTGGGATATGATTTAGGTGGAACCTGAGGGAGAGTTCCGAATCGAGCCAATGCACATCCTCAATAGGAAGGTCACAATGCTCCAAAACCGGGCCATAGGGCAGGTAAAGGTGCAATGGGAGCACTACGGACCTGAAGAGGCTACGTGGGAGCTGGAGGATGCCATGCGGGTGGCACATCCATTTTTGTTCAATTTTGCGGAACACTGAGGCGATATCAGTGTAGCATTTTGTTCAAATTTTGTAAAGCACTGAGGACAGTGCTATTGAAGGGGGAGGGGAATGTAGCACCCCGGTTTTGACCCCGTTTCATTAGATGTACATGATGTATATATTGTAAATGATCATGGTGTGGAGCTAAAGACCAAGGCCCCACCATTGATAGGTTATGCTATGTTTTGGATTTAAATTGTTACCGATGGTATATCGGGGCATGCGGCATATATTAAGTGTATCATCATGTAAATATGCATCTTTAATTAAAATGAACCCGACCAGCTATGATCGTGGAAACTAAATTTAGAAGGGGCATGATTTTCACAAGGATAAGGGTGGAGAAATTGTCAAACCTTGGCCAATGGGGAAAAAAGCCATGTGTCATCTTCCCTTGTTTTATTTCCAACCACCTCCATTAATAACTGCTACTGTTAGTTGAGGCAGTTATTGTTTTGGGAGTGGGTGTGGCAGGACTGTTAGTCCTTTCCCACACACACACTCCACTCATGGTTGACTTCACAATGGCAAAAGAAACCACCGCCATCACTCCCGTAGACACACTACTCTCTCCACGATAGTGCTAAAGCTCTGACACACTTCTAATCGGCATTCTCCATTGTTGTTCATCCTCATGTAGGAGAAGAAGTCTTGTTCATTCTCATGCACTTCCATTTGTCTGTCCATCCGTGTGCATAAGCGGAGTTGTTTATCCTCACGCAGGGACCATTATTTGTTCATTAATTTCACGCACAGGATTTGTCCTGGTTTTGGCTCACTCAGTGAGCTGGGAGTTGTGCTCCTTCATCCACGATTTGCTATGAAGGGACCATTCACGTTTTCGACTACTTGCTATGTTGTTGGGGTCTCCCTTATCGATTTGTGGACATGCATATGTTTTTCCTTTGTGTTTTGGGGTCGGGTGCAAGTTTCCCTCACGCGCAGGATGAGAGTATGTAGTTTCTTCCCCAATGAGGGACTATGTATGTCTTTTCCACTTTCTTAATTGTCCAGGACAGACTACTGTCTACCTTATGTGGTGATTGTGGTTGCTGTTATGTTTGGAGCTGTTGGAATCTGATTGGGAATCATTTTTCCGAGTTAAGATATAATAGCTGATTAATTGCATGTGTGCAATGGTTGGTCTTCGAACTGTGTTGGGAGAAGGGATGGGGGCTTGGTTTGCTTGATAAACTTGGTGGTTGGAAACCACACAGATAGAGCTAGAGGGCTAGCTTTCTTCTCCACAACCCCTAAATAGCACTGGAAGGGAATGCAGGGCCTGAGGGACTATGTAGCAGAGAAGGGACTGATTCCTTGTGTTGGGTGTGTGTGGGTTTCTTAGGAGTCAGGCTAGTTCTGGTGTAGGTGTTCCTAGCTCTGTAACGAGCTCACCAGCTTAGCATTTAGCCTTTCCCAACTCCTTGATGGCCTGATAAACCCAACTGTGTTGGCTTGGCTATGCTTTGTGTATCCTTGGCTATGTGTAAGCCTGCTTGTTCCCTTATTCCTTGGATAATCATGCCCAGCTCGGGGGTGGCAGCATTGCTGAGAGATTAAGGAACACGCTGGCCTATGGTTGGGTGGAACGTTGCAGTGACGTAGCTGGCTGCGGAACGAATTCTTCATAAGATAAGTGATCTTGTCTATTTTTACTTCTGCAACCATATTTTCGGTTAATGAATGTGATGAACATGTTGAGTGAATGATTGTATGAATTTATGTTGATTCTACTGTGTCTGATAGATAATTGTAGCTATGTATGTTAAACAATTCCATCTGTGCACGATAAATGTTCATGTGTGCATGTTCTAGCTCAAAGCAATTGTTTCAACTTTCTATTTTAGCAATTTTATGAATTGACATGTTCATGGGGCTCTTAGCCCGGATGGTTAATGCCATGGTCACATCCTTTTTGCCAATCGGAGGGTTGGGGACGCTACAGCGTGGTATCAAAGCTCATGTTGTAGCATGGGCTTGAATGGACCACGAAGATGCAGTGAAAGTGGCAGGATTTCTTTCTGCCCAGCAGAGATCAGAATTTGATGACAGCAAACTTCCAAAAATTTTCCTAAGTGTTGAACAGTCGGAGCACTTAGTGGAATAGACTTTCGATGTAGTGGAAGAGTTAGTGGAATGGAATTTCGACGTAGCGGAAGAGTTAGAAGAAAGCACGCCCGATGGGAATAGTTCGAAGGAAATAAAATAGATGTTCAAGCATCCACCATTGTGGATGGCTAAATGACTACGCGTCTGATGGGTAAGTCCTCCGACCACTGACGCTGCAAGAGAGTAAAGTTTTGAAAATTTTTCTAAGTATAGAATTCGTCGGCTATCGGAAGAAGATAGTGGTTCGAACGCCCACCATTGCAGAAGTCTAGGGAACTAGTATTTCAATGTGAAAAGACTACCGATGCCGATCGGGTCATGCCATAGCATATTGGGCCGCCGATTGGGAGAATATCAAGGATCGTGTTCCGCCATTGCGGCGGTGGATGGGATTATTTCGTTGACAGAAAGAAGGGATGGAGCCGATCAAGCGGCGAAGAGGGAAAAATTTGAAAATTTTTCTAAGTCCGGGAATCATCGGCCATCAGAAGCAGAAAGTTGTTCGTGTGCCCGTCGTCGCAGAATCCAAAATCACTAGCCTTCCGTTGGCAGAAGAAAGAAGGAAGACAAAGTTTGGAAAATTCGTCTAAATATGGAAACCGTCGAAAAATGTTAGTTGTTTGAGCAGCTGATGCGGTAGCAAGCATCAGAGGAAAATAGAAGATGAAGTTGCTGATGCAATGGAAGAAGAGAAGGGAAGGCTTCGGCTGAAAATAGTTGAATTCGGAGCCACAGTTTCCGCAGAGATCTTCTGAAGGTAGCCGAAACTTCGGAAAAGAATAGTTGTTTGGGCATCCGATGTGGCGACAAGAAGAAGAAGAAAAATGAAAATTTTTCTAAGTATAGAAAATGTCGAAAGTTTTTAGAGGATCAGACAGTCGACATGTCAAAAAAAATTAGAGGATCGGTCCGCCGATATGCTGGAAGCCAGAGGAGGATCGACCCGAAATGTCGGAAAAATTGAGTTGATTGGACTACCGATGGGTGTCAGATGAACGATGAAGATCAGACTCCTGGAGTGTTGGAAGCTTAGAGAACTAGCTGTTCGACAGGTTAGAAGATCCAATTTCCGATGAATAGTGGAGAAGTTAGTGGTTTGGATTGCCGAAACGTCGGATCAATAGTAGAGATGAGAGCCGATTCTGCATAAGGAAAATTTGAGTTTTCCGTGGGATTTTTCCAGCAGATTTCAACTATTTTTCAGTGGATTTTTAGGGCTGAAAATGAGAAAGTGGAAACAATCTTATGCGCTAGATTTCACGAAAACCAACGATTTACAAAAAAAAAAAAAAACAAGGGCAGCGCCCTCGACCCGCCCTACAGTGGCGAAGCCACAAGGGGGCAAGCCCCTTTGACCCCCATCGTTCCCCTTAGACAGATGTTCTTTGATGAAGAAAATTTTGTGTTTGGGATAAGTTGTTATTTTATGATTATTCCAGGAGAAGGTAAGTGATTCTGATTTATATCAATGTTATGCATCTAACGGTTGTGTTGCTAACACATTTGCAGAATCATAGAAACCCCCAAGGGCAGTATTCCAGGTGGTGCAGTTTGATAAGCCAAAGGTGGTTCAGTTATGAGAACCCATGATGGATATGATGCTCGGGATTCTTACGAGTGAGCAAAATATGCCATGGGAGAAAATTTCCGTAATAGAAATGATGACATAGAGTCTAATGGAAGGAGATTCCAAGGGACACTATCAGATGTTGCATCCACCATGAGAATCTTGATCAAAGCCCAGGAAGAGCAGCATTAGTTGAATGCTGCTATGTTGTATAGTTTGACAGACTTGCATAGAAAGATAGACTCTGGATGAGGTATAGCAAGACCAAAAGGCAATTGTTATAGCGGATTTCACCACTCCAGGTGAATCACACTTTGTATGGCCTTCCACTGTCCCGCTACAGACTCTTTAGACCCCATGGACCATATTTTATCCTTTGATGTTTCCTTGATCATCCCTAAAACTATATGAAAAATGATATACACGGATTTTTACCTAATAACCACGTACATCGGGATGTCTACATAATCCAAATCCTTTTGGAGTTTTCCTTGACATGGATCCGACTCAGTCGACTCCTGGCCTTCCATATGCCTTGAGATCGCTCAGATTAGACCCTTCATTATCCCTTGTGAAGCTATATAAGGAACCCCTTGGTACATTGAAGGCATATAGAGAGATTGAAAGCAAAGAAACTATAGTCCATTGTTGCTGGAATTTATACTTGAGTTTGCATCCCTTTGTCCCTTTGGAGCACTTTTGTGTTCTTCCCAAGATTACCTTTTGCTAGTGAGCTTGCTATCGTGAGGTGGAGGATTGAGGTGGTGGAGGCCCAAGTGGGGGATTCAGTTTCTCCGGTTCGCAGACGTGCCGTCAGAGGTTGTATCTATCTTGTAATCTCTGATTTATATTAATAAGAACTATCTTTTCCTATCCAATGATGTGTATTTGATTGAATATTGTATCCATTGGGATATGTCAAATGCTTTTACATTATTGATTATATATGCTAGAATAGATATAACACCATGATATATAGTATGCTTGTATTGTTTACTTGTTGTTGAGGAATTATTATATCAATTCAAGCTAAAGATTGGAAAGCTCAACGGGGATCTACTTCAACCGTCCGGAATAAGGTATGAGGCCTGATCCTTTAGTGTTAGACATTTTATTTCTATTGCATATTGGGAAATATTGATTTCTGGAGTCAAAGCTGTCTATTGTGGTACCCCAAGCCATAGGAATTTCTCTCTGTGACAGAATTGGCGACTCCGCTAGGGAATTCCTAGTCATTTTGCCTTTGGGGGTTTTTATCGGCACAATGGGCTTGATATTATTGTCTTGCTCTTGGTTTCTTCCTATTTATGTGTTGCATTTTATAGTATGTTTGTCCATTGACACTCCCCTTTATTGGTTTGGCCTTGGCCTACTTTTTACCACTTCCTTCTCTGTATACGCGGGTTTTCGTCCAAAGTCGCATACATACGCGGATTTTTGGCCAAAAGTCACGTACATACGCAGCTGTTCTTTAAACAGTTGCGTACATCCTCCCTTTTGGGTGAGTTTGATATTGTGGGAAGTTGTTGGGTGGGTTGTGAGTGTGGTTAGGTCTTCCTTGGGTTTGATGTTGTCTGTTGGATGCTTCTTTTGTGACCAGAGACCGCTTTTTCATTGATTTTTCTTTGAAAGTAGTTTTAGTCATTTTTCCTTTTTGTTTTTCCATTAGTGCATTACTCTTGTTGTCTTGGTGTCTGCTGGGATTGTCTTTTATACTTGCTGCAGAGACTGAGAGTTTTAGATGACTTTTGTTGCATTTTTCGTTCTTTTATATTGAAAAATACAAAGTAGCTGCACTCTTAGTTGCATCTTAGATATGGATTTGAGGAGTTACTTGCATTGGATTGCTTGGATGAGAGTTGTGTTTAGGCTTTCATATAGGAAGGACTGCATTGGCATTCAGAAAGGAATATATATTTATGCATCTCATGTAGTGGCATACCCTATTTTTCATTTGACAAAGATTGCACTTAGCATTGTTTGTTATGGTGTGCACTTTTATTTCACTGCTGAGTCTTCATATCACTAGTTCCACGGCCATTTCCCTTTGAGTAATTACAGCCAACTAAAATCAACACTAAATTAAAATGAACTACACTCTTTTCTTTTATAGGGTGCACCAACAAGCTTAGGTTTTAAGATCTTGGAATAGTTCATTGTAAGTAAATTCTCCAAGATCACTAAACAACAACATCTAGGTGTCTATCCAGGGAGTGTGTGAAATCCTTGATATAACTAGTGTTCTTAGGATCCTCCTCTCAAAAGGCACGAGGCAGTGTGAGCGGTTATCGATTGGGATGACCCATAGTCATAACTGAGTAGCACTGGAGATATTTCCAGGATTGTATTCGTATCTGGGGGATCTTTCGAGAGTTTTGGGATTTTCTACCCTAGCCATATGGTCAATCCCACCTGCGACTGTCCTCCTGAGCTTTGATTATATTGAGGTGACCTTAGTGACCTTACCTAGGATATCAAGGGGGTACTTGTAGAGGTTATTCTGCATGTGTCCTGGCCAGGTAAAGGTTGGATAGCACAGTCGCTTTATGCATTGAAGCTGAGGGCCACCATAATTGGTTACGTACCTCCGCTTGTAGTGTATGGGAGTTTTGAGCCTCTCCTAGGCGAGACATACCTGCTGCATTTGGGAGTTCACATATCCTCCCCTTGGTTTTCTTGTATTTTGGCTGTAGATTTTCTTAGGAGTGTGCTCTTTGTGTGCTAGCTGGCCTTTGGGATCGAAGTTACTTGAGTATATTTATGCTCTCTTGAGTTTAGGTCCTTTTATTTTTGGCATGCTTGGTATCCTATCACCCATCCTTGGTCCTAGTATGGACCCTGGTGTCAAACTTCGGGGCATCACAACCCCTTACCCTACTCATAAATTTGAAGTGGTCACATTATTCCCTCTACTCCTTTCGTGGAGGATGTTGACTCCCTTTGCTCGGTCTTTACACCAGTGGTCACCCCAATGGGGGTGGTAGTGGATGTGTGAACATTGGGTCTACACCTTACTTTTGTTTTTATGTCCCATCGTTCACCGCATTGTTTCCTTTGGGTGTTGTTGTCATGATCATTCCTTCCTATATCCTATAGTTTGGATTCTTTATTGACTATTTTGGGTTCTTTTGGACTAATATGGTTATCATGTAGGGTCCAAGTTTTGTACACTCTCTCTGAGGTTTCGACCCGTTCGTGCCTGTCACATGTATTATGTCTGAACTAGCATATAGGTTAGGATTTCACATCCGCTTGCACTTATGAATTGCCTTATGACCATTCCATCTTGACCTTAGGTACGAACCCACTCTATTATGTCACGGAACCTTCATGTTGCTGTTAGAAGTGATATTATGTGAATGGTAGAGCTTTCCTATACATGGGTGTCCTAGTTATCTACCCTTTGCATTTGACACCCATGCTGTGAGTCCTCTCTTAGGTCTGAGAGTCCTTTGTATAGTACCGCCATGTCCTTGAGCAAGAGATTTATACTCCTCTTGACATTTATGCTGGCCTTTTCCCTAGGACTCCCTCATGTCAAGTTGTGAATGCATTATCATGAGCTTTGCCTGCCTTATTGAGCTTTATGCCGGCTCCCATGACATTGCGTTTCAGCCATATAGCCCGAGCTTGTCTCATGTCTAGCCATGCAGAGCCATTTTATATTGCCTTCGTAGCTTGATTTCCCTTTTTACCGGGAGGGGATTTTCTCCTGAGTGTCGATATCCTACACATGTATCCTTGCATTGAGCATAGGTATGTTCCACTGCTTGGAACTAGTTTGTTTGCCCTTATGACACTCGTCTCCTCCTAGTTTGTAACTATAAAGCTAGTTTATTCTTTTTTCAAGCTTTTCAAATAACTGAAAAAGTCCAAAAAAAATAAAAAAAACCAAAAAGCTGGACAAGGAAAATGTTATCTTTGGCAGCTGTCGAGTCATGTTGCCTTCGAACAGAGCACTGTATATCACATCCATTGGTTGGGTTATAGTTTTAATTAGGAGCTGCACTCATTTATCTGAGTTTATCTCCACTGACTGGTTAAGCTTCGAGTCCCTACGGAGCCTCTGTTGATGCCTCCTGTTTCATAGAGATGTCCCAGTTTGTATATCGAGTCTTAGATGCCTTCATTCAGTCACCATACGCCGTTATTCTCTTGTTCGAAGGAAGTTGAAACCTATGTCGGCCATTCCTCAGTTATCTTGACTTTGCATGTCGGCCATTCCTGGTACAGTTACTGGTTCATGCACCTTATGATCGAGTCCTTCCACATTAGACAGCTTTGATGAGTACCTCGTGTTGGATGATGGGGGATGCCTTAATGCCCTCCTTCCAGCGGATTTCATCCCATCGACTTCAGATCATTTATTGTGGGATTGGAATCTATAGTCCTTTTGAGTGCCTTGAGACTTGCAGTCATCAGTGGTAGGTTCTCTTGCCATCGATAGTTTCTTGGGAATACATCAATGTCCCCTGATCAATGGATTCTCTCAAGTGTTCGACCTCAAAACATCTATTCACACTTGTTAGTTTTCACTCTAGTACCTTGATTCCCATTTTCATTATCAGTGGGTAATCTCGTGTCTGTTAATGGTATACATCAATGACTGGTAATCAGACGATGGACTACTATGTTTGACCTCGAAACCTCTATTCGCATAGTAGGACATGTACTCATAGCAGTTTGTGTAGAAGACCTTCCAGACCGGTGGCATCTCTTATATGCTACCTCCTTGCTTGTGCCAGTGTTCATGAGATTTCAGCTCTCGTGACTTGATTCCAGTGTATGTCAAACATTTCCAGCCACTAAGGAGATCTTGATCTATTATATATCTTTAGTCATTTTGGATATCATGGTCCTTTGTATATCTTCATCATGGAGATTCTGATCTATGTATATTGTATGTGGCGATGACCACATATATGATATCATGTATTATGCCTATTCATGGCCATTGTACTCTTATGTATCCGGGACTGCTATATGTACTTACAGTTATATGCAGAGTTGTATCATTGTACTATGTTGATATGGTGGATGGTCTTCCATTTGGGATCCTTCATCACTCCACTTCTGGGACAGACTTATAATGTATTTCAGCCATCGTATGACCCCTCTGACCTCACACATTAGGGGGCATCTGTTATAGCGTATTTCACCACTCCAAGTGAATCACACTTTGTATGGCCTTCCCCTGTCCCGCTGCAGACTCTTTAGACCCCATGGACCATCTTTTATCCTTTGATGTTTCCTTGATCATCCCTTAAACTATATGAAAAATGATATACGCATATTTTTACCCGATAACCGCATACATACGCAGGTTTGACATATATAACCGCGTACATCGGGATGTGTGCATAATCCAAATCCTTTTGGAGTTTTCCTTGACATGGATCCGACTCAGTCGAATCCTAGCCTTCCATATGCCTTGAGATCGCTCGGATCCGACCCTTCATTATCCCTTGTGAAGCTATATAAGGAACCCCTTGGTACATTGAAGGAATATAGAGAGATTGAAAGCAAAGAAACTATAGTCGATTGTTGACGGAATTTATACTTGAGTCTGCATCCTTTTGTCCCTTTGGAGCAGTTTTGTGTTCTTCGCAAGCTTTCCTTTTGCTAGTGAGATTGCTATCGTGAGATGGAGGATTGAGGTGGTGGAGGCCCAAGTGGGGGATTCAGTTTCTCCAGTTTGCAGACGTGCCGTCAGAGGTTGTATCTATCTTGTAATCTCTGATTTATATTAATAAGAACTATCTTTTCCTCTCCAATGATGTGTATTTGATTGAATATTGTATCCATTGGAATATGTCAAATGCTTTTACATTATTGATTATATATGCTAGAATAGATCTAACACCATAATATATAGTATTCTTGTATTTTTTACTTGTTGTTGAGGAAGTATTATATCAATTCAAGCTGAAGATTGGAAAGCTCAATGGGGATCTACTTCAACCGTCCAGAATAAGGTATGAGGTCTGATCCTTTAGTGTTAGAAATTTTATTTCTATTGCATATTGGGAAAGATCGATTTATGGAGTCAACGATGTCTGTTGTGGTACCCCAAGTCATAGGAATTTCTCTCCGTAACAGCAGTAAGAGCAGTACTAAGAGAAGGAGAAGAACTTCTAGTGGATCATCTGATTCAGAAGAATCCAGCGGGGATTCAAGCTCTTGTTCTCATAAAAGAAAGAGAAAGAGACACCATAGGGATCGCTCTCGAGATGGATTTAAGAAAGCTAAACCTCTTACGTTTGATGGTGAGGTAAAAACTAGACACGAGGCTGAAGCTTGGCTTATTGGGATAAAGAAGTACTTTCAAGTGCATGATTATTCAAGAAACATGAAGGCAAGAGTTGCCATATTTAACTTGAATGGAAGAGCATCCATTTGGTGGGAACACTTCAAGCAAGTAAAGAGGATCAGTGAAAGGAGACTTAAGTGGAAATAGTTCAGCAAGTATTTTAAGCAGAAATACCTCTCTGATAGGTATTATGATGACAAGATTAAGGAGTTCCATGAGCTGAGATTGGGACAATGGACCATGGAAGAGTATGAAAATAATTTTTTGGAGCTATTGAGGTATGTCTGGTACATCAGAGATGAAAAAGTGAAGGTCCAACATTTTCTGAGTGGATTACCTTAGTCTTACAAAGATAGAATCGAGTTTTATGAACCTAGAACTCTTGAAGAAGCAATAAGAAAAGATAAATATTGCTATGACCAAAGCAAAGGTAAAGATGATTACCATAAGGCATGGAAGGACAAGAAGAACGAGAAGTTTGACGAAAGGAAGAAAGGTTTCAAACCTTCTAGCTTCAGGAATCAGTAGAAGTATCCATCTCAAGCTACAAGTAAACTAGTTGGAGTGATAGGAGAAAAGCCTAAGGATCCACAACAGAATAGAGGGCCACTCCAATGTTGGAAAAGTGTAGGACCCCACATGTGCAGGAATTGTCCACTCAAGAATGAGAGTGTAAGTCCAGCTTATAACATTCAAGAAGCAGAAACAGTCGGTCAAGTAGCAAGGGAAATCCCTAGGATTTATGCAGCACTGGAGGACCACCAGGCAAATCACCAGTCAACTGTGGTTAAAGTAGCAGGTAAGATTGTTGAAAAATCTATTTCTATTTTGATTGACCCCGGTTCTACGCATAGTTACATTACTCCTAGAATAGTGGAGATTTGTGCTTTTAAGAAAGTAAAGCATAGGAAGTCTTGGTTAGTTCAGATAGCCACTGGAACTAAGAGAAAGGTTAGTGAAGTGGTAGAGAAGTGTCCATTGGTCCTGAATGGATTGGCCACTTGTGTTGATCTGAATGTTCTACCGCTTGGTTCCTATGACGTTCTCATTGGAATGGATTGGTTAGAAGCTCACAGGGTGAAGCTTGACTATTGCAATAAGACTTTTGAATGCATGAATGAAGAAGGAAACCTAGTAGTTGTGAAAGGAATTCCAAAGGTGATTTCAGTATGGCAAGTTTTAGCAATGCAGTTAAAGAATTTCTTTAGGAAGGGTTGTCAGTTGTATGCAGCTCATATTTTGGAGGAAATGGGAGATAAAACTCTTAGGTTGGAAGACTATCAGGTGTTACAGGAATTCAGGGATGTTTTTCTTGATGAGATTCCAGGGCTTCCTCCAAAGAGGGACATTGATTTCACAATTGAACTTGTGCCAGGAGCGGGACCGGTGTCCAAGGCACCCTACAGGATGAGTATACCAGAAATGCTAGAATTGAAGATGCAACTGCAATAGTTGTTGGAAAAGAGGTATATCCAACCGAGTGTGTCTCCTTGGGGAGCACCGGTTCTATTTGTAAAGAAGAAATATGGTACACTAAGGTTGTGTATTGATTACAGACAGTTGAACAAGGTTACTATGAAGAATAAATATCCTTTGCCTAGGATTGATGACCTCTTTGATCAAATGAGAGGAGCAAAGGTAATTTCCAAGATTGACTTGAGGTCTAGTTACCATTAGGTGAGAATCAAGGATGAAGACATTCATAAGACATCCTTCAGGACAAGGTATGGGCATTATGAGTTTGTAGTGGTACCATTTGGTCTCACAAATGCACCA
>LPNX010527755.1:0-28564 GCA_001517045.1 Pseudotsuga menziesii
TAGATCCAAGTCATGTGTCATCAAGGTTTGGTACCCAATATTGTTCTAAAATTTTCCCTTGTATTTCCTTGAACTAGGCTTCCATCAATCAACCTTTACATGAACAGTCTCACTTTCATCATTCTGGAAGATATATGAGGTGGTTTTTGCCATCCAAATCATCTCTCCTTCATTCTCAATTCATGATCTAACTAGCAAAACCTTTGCTTTCTCAACTTCAATCATAGGATTGAATCTTGTCTTTAGCTTGTTGCACTTGGGTCCAACATATACCAGTCCATCCGTCACATTATCAAAATCTCCATCCATAATACTTATATTACATGCAGTGCATTACGATCAACATTAAATCTCACATGGATTAAATTGTCTTTATGATGCAATGTATTTGATGATAATGTCTAACATGAATTAAAGCTAACATGATGTTACTACTTAATGATTGATTTTCTGGATTAATTTATGTGGAATATTTTCAGTCCACAATGAATTTTTCATGGTCCCATAACAAGCATGGGTGGAGTGTCCTCTCAAAACATTGGTCTAAAAAATGTTCACACAGTTTAATCTAGAAAATCAATCACAATTATGACAAACTGATAAAACCTGCACACTCAAAACGTTAGTACTGTATTTATTAAGTATAAGTTAATATACTAGTACAAAGTTGGCACCACATTAAATTTTACACAAGAAAATATAATTATGAATTTGAATGCAACATAGTAGTACAATTAAATTTATATCAACTATAATAACGAATAATAGGGAAAACTCATTTCAAACCTTATTGCAAGTGCCTTACATTTATTCACAAAGCAAGTCTATAGGATGTTTTAAGGTGCATTCGCATAAAATATCATCACATAAATTAACATTGAAGTTGAACCAAAATTTTCAGATATGTAGCAAATAATATAAAATTCCTCAAAAGGTGGCTTGAAGAGAATATTTGATATACTTCAAACATTGACATCTTTTTCTTCATGTATATTAATTTGTCATTCAAAAATAAAAATTACATTCATGAATCATCTCCACCTAATCTCCTTGTATTTTCTCAAGCAGATCAAGTGCAGCTTGAGGATAAAGATTTCCACAATTAATCATAATGACAAAGAGAGTTTATGGAATTGAATTGTATGTATTGAAACGTCCCTACGTTTCGAGTGGACACTCCACCAATCATCAGGGGAACAAAATGAAAATCTCAAAGTGGTATTGAAAAGAGTGAGCAAAAGCTAATAATAAATAAGATAAGGGTTTTGTACATGCATTAATGAATATAATTATGCACATTTGATATAGTGAGATGTGTTGATTTAAAAAACAAATTGAAAAGGTTAAAATTTGAGTGGTGTTATCTAATTCGCATAAAGTATCATCATATTAACTAACATTGAACTTGAAGTGAAATTTTCATATATGAAATAAATAATATAAAATTCCTCAAAAAGTAGCTTAAAGAGTATTTATTATACTACAAACATTGAAAAATTTTTCTTCATGTATACTAAAAGTCATTCAAGAAGCAAAATTACATTCATGAATCATCTCCACCTAATCTCCTTATATTCACTCAAGCATATCAAGTACATCTTGTACACCACATTTATTTATCTTGGTCTTCCTACAATCTTCTTTCTTTGGCATCCATGCCCAAACAATGCTATTAACTGGAATAGATCCAAGTTTTGTGTCATCAGGATTTGGTACCCAATATTGTTCTAAAATTTTTCCCTTGTATTTCCATGAGCTAGATTGCCACCAATCAATCTTTACATGAAGGGTCTCGCTGTCATCATCTTGGAAGATATCTGAGGTGGATTTTTCCATCCAAATCATCTCTCCTTCATCCTCATGTCCTGATATAACAAGCAACATATTTCCTTTCTCAACATCAATTCTAGGATCGAATGTTGCCTTTGGCTTGTTATACTTGGGTCCAACATATACCGGTTCATTTGTCACATTATCAAAATCCACATCCATAATACTTGATATTGCATGGAGTGCATTACCGTCAACGTTAATATTTTGCCTCATCTTGGGCCAAAAATCATCAAAAAAAGAATCAATTTCATCCAAGGGTGTATGGTCATTGTAGACTCCATCTAATGCATCAACAACTCTTTTCCAATAATCAAGTTTTTATTCCATTCCTCTGTAACAATTGGTGAATTCTCATTTCCAATAGTCTCTTTCCACATTTTTATGTATGATGTTATTCCTTCCTTTACTTCTTTTAAATAAACATCATTGTCTTTGGGACGTAAGAAAGATGGCTTCCATGTGGGAAATATAGGTTGAACTTCATCATCTATATCCACAACTCAACTGGTTCTGGCCACTCAATGTCTCTGATGGATTCTTTATACCTCATAACTGGAACATCATTGAGTAAAATAAATTGGAAGTATTGGACATTAAGATGTCCAACTAGTGCATTTTTCCCCTCCTAGATGTACCCATTAAGAAAACTTTTGAAGTCATACACTTTGTCAATAAGTTTAGGTAGAAACACCCATTTTTTTCTATTGTGCGATATGTATCCATCGTCTCAGGTAAATAATATATATCTTTAATTTTCAAGTTGGAAGACATTCTTCTATATGTTCTATCTAAGTCTTCATGGGTGTGCCCCACAAGCAAGAACCCAACCTTAATAGTGATGAAGACACCAAGTGCAGTTAATAGTGATAGAAACATGAAAACATAACGATTCTTATTATCACTAGTTCCATTGTCCAATTGTAACAACAAATGTGGAGGAAGAGGTTTAAAATCAAGATTTTGAAGGATAATGCGTGTTATCTTTCATAAGGTGATGAGTGAAAGGTAATGCGTGTTAGCTTTCATAAGGTAGTTTTCCATCTAACACAACCACATTGTCAAATTGCACTGTGATGGAAATCTCGTTGGAGTTAGATTTCAACCTTAAATCATTGCAAATTGAATGAAATCTAATGTGTGTTAGCTTTCATAATATAGTTTTCTATTTAACACAACCACATTGTCATCAATCAAAATGCACCATATTGAAAATGTAGCTAGAGTTAGCTTTCGTTCTTAAAACGTTGCACGGTGAGTAATAGGTAATGTATGTTAGCTTTTGTAAGGTAGTTTTCATCTAACACAGCCACATTGTAATCAAATACATTACACCATGATGTAAATCTAGCTGAAGTTAAATTTCCTTCTAACAACATGGCACGATTAGTTAAAGCTAATGTGTGTTAGCTTTCATAAGGTAGTTTTTCATCTAACACAACCAGATCGTCATCAATCACATTGCACCGTGATGAAAATCTAGTTGAAGTTAGCTTTCGTTCTTAAATCATTGAATGGTAAGTGAAATCTAATGTGTGTTCAGCTTTCATAATGCAATTTTACATCTAGCACAACCACATTGTCATCAATCACAATGCATCATGATGGAAATCTAGTTAGAGTTAGCTTTCGTTCTTAAAACATTACACGGTGAGTAAAACTAATGTTTGTTAGCTTTCATAAGGTAGTTTTCCTTATAACACAGCCACATTTTTATCAAATACATTACAACATGATGAAAATCTAGCTGGAGTCAGATTTCCTTCTAATAGCATGGCACTATAAGGGAAAGCTTATGTTTGTTAGCTCATTACAACATGATGAAAATCTAGCTGGAGTTAGTTTACCTTTTAATAACATGGAACAATGAGTGAAAGCTAATGTGTGTTAGCTTTCATAAAGAAATTTTCCGTGTAACACAACCACATTGTCATCAAGCACATTGCATCGTGTTGGAAATCTAGATGGAGTTAGATTTCATCCTTAAATCGTTGCACGGCAAGTGAAACATCATGTTTGTAAGCTTTCATAGTGTAGTTTTCCATCTAGCATAACCATATTGTCATCAATCACAACGCACCATGATGCAAATCTAGTTGGAGTTAGTTTTCTTCGAACAAAATGGCCCTATCAGTGAAATTTTATGTGTTAGCTCATTACACCATTATGAAAATCTAGTTGGAGTTAACTTTCTTTTTAACAATATGGAACGATGAGTGAAAGCCAATGTGTATTAGTTTTCATAAGGTAGTTTTTCATCTAACACAACCACATTGTCACATTGTGCTGTGATTGAAATCTAGCTGGAGCTAGCTTTCAACCTTAAGTCGTTGCATGGTGAGTGAAATATAATGTGTGTTAGCTTTCATAATGTAGTTTTCCATTTGGCACAACCACATTGTCATCAATCAAAATGCACCATGTTGGAAATCTAGCTAGAGTTAGTTTTCTTTCTTAAAACGTTGCACGGTGAGTAATAGTTAATGTGTGTTAGCCTCCATAAGGTAATTTTCCATCTAAAATAGCCACATTGTCATAAAATACATTACACCATGATGTAAATCTAGCTGGAGTTAGCTTTCCTTCTAACAACATGGAATAATGAGTGAAAGCTTATGTGTGTTAGCTCATTACACCATGATGAAAATCTAGTCGGAGTTATCTTTTCTTTAAACTACATGGCACACTGAGTGAAAGCTAATGTGTGTTAGCTTTCATAAGGTAGTTTTCCATCTAACACAACCACATCGTCATTGATCACATTGCATTGTCCTATAAATCTAGCTGGAGTTATCTTTCGTCCTTAAATCATTGCATGGTGAAATAAATCTAATGTGTGAGTATTCATAATATAGTTTTTCATCTAGCATAACCACATTGTCATCAATCACAATGCACCATGATGAAAATCTAGCTAGAGTTAGCTTTTGTTCTTAAAACATTGCACGGTGAGTAAAGTTAATGTCTGTTAGCTTTCATATGGTAGTTTTTCACCTAACACAAACACATTGTTGTCAAATACATTACACCATGATGAAAATCTAGCTGGAGTTAGCTTTCCTTCTAACAACATGGCACTATAAAGGAAAGCTTGTGTGTTAGCTCATTACACAAGGACTAGAGCTAACACAACCACATTGCCATCAATCACAATGCACCATGATGAAAATCTAGTTGGAGTTAGATTTCGTTCTTAAAGCATTGCACTATGAATAAAAGCTAATGTCTGTTAGTTTTCATAAAGTAGTTTTCCATCTAACACAGTCACATTGTCATCAAATACATTACACCATGATTCAAATCTAACTGGAGTTAGCTTTCCTTCTAACAACATGCACGATAAGTTAAAGCTTATGTGTGTTAGCTCATTACATCATGATGAAAATCTAGCAAGAGTTAGCTTTTCTTCTAACAACATGGAACAATGAGTGAAATCTAATGTGTGTTAGCTTTCATAAGGTAGTTTTTCATATAACACAACCACATCATCATCGATGGCATTGCATCGTAATGGAAATCTAGCTAGAGTTAGCTTTCGTCCTTAAATCATTGCACGGTAAGTGAAATCTAATGTGTGTTAGCTTTCATAATGTAGTTTTCCATCTAGCACAACCAAATTGTCATCAATCACAATGCACCAGAAAGAAATTTAGGTAGAGTTACATTTCATTCTTAAAACATTGCACGGTGAGTAAAGCTAATGTCTGTTAGCTTTCATAAGGTAGTTTTTCATCTAACACAGCCACATTGTTATCAAATACATTATAACATGATGAAAATTTCGCCGAAGTTAAATTTTCTTCTAACAACATGGCACTATAAGGGAAAACTTATGTGTTAACTCATTACACCATGATGGGAATCTAACTGAAGTTAGCTTTCATTTTAACAAGATGGCACGATGAGTGAAAGCTAATGTGTGTTAGCTTTCATAACGTAGTTTTTCATTTAACACAACCACATTGTCATCAATCACATTGCATCGTATTGGAAATCTAACTGGAGTTAGCTTTCATCCTTAAATCATTGCACGGTGAGTGAAATCTAATGTGTGTAAGTTTTCATAGTGTATTTTTCCATCTAGCACAATCACATTGTCATCAATCACAATGCACCATGATGGAAAACTAGCTGGAGTTAGATTTCATTCTTAAAACATTGCGCGGTGAGTTAAGCTAATGTCTGTTAGCTTTCATAAGGTAGTTTTTCATCTAACATAGCCACATTGTTATCAAATACATTACACCATGATGGAAATCTAGCTGAAGTTAGGTTTCCTTCTAACAACGTGGCACTATATGTGTGTTAGCTCATTACACCACGATGGAAATCTAACTGGAGTTAGCTTTCATTTTAACAACATGGCATGGCGAGTGAAAGATAATGTGTGTTAGCTTTCATAAGGTGGTTTTACATGTATCCCAACCATGTTGTCATCAATTACATTGTACCATGTTAGAAATCTAGCTAGAGCTAACTTTCATCCTTAAATCGTTGCAGGGTGAGTAAAATATCATGTGTGTAAGTTTTCATAGTGTATTTTTCCATCTCACAGCCACATTGTCATCAATCAAAATGCACCATGATGGAAATCTAACTGGAGTTAGCTTTCGTTCTTAAAACATTGCATGGTGAGTAAAGCTATTGTTTATTAGCTTTCATAAGGTTGTTTTCCATCTAACACAACCACATTGTCATCAAATGCATTACACCATGATGAACATTTAGTTGGAGTTAGCTTTCATTCTAACAACATGGCACTATAAGAGAGCTTATGTGTGTTAGTTCATTACACCATGATGGAAATCTAGCAACAGAAGTGTCATTTTTAGAGTTGTCCGAAGAAAACTTTACAAATGTGTGAATAAGATAGATAGGCAAAAAGTCACCTCGCAAGAAGTGTCAAATGTCACAACTCTCTATATACTATAGGGCCACCCGATCATGCTCGGTCTAAATGTTTAAGGCACTAACCAAGGAGGGTAGACCATACCCTTGGCCACATAATTCGGTTACCTACTAGTACATGCATTATGATACTTTTACCAAGAAACATGATATTAAGAGGAAAGTACATAGACATGAAAACTGGAAAAAGACACGTGGGGTAGGTGAGAATAAGAAAAAGCCTACTACATCCCTGATATCGTCTGATAAGAAAGAAAAGAAGATGCTCAATTCAGTTTAGGTTGGGTTTAAAAAGCACAGTTCATTATCAACATCTAAATCCAACAATATGAGGTCCATACTAAAGATAAAGAAGCCTACAAGCCATTTTGAGGACCATTTGAGGTTTGATGTTGCTGGTGCAATGCCTATAAGCCATTTTGATAACCATTTGAGGTCTGATGTTTCTAGTGCAGTATCTTTAATAACTGAGCCAGAGTTGAAGACAACAAAGAGAGATTTTAGAAGGTCGTCAGAGAGTGAAAGAAATATTCATAATGATGGAGACAATATTTTGAAATTTTCTTCTTATCTTGAAGAAATTAGGGTACAATCACCAGATACAGGCATTATTTCAGAGTAGACCATGAGTGAAAAATAGTTTGGTCAGAAAAGGAAAAGCATGGAAAAATAAATTAGAGGTTCTCGATTAGTGCATGAAAGGGAGTTCCTAGATCGTATAAAAATAGTGACAAATAACATTTTCCTTTTAAATTTGCCACAAATGCAGCGTCATCATCCTTGGAATCTTATTGAGATTTTCTCACTTATCCTCTTGCAAGAGTTGTACTTGATTAAATTCCATGCTTTTGGAGCAATATTTAACATGTCCACAATTGCAGTAAAGGACTTCAGTAAGTTATTAAAAGTAATTGATTTGAACACTTTTTTTGCAAGAGTCTCACTTGCTATAAGCCGATGGCTTCTTAAGATCTGCCATGGAACCTCCTTCCAGCAACTTCAATGACAAAAGCTTGTTTTTAAGATGTAAAATATTTGTTTCATTGACATCTTCGTGCAATTTCTATAGTCTCAATCTCATCAGAAACTAACATCAATATTAGCCAAAGCCCTTCACAACTCTTCATCATATTTAGCTTGTGTAACACCCCGGTTTTGACCCCATTTACATTAATGTATATGATGTATGTATTGTAAATAATCATGGTGCGGAGCTAAAGGCCAAGGCCCACCATCAATTTGGATATGTTATGTTTCGGATTTGGAATTGTCACCGATGGTATATCGGGACATACGACATATATTAAATTGTGGCATCATGTAAACATGCACTTTAATTAAATAACCTAGCCAGCTATGTTCACGGCAACTAAATTGAGAAGTGATTCTCATAAGGATAAGGGGGGGGGGGGATGTCAAACCTTGAGCCATGAGGGAAAAGCCATGTTTCACCACCCTTTTTGACTTGCTCATCTTCCCTTGTCTTATCCAACTACAGCTTTAATGCTCTGCAGAGTAGTTGAGGCAGTTATTTTTACTGGGGAGTAGAGTGTGGCAGGATTGTCAGTACTTGCCCACACACACACTCCACCAGCGAATCAAACCTCACATTGGCTAGAAGAAATGACTACGCCCATCATTTCCACTCTCTCCATGACGGTGCTAAAAACACTCCGCACTTTCGACTCGCCATTCTGCATTGTCGCTCATTCTCACACAAGGAAAAACATCCGGTGTCTCATGCACAGGATTCTTCCTGGTTTTTACTCACGCAGTGAGCTGGGAGCCATGTTCTTTCACCCACGATTTCCATGTGAAGGGCCATTCACATTTTTTCTACTGTGTGTATGTTTTCCTTACCAATTTGTGGCTTGTGTATATGTTTTTCCCCTGCCCAGCTGCGAACCCGACTTTTCTCTTCCATCTTCGGACTATGTAAGTTTCCTCAGTGATTTCATTGTTGAGAATGGGCTCTTATTTCCCCGCGTCAATTGGCTGTGTCTGCCTTTACATTTTGGGGCTGTTGTAGGTTGTTTTGGAGTCGTTTTGGCCACGATAGGGCCAATAACGGCGCAGGAATTGTTTTTCCCTATCCAAGCTGTGAATCACTTATTTGACTGTGTGTATGTAGTGGTTGGTCTTCGGACATGTTGGAGTAGGGATGAGGGCTTGGTTTTCTTAATAAACTTGGTGCGTTCAGGAACCACACAGACAGAGCTAGAGGCTGGCTTTCTTCTCCACAACCCCTGAACAACACTGGAAGGGAAGTCAGGGCCTGAAGGAATGTGCAGCAGAGAAGGGACTGATTCCTTGTGTTGGGTGTGTGTGGGTGTTTTAGAAGTCAAGCGAGTTTTGGTGTAGGTGTCCCTAGCTCTGTAATGAGCTCACCAACTTAGCATTTAGCCTTTCCTAGCTCCTGGATGGCCTGATAAACCCAACTGTGTTGGCTTGGCTTATCCATTGTTTGTCTGATAAACCCAATTGTGTTGGCTTGGCATGTTTTATTATCCTTGGCTATGTGTAAGCCTGCTAGTTCCTTATTCCTTGGGGAATCATGCCCGGCTCGAGGGTGGTAGTGTTTCTGAGAGATTAAGGAGCACACTGGCCTATGGTTGGGTGGAACGTTGCAGCGACGTAGTTGGTTGCAGAACAATTTTCATAAGATAAGTATTATTGTCTATTGTACTTCTACAATTATATTTACTATTAATAAATTATGATGAACATGTGGAATGAATGAATGAATGTTTGTTTCCACTGTGTATGTGAATGATTATGCATCTTAGCATGTTTTATGTTCAAGCATTTCGGTTTTATATATGTCCATGTTCATGGGGCAGTTTGCCCGGATGGTTAATGTCTTGGTAGCGTCCTCTTCGCTGGTTGAAGGGTCGGGGACGTCACAGCTTGACCTGCAGTACCTGTGTTATCTGGTCTTGTCCCTTTGTAGGATACTATCTCCCATATTTTTGTAAATTTAAGTAGGGTTGTTATTATGGATTTCAATACAAGATAATTGTTTCCAATCCTTTAGTCATTAACATGGTTTGTGATTCCATCTTCTTAGCTTCAACTCTAAAACTCTTCCACACAACTGGTCTGGTCAGGCCTATCTAGATTAAAAGACATGCTGGAAAACAACAACAAAATCAGGGCTTGGAAAATTAAATAGATTTACCTGAAATTTTGGACATCAAAGAACTATCTTCTAATTGGTAGAAATTGGACATAAAAATTCAGCCCTCTTCTTCAGCAAACAATTTGCGTCCTCTCCTATTGCTGCTCCTTGAATTTGTGACTATTAGAGAAGAGGGCAGCACAATCCTCTCCTCCCAGAAGTGCTCTGATAACTGAATAATGACTGGTACTCAAACTAAAATCATGTGCCTAAAATATATTATTTATGTGCAATAAAATCCATAAATGTACATTATTATTATCATATCTAGCAACTAATTTAGACAATATTGTCCTTGATCGGTTTAAAACTTTAACCATGTCAAGGATCTTGCATAATTTGAATTAATTTCCTTTATAATTATTATTTGTCAACCCTATTATCACCACTGAATCTCTTAATAGTAAATACATTGCAAGGACTTGACACCAATAGCTTTACCTGAATTTTAAAGCTTTGGGAGTTTCTGACGCCTCAAAAAAAAATGAGCTGGTGAACCCAATTCCCAAGGAGAGGAAAAAACATAATCCCTTCTTGTCACAAAAAATCTCCCTGCCTTAACTCTCGCCTGATTTCCTTTTCTTCCAGACAAAGACACCACCCCTAAGGTAGGTAGGATTCAAACATATACTTGATATCACATCTCATTTGGAGAACTGGCCTTTTTGCTTTGTTTATTTATGCATGTATGTCGTGGGAGTTATGGCCCTAAAAAACACTTTATTGTTTATGCCCTGTATGGCGAAGTATGATTGGACAAGCTTTTTTTCCAATTAGACACACATTGTGGTGGTTGTAATCACGGCCCCCTTTGTATCTAAATGAAAGTACCATTTTGTATATTAATAGAAAGAAGTATTTTATTCAAAATAAATAATATATTCATGAAGTGGTTCTGATATACCAATCTTCCAAGAAATTAATCATTTGCAAAACAATATACTTCATATTATCACCATTCACGAAAGATCTTTTAAACACATCAACAAAAGAAGAATCCATAATATTTCTAAATCAAAACAACATCGTAAAGAAGACAAATAACCTCCAACTTTGAAAATTGTATAACTTCATAAGCATAAACAACTCAGTTTTCTAAAAGGGTAATAGATGTCACATGAAACCAACACACTGAATCGTCCAGCAGTATGTTGTTATAGGTATCAATCCAAACCTTGATATTGAACTGGTAAGGATGCCCATTGTTATTTTCATAAAAGGGGCACTTAGCTTAGTGGTAGAGCATCACATTGGCCAGGGTCAACATATTTCATACAGGATGCTATTACATAGAAGTCACAATTGGGAAAAATGACAAGAATGGGAAAGCTCCCTAAGATTCCCAACCATAAACAAGTTAAAACTCAAAACATATGTTGCAACTATAAGTAGCAATCCAACTTCCACAGCTTTACAACTGATCTCATTGGCCTGAAAATAGGCTTTGTTAAGAAACTCAGGACAGGTTCACCTATTCAAATGAATAGGACAAGTTTATCTCACAGCAATAGACCTTACCCCAACTGTAATGAACACAAAATAATTTACTGCATATTCTTTCCCTTGGGGAAATGTTTGGGCATATTGCTAATAACACACAAATAATCCATTCTGAACTTATATTTGGTACTTCAGAAAACAATGCTCCAAGAAAAGATTGAAAGGAAATCCTTAACAAACCCCAATTCTCAAATTCTACAAGCGGACTGTAATACTACTAAAACACAAACCTTGGACTAAATAATGTTGAATGAAAGAAAATTCTAGAGACCTGTAAGAGAGAAAATGATTACTTACTCGTGTACCCAAGTATGAGGAAGTCTAACCAACCCCCAATAGTGGAGATGAGCCACAGACATAGAGCCACCTAAAAAGACAAGGAACACAATTCAGATTATAAGGAAATTTGCAAGGATGGATGTACAATTCATAAGACAAAATCTCTTCATCACCTTCAGGAAGAGCTTGGGATATTTTCCAATGGCAATATCATGTGCTACCGTAAGTAGAAAATTAATCTAGGATCATATTGATGCAGCTATGCCATTTACCATACCTTCTGATAATTCTAATTTAGGCATGAGAGGGGGAGGCCTGCATTTATGTAATAAAATTTATACACTTCAGTATAATCTACCATGTTTTTATTACCCTAAGCTATCATGGACTGAAATAAATTTTTATCAAGGCCTGATTCAAGGTATCAGGATACATCCCATTATTGATAATGGGACCTATATTGTGGGAAAAAATCATGAATCCATTAAAAATGGCATTAAAATAATATGAAGGTTGACAAATGTGACCTACTAACTTCTAGACTAAACCTCTCACACCCATGTAGTGATATTCACAAAAAGGGATTGATGAAAACCTTAGGTCATAAATGTTCACCTATGTATGAGAGCTACTGCAGTTTCGTAAACAAACAAGATGGAGACCAAAAGGAGAAGCACATTGGCTATAAGTGGCAGTCGAATGTATCCAAATTTCTCAAATAAAATCCATGCCACAGTAGCACCAACAAGGATTCCTACTGATGCATTTCTTCGCCTCCATAACATCACATCAGCCGCTGTCACATAGAATCCACCAGCTCATTATCCTCATCAAAACCCAAATAAGTTGTGCTATGTTTCCTCTGTTTCTAACATCCACAATATCTATCTAGCTACAAAGAGAATATAATCAATTTGAACAAGGGTTTTGGGTTTTCAAGTTCGCTTATGAGGTTGAACTCCATATGAAATTATATACATTCTGCAACATCATGAGAATCTTTGGCTCTGTAACATATAAGTGATAGCTCTATATAGAATGCTTATTCTTGTCAATAATTTTATTAAATTTGCTCATCTCAGATTGAGGCATAGTTAATAATACAAATAAATGAACTAAAATGATCAGACATAGGATCCATAGATGAATCTCTTAATCTGGTGTACACTCTCTGCATTTTTTATACAAAATTTTCCCAAGAGTGATCATAATCCACCAAAAAACCTAAATCTTGAGTTGATAGACATCCTTGTTTCCATAAAATATGTTAGGACCTAACTCTAATCTCCTACGTATCATTACAGTGACATCTCATGTCTCTGTTAAAGACCAGTCCAAATAGACAGCTGTGAACCTTACATAACTTTACATTCTACAAAAATATATTGAACCAATTTACATAACTTTATATTCGACAAAATATATTGAACCAATTTTTATAGGGATGAGCTGATATCTTTTAAACCATTTGATTGACATTTTCCCACTTATTTCTTACATAATAAAACCAAAAAAGAAGAAGGTTGTGACTGTCTAAAACATATGACATGTCACTGTAAAAATCATGAGAAGGAGCTTGGCCTCACTCTATTCATTGGATTTACATCGGAGTATACTTTGTTCGGGTTGAAAGAGATAATTAATTATCATGTCCATGCACTCTCTCGCTGTCCAACAATATCTGTGTGAACTTCGATGACTGACCATTGAAGTGGTAATAGGGTTCCCAAATTGATTCAACGTGAATTTACCAATACCTTGAAAGCACTAAATTAACTCTTCTGGAACAAAAACAACATTATTACAGGCCACTGCAGCATATACCCCTATCCTTACATGTGATCCATTGCCAATCTTCTAGGCCATAAAGCTCCCAATTATAGGAAATTCCAGTGTCATAGATTTTCAATGGTTTGACATTATGAGGAAGAGCCTCTTATACCTGTTGTAGAAGAACTGATTCCAAATTTGCAATATGAGTTATAAAATAGTCCAACAATACCTAGGAAGTCCAAATCCAATCATAAAGGTAATTTGATGGGGACCATCAAACTTCCAAAGGAATGAGGTCTTATCCATGTACATATTAGATCCATGTTGACATTGATACCATATAGCCAAGAGTTACAAAAGGAAGTTTTAGGAAGTTTCTTCTAAGCTTTAGCTTTTCTTGTTTTTGTGCTCTTAGTTCACTTGGGACAAAAAGAAAGAGAAAGTGAGGAAAACACAGAAAAGAAAGAAGAAAGGATTCAATCACAGTAGGATGCAGACTTGGACCGAGACTAGAATTAGCCACTAATGCCAATGCATAAGGCAGAGTGTAATGATATGTAATTGTGCTTTGTACAGTCATTCTCTCATGGAATAATTTTTCTTTCTTGGATGTTTTCTCTGTTGTATAATGAATCTTTAATCTTGTTGCTAGTCTACTTTCATTCTTTCTAAGTCCCCTACTCTATTGTTGTTTTTGCAAGCATAAATCAAGACACATTTAAAGCAAGTTGTGCCTTGTTTCTAGGCATATTCATTACAATAATATGTATTGGTAGGTGTTTCAAGGCATCCTTTAGCAGTTTTGATTTCTTTGAAATAAATTCGTTTACATAAAGTGGAGAATGTTCCTCACACAAAGACTCTTATTTTCATGTTGTTGGTACCAAGTCGATGACTTAAAATCCTGTTTAGTTTGATGTGGAATCTAGAACTCATTTAGATGTTTCTTCACATGAAAACTCTTCTACCCTTGCAAATGGGCCAAAGGTGATGATTCCAGTCATTACTAAATTTGACATGGATCCCATAGCTATGACAGTAGCTTCTCTTACATGTCACGTAGCTAAGAGACAAATGGGAAACACCATAAAAACAAAGACAATCTGTAAGCCTTTGACTGTCTGCTTTAAACTTCTTCAAGTCTACAACATACCTCTATTATGAACTCTAGAAAAGACATATTCAGCTTCTCTTTTCACACCTCTATAATGCAGACTGTTTTTGTGTCAAAAGATTTAGAGAATTCTCAGGAATTGTGGTTGCACGATCAATATCCCAATAGATCCATTGCTGATGTTATTGGTTAAGTGATCTACTAGTCTCATAGATTTTCAATGGTTTGACATTATGAGAAAGAGCCTCTTATACCTGTTGTAGAAGAAGTGATTCCAAATTTGCAAGCTAAGTTGTAAAACAGTCCAAAAATACCTAGGAAATCCAAATCCAGTCATAAAGGTAATTTGATAGGGACCATCAACCTTCCAAAGGACTGAGGTCTGATCCATGTACATATTAGAGCCATGTTGGCATTGATACCATATAGGAAAGAGTTACAAAAGGAAGTTTGTTAACAAGTAGAGCGTGACAATGATGTAGTTTGTTAACTTGAGTAGAGATTTGGAAAGTAGGAATGCTTCAATATTCAAAAATAATGGAATTTATGGCAATCCATATTTGGATGATGCCATATTTGATTTTTTAATTCTAAGTACCTGGTTTGCTTACTTGCTCGCATATTATTCTTGTTAGCATCGGCTTGTATATTAACCTCATCCTTTTCTTTAATATTGAAATAATTTAACTTCATTCAAACATCTACCTATGCTTTTTACAGCTGAATTATCATTGGCTTTTTGCCAAGGAATCACTGTTATTGTTTTTGAAAGGTTACCTTTGGACAGGTTGTTGTCCACTGTTGTGAAATCTTCATCCCTGATGAAAGTAGAGAAGGATTAGAGAATATTGGAAATATTAGGAAGGTTGTCCATGGAAAAAAAGAAAAATGCTTTTGGTTATTTGCTGGCATGTATTTCAGAAACTAATTCTGAGACTTAAAATCCAAAGGGTTAATTGCCGTGAATATCCTGAACATAAACTATATTATTGGAGTGACACTCATCCTTTGAATGTCATTGGGTTTTGGCTAAGGAATCACCATTATTGTTTTGAAAGGTTATCTTTGGATTGGTTGTTGTCCATTGTTCCATTGTTCTATTGTTATATATGTTTTTTACAAAATATGAATATTTTATGTATTTTTTAGTCAGCCAGTTTTTTACCCGGTTTTTTGCCGGTTCCGGTCCGGTTCACATTTTGGGCTTCACCGGTTCGATGACTGGTCCGGTTCCGATAACATTGGTTTGAACATTCTTTCTTGGCAGGATATATGTGTCCACTAAATATATTTATATTATTCAGTAGTCCTTTCAATTCACTGTGGTATTGCCAGTTTCAAGGCTGTTTATAGGGTGGCAATTAATGGCCATTTCAAGTTATCTGGGACTTTACTATCCATTTTAAGCTGGCAATTTATGAATTATTCAAGAAGCCAGCCCTGAATGTTAACTACCATTTCTTAATTCTTTATGGTGGTTTAGATTGGGTCTTGAATTTTGATAATAATAATAAAAAACATTTGCATTCCCATAACTGCCATTTATGTATAAACTGTATGTGAAAAAATATATATAAAATAAGGTGAAAAATAATTCTCAAGTAAAATTTTTATCATGTACAAAAAGATCTAGAAGCGGTTTCTGCAAACTAAATAGTATATGTTACTAAATGTATTTCTCTATGGAATTGCTTTTACGATTTTCTATGTTGCACCTTGTGATAGCCAGAATGCTCAAGGAAATAGGAATAATTTTAATATCACTCAGGCAATTCTTGACTGGCCCACTCCAAAGAATGTGAGCTAGTTGAGGGGATTCCAGATGTTGTGCAACTTCTACAGAGGATCTATCCAAGATTTGGGAGCCTGATGAGACTCTTCGCTGATCTTACAAACAAGGATCAACTAAAATGGCAAAAGCAATAGAAGACACATAACAACACATGAAGAAGGTTACATCGAACAATTATTTGAGCATATCTCACAGCTCTTTGAAGTGGAATGTGATGCTTCAGGCACCAGCAGAGGGGATGTGCTCATGCAAAATCAACATCTTGTTTCTTTGAAAGAAAAAATTTGATTGGTAATTATGAATCTATGATAAGGAGAAGTTGGCCAACATATGATATAGAAAATTTCAAACAATATTTGTTCAAGTGGCACTTCATTTATCTAGAGCTCCAAATATACCAGCAAAATTTGAAGTATTCTTATACCAAAGGAATCACCAAGATCGATAAGACGTCTGCTATAAAAGATGTGGTTACAGTTCACATGCCCAATTGATGCCATGTACCTAACAGTTCACATGCCTGTAGTAAAGTGTGTAAAAATATCGATAAGAGCATGGTCCAGAGAATGCAAATTCAAGGCTGGGGTTTTCATTAGCCCAACCTACCATTTCACAAGAAGTTTAGGGTTTTTAGGCACTCCCACCAAAGATAGATTTACACATTATTCAAAAACAAATTCAAGCATTCCTTCAAGCAATTAGCATGCATTCTCTACAAAGCTTACCTAATTAACTGATATTGATCCGAATCTAAATCAATCCGTTCTGATCTCAGAATTCTGAGATGAATGTACAAAATTTTTCAAAAATCAAAGTAGCCCTCGCAGGCTTAGTGTTGCTATGATTTGTTGTTGCCACGTGGAGTGTGAGATACTGTTGAGTCTTGTAGCAGCCTTCTGTAGCTAACCCTAACCACCTGTAGCAGCCCACTGTAGCTGCTCGTGACCACCAAGTCTATTGATGCTGCTGTAGGTGACCCGCTAACTGCTGTTGTGGCCAATCGTGACCATAAACAGGGGTTGTAGCAGACTGCTACTGCTACCCGTGACCACTAGTAGGGTTGTAACAAACTGTTGTTGCCACCTGTGACCACTAGGTCTGTTGATGTTGTTGTAGGTGACCTGCTAACTGTTGTTGCTTCCAATAGTGACCATCAACAAGGGTTGTAGCAGACTGTTGTTGCTACCCGTGACCACTAGCAAGGTTGTAACAAACTGTTACCTGCTACCTGTGACCACTAGCAGGGTGTTGCTGCTCAATTAAGACACCAACGAGGGTGTTGTTGCTTAATTAGGTCACCACCAAGGGTGTTCCTTCAGCCCTAGTATCCACGTAACCCTGTTATATGTTGTTGTTGCTTCCCTAGACCACCACTGCCTGTTGTACATCGCTGCTGCTTCCCGTGGGCTATGAGCAGCCCTAGCAACCACCGTGACTGTTGTGTGCACCTGTTGGAGCCCTAACAAAGCTAGAGGCCCTAACAGGGCTTAGGTGCATGGAGGGTAACCTTAGTAGGTCACCCGTGAGCTGTAGAATCCCCAACAAGAGCTAGGGTGCATAGTAGATCAGTCCTAGCAAGGCTCGAGGGTGTTGCAACTTACCCTAGTTTGGTTAGGGTCACATGAAATGTACCAACGAGAAGAAGGAAAGAGTTTTAGTGTTGTCGTGAGCTTGTTGACTTCCAACAAGCTTCACACTGAGACCTGTTGTAGCTCTAGACCACCATCGAGGGTTATTACAGCTGCTACGTATAACGGTAACCACCATAGTGACTGTAGTGTGACAAGAGAAACCAAGAAAGCATAAATGTTGCCACTATTGAAGAAAAACAACACCAGCCACCAAAATTATCTCTATCAACCTCAAGCAGCGAGTAGAGGAGCAGTCAAGTGTTGAAGTGTTGTGTCTATGAGATGAATTGCAAATGTCCTTTATTTATGGTCCATCCACATTTAAGTTAGTTCCACATAATTAGGAGTTGATATTACGGTTTAACTTATTTTTCATCTTTGACCCTTTGACTTTAATCTTTTGTGGTAGAAAGGTCTTTTTGGTGTTTTGACTTGTGCCACTTGGTCCTTCTCTTGATGGTCTCATAGACCAAGGCTAGGGTTAAATGGTCCTCCAAGTATTTTTGTAGTCATAACAAGTTGTCTCAAGGATCCCTGTTGTTCATTCATGCCCACTCAAAGTACATCTTCGTAAATAAGTAGAATTACTAAATGCTTTAGCTTGATCTCCTCATGCCACCAAGATCAGGTGCTAGGTTTCTCAACGAGGGGTATCTAGTCCTTGGAGAAGGTCTCATAGCCCATAGATCAAGGAGATAAGTGCATGACTTACCTAGACCCGGTCTAGGGCTTATGGTGATGACCTAGTAACTGACCAAGTGCCTCATCCCCAGGATACATCAAATGACTCAATGTAAAATACTTGGTAACTAACCAAGTGCCTCCATTCTCCTGAAGAATATTCCTTAGCCCCAGGCTGAGATCCTAGCCCCAAACTAGGTTAAATTCCTGGTTGTTGAATGTCAGCATTAGCATGAATTCTTAAAATTTTGCAGACTGTAAGATAACAAAAGAAAAGTGCAGTAGAAACATCAACAACATCACACACATTGAACACAGTAGTTTTTCACGAGTAATGCTTTAAAGGAACCCCCCCCCCAAAAAGCATTAGTAATTCATCTCTTAAATGAGATGACTGAGTTTCTCAATAATTCTCAAACCCTAATGGGTTTGTACCACAGATAAAAAATCTATGAAAATGTATTTCATACAAAAATTAGATTAGGGCTTTCTGCCCTAATTCTTCTAGCTGCCCAAAACTTCCAGAATGGCTGCCCAGAATTTATTCTGCCTACCCAAATCTGCCCAGACTGAGACTGAACTTGCCCGAGATCCATGTGTGATCCCTATCAACCTGTCTGTGATCCCAGTCAGCCTACCTGAACAGCCTGCTACTGCCCGGAACTCTCTGTCTACTTCCCAAGCCCTCTTTCCGAGCCATGTCTTCCTGCTCGGAGGTATGTCTACCCTGCATGAATCCCTGTCAGCTTGCCCGAAGTTGCTATTTTTCCTACGCAGACCCTATCTTCCCTGCCCGAGCTCTACTGCTTGCCCAAAACCCTGCCCGAGCATCACTGCTACCTGTTAGAAGTCTATAGCAGGCAGACTATGGCTGCCCGAGGGTGGTAGCAGCCTGCCCGAGGGTGGTAGCATCCTGCCCAAGGGTGTTGGTAGTTGCCCAACGGTGTTGGCAGCATGCCTAAGCCCTGCTAAGTCTTGTTGTGAGTGACAAAGGGTAGAGGGAGGTTCCTGGATAGGAGATCTGGCCTGCCTGTGAATAGACCGAGACTGCCCGTGAGGGAAGAAGGTTGCCCATGAGAATTCTGAAGGTGATGTGAGGGTTTAGAAGAAACCTTAGCTCATGAAAAGAGAGAAGGTGTTGCTATTGTTGTTCATTAATTGCGAAACCCTAGTTTAGGATTAGACTGTAAAATAGTGGGTGCCCTAGCTAGAATCCTCCATGCTAGGGCATAACCACAAAAGATGTCCTCCACAATGTGAGTGAAAATCTTCCTTGAGTAGCTATAGGATCATGAGCAAGTGTGTGTAACAAAATGAAATGGATTGATCTTCTTTTATATCCTTTGAATCACTTGTAAGTGGACCAAAACTTAAAAGAACAAAATAATATTATTTTATTATTTTATCTTTTTTACTTTTACCTTTAGTGGTACTAAAGGTATTTTTGCACTTTCACTTTGACTCCTTAGTGGTACTAAGGGTCCTTATGTATTTTTTACTTTTACTTTAGCCTTCTTGGAGTGCCCTATGGTCAAAACAAGTGGTCAAGGTGGTCCTTCATCCCCACTCAAAGTACATCATCATAAACAGAGAGAATTACTAATGCTTTTATCTCACACTCTATGTGACACCAAGATCGGGTACTAGGTGTCTTAACCAAGGGTAGCTAAGACTTGGAGAAGATCACAAAGCCCACAGATCGAGGGTCAAAGTGTCTCACATGCCCAAACTTGATCGGGTGTTTAGAATAGAGATTTGTCTTTCTCCCCATGTCTGCGACAACCCTTGAAGGTGCTAAAGTGCAATGTTTAGCTTAAATTCTTGGTTATGAACACTATGCGATTGGAAAGCTAGCTTGATCTTGCTCAGCCATGTCTGCACTTTAATGTTCCCTACAAAATCATATTGTAGAATCTTCATTTGGAGGTTGTAGGATATATTACGATTCTCCTATGTAGCATAAGGACATATTCCCCATCCCCAAAGGGGGGATGGAAACATCTCCAACTGTTGGGGACGCCTCTAAATCTGCAGCATTTTCTAGAAATCGGGTGTCATTTTTTGAAAATAGGGATGCTAGAACGTGGAAAGTAATAAAAATTCATTGTTAAAAAAAGGAAAATGGCAAAAGAAAAATTAGCTGTTAAAAAAAAAGAAAACTGTGGTCCCAAATGGTGAGTTACCTAATGGTAGTACAATAGATTATAATAGATTTTTTTAGCATTTCATATTTTCCTAGAAGTATGATTATATTATTTGATCTGACATCAAAACAAATAGTGCAAAATATTCTTGTTGCTACTAGGCCATGGGAAAAGAAATCAGAAATTGCTCATGACAAGAGGCTTAAAAAAGCTATCCCGAGGGTTAGCCGAACTGATTTTTGCCAATGTTGTTGGGAATTTGGCTAGTTTGGTGCCACTAGATGCCAGTTTGAATCCGCGGTGTCAAGTGCACTAGCCTATGCCGATGGGTTTATTAGGAATGCAATCCACAAATACATAAGTATCCCTTGGGTTTCTCTATGAGGTTTTCCTTATTAAAAAAAGTCTTAAAAACCTTAATGTTGAAAATTTCATTTGCATCAAGCAATTAATGCAAGTATGAAACTCACCTTTTTCAAGAAGGTTCCTCATTTAGGACTGCTGTAAATTAGTTTGTAAAACATTAGCGGAACAATGAAAATAATTCAATTCAATGAGCCCCAAAATTCACAGCAATTCAAGTAGAGAAGATACCAATCATTCCAATCAGTTTACAACTTCCCATCCCTCTAAGGCAACTTCACCCGTGAGTTGTAGAATCCCCAACAAGAGCTAGGGTGCACAGTAGATCAGCCCTAGCAGAGCTCGAGGGTGTTGCAACATACCCTAGTTTGGTTAGGGTCACATGAAATGTACCAACGAGAAGAAGGAAAGAGTTTTAGTGTTGTCGTGAGCTTGTTGACCGCCAACAGGCTTTACACTGAGACCTGTTGTAGCCCTAGACCACCATCGAGGGTTATTATAGCTGCTACGTATAACGGTAACCACCATAGTGACTGTAGTGTGACAAGAGAAACCAAGAAAGCATAAATGTTGCCACTATTGAAGAAAAACAACACCAGCCACCAAAATTATCTCTATCAACCTCAAGCAGGGAGTAGAGGAACAGTCAAGTGTTGAAGTGTTGTGTCTATGAGATGAATTGCAAATGTCCTTTATTTATGGTCCATCAACATTTAAGTTAGTTCCACATAATTAGGAGTTGACATTAGGGTTTAACTTCTTTTTCATCTTTGACCCTTTGACTTTAATCTTTTGTGGTAGAAAGGTCTTTTTGGTGTTTTGACTTGTGCCACTTGGTCCTTATCTTGATGGTCTCGTAGACGAAGGCTAGGGTTAAATGGTCCTCCAAGTATTTTTGTGTTCATAACAAGTTTTCTCAAGGGTCCCTGTGGTTCATTCATGCCCACTCAAAGTACATCTTCGTAAATAAGGAGAATTACTAAATGCTTTATCTTGATCTCCTCATGCCATCAAGATCAGGTGCTAGGTTTCTCAACCAGGGGTATCTAGTCCGTGGAGAAGGTCTCATAGCCCATAGATCAAGGAGAGGAGTGCATGACTTGCCTAGACCCGGTCTAGGGCTTATGGTGATGACCTAGTAACTGACCAGGTGCCTCATCCCCAGGCTGCATCAAATGACTCAATGTAAAATACTTGGTAACTGACCAAGTGCCTCCATTCTCCTGGAGAATATCCCTTAGCCCCAGGCTAGGATCCTAGTCCCAGACTAGGTTAAAAAATCTACGAAAATGTATTTCATACAAAAAATCAGATTAGGGCTTTCTGCCCTAATTCTTCTAGCTGCCCAAAACTTCCAGAATGGCTGCCAAGAATTTATTCTTCCTAGACTGAGACTGAACTTGCCCAAGATCCCTGTGTGATCCCTGTCAACCTGTCTGTGATCCCTGTCAGCCTGCCTGAACAGCTTGCTACTACCCGAAACTCTCTGTCTACTTCCCAAGCCCTCTTTCCAAGCCCTGTCTTCCTGCCCTGAGGTATGTATTCCCTACATGAATCCCTGTCAGCTTGCCCGAAGTTGCTATTTTTCCTACCCAGACCCTATCTGCCCTGCCCGAGTTCTGCTGCTTGCCCAAAACCCTGCCCGAGCATCACTGCTACCTGTTAGAAGTCTATAACAGGCAGACTATGGCTGCCCGAGGGTGGTAGCAGCCTGCCCAAGGGTGTTGGCAGTTGCCCAAGGGTGTTGGCAGCATGCCGAAGCCTTTCTAAGGCTTGTTGTGAGTGACGAAGGACAGAGGGAGGTGCTTGGACAGGAGATCTGGCCTGCCTGTGAATAGACCGAGACTGCCCGTGAGGGAAGAAGGTTTCCTGTGAGAATTCTAAAGGTGATGTGAGGGTTTAGAAGAAACCTTAGCTCGTGAAAAGAGAGAAGGTGTTGCTGCTATTGTTCATTAATGGTGAAACCCTAGTTTAGGATTAGACTGTAAAATAGTGGGTGCCCTAGCTAGAATCCTCCATGCTAGGGTATAACCACAAAAGATGTCCTCCACAATGTGAGCGAAAATCTTCCTTGAGTAGCTGTAGGATCATGAGCAAGTGTGTGTAACAAAATGAAATGGATTGATCTTCTTTTATATCCTTTGAATCACTTGTAAGTGGACCAAAACTTAAAAGAACAAAATAATATTATTTTATTATTTTATCTTTTTTACTTTTACCTTTAGTGGTACTAAAGGTATTTTTGCACTTTCACTTTGACTCCTTAGTGGTACTAAGGGTCCTTATGTATTTTTTACTTTTACTTTAGCCTTCTTCAAGTGCCCTATGGTCAAAACAAGTGGTCAAGGTGGTCCTTCATCCCCACTCAAAGTACGTCATCATAAACAAAGAGAATTACTAATGCTTTTATCTCACACTCTATGTGACACTAAGATCGGGTACTAGGTGTCTTAACCAAGGGTAGCTAAGACTTGGAGAAGATCACAAAGCCCACAGATCGAGGGTCAAAGTGTCTCACATGCCCAGACTCGGTCTGGGGCTTATAGTTATATCCTCGTAACAGACCAGGTGCATCAGCCATAAGCTGCATAATTTGACCCAAGGTCAAATACTTGGTAACAGACCAAGCACCTCCATTATCCTGAATAATGGCCCTCAGCCTTAAGCTGAGTCCCCCCAGTGCTAGACTGGGTCATCTTCCTATTAACTGACCAGGTGCCTCCATTCAAAGAATGGCCACTCAGTTCTAGGTTGAGTCACCCAGTGCTAGACTGGTTCCACATCTTGGTCCCTAACCAGATGTCTTCATTCAACAGAATGGTCACACAACTCTAGGCTGAGTCCCCCAGCACTGGACTGGTTCCACATCCTGGTCCCTGACCAGATGTCTCCATTCAACAAAATGGATACTCAACTCAAGGTTGAGTCCCCCAGTGCTGGACTGGTTCCATATCCTGGTCCTTGACCAGATGTCCCCTTTCTCTTAAGAGAATAGCTCTCAATGTTGCTTAGGAAAAATCAAGACTTGTAGCTGACCAGGTGCCTCCATTCAATGAATGGCACTCAACTCTAGGTTGAGACCCCCAATCCCAGACTAGTTCAAATTCCTGGTAACTGACCAGGTGCCTCCATTCTCCTAGAGAATGGCCCTTAGCCCTAGGCTGAGTCCCCTAGTCCCAGACTAGGTCAAATTCCTGGTAACTAACCAAGTGCCTCCATTCAAAGAATGGCCCTCAGCCCCAGGATGAGTCCCCTAGTCCCAGACTGGGTCAAATTCCTGGTAGCTGATGAGGTGCCTCCATTCAAAGAATGGCCCTCAACACCAGGCTAAGTACCCCAGTCCCAGACTGGTTCAATTTCCTGGTAGAGTGAATAATTGTCCCACATAGAGTGAATAATTGTCCTACATGGGTCATATTATTGTTGTTATAATATTTCAAATGACATGGATCGTCTTAGGGCCTTTGTAAGGTTTAGGAATAAACATCGAGGATGTAGGCCCTAAAATATTCATCTTTATGTCTAGTGGACATGCACATGGTTCTATATCACCTCACATGTCTTGTAAATGGAATCTTTCTCTTTCAACCAGGATATGGGTGCCATTATAATGTTTTTAGCATAGATTATGGGTTTTGGTTCCTTAACCATGTTGCACAAACTAAATCCATGGTATTTGCTATTATGCATGAAAGTAATCTTTTAGGGCTAATGCACCGAGAATGGGGCTCTAAATTGTCTTCGTAATTATCTTTCTATGCATAGGTTTAGAGGTTTGGAGGTAATATTGGTTGAGGATCAGGAATAAGGGATATGATTTCATAATGTTTAATAAAATGAAGATACCTTTGAAGTGACAACTATGATATAAGCTCCTCATCGGAGTAGCAACCACCTGGTGTAGTTCCCTACTGAAATAGATTGGACCTCTAATCCACACTGTTTTAGGATGCTACCCCTCATTAATGGCTAGACAAAATCTATGTGTTTGGATACTACCCGTAAGAGGATCAAGGGATAAAAATGGATATATATAATAGCTACCTAGTACAATTGCCCTTTGAAATAGAGTGGTTTTAGTTCACACTGCTTCGGGTTGCTACCCCTCATCAATGGTAGGAAAATGTCTACATGTTTAAATACTACCTGTAAGAGGATTAAGGGTAAACTTGGATTACAACTTAGTACAACCCCAAATCTGGAGCACACTTGCATCCTTAAACAACTAATTGATAGAAAACTGCAAATTCAGAGAATTAATCTAACTTACAGGAAACCATTAAGTATTATAGGAATTCATCGAGCATTACCAGAATTTATATTGAAAGGAATTTGATGGCACAACGTCTGATTCCTGAATCTTTTGTATGAAAATACCCTAGTTTATAAATGCACACTTTGTTCTGGAACAACGACCTTCAAACGAATCCCTAATCAACAGAACTCTGGGTGCATCGCACCACCAACACGATTATGTGTAACTTCAACCGTAATCTGGATAAATTCCACAGATCAATTCAATGTCCAGAGCTACCACGATTTGCAAGTGCTGAGACGAATGATTCTCTTTCTTAGTTAGATTTTCAAATGCCATTCCTCAGTCATCAATGATTTGGTGTTCTCCTCAAGCTGCGATATTGGATCGCAGTTCTAATCTGAGCATTCTCCAAACTCTACACCTACCTAAGAATCTCCACAATCTAAAAAAAATATTTCATACATTAGTATCTTCCTCCTCTCTTCAGAAACCGGTTGATCATCCCTACATCGAGCCCCTCCTCGAAGGATCAAGGCAGTCGGGCCGACATATTGGGGGCAAAGGTTATGTGTTTTTTGTTTTTTGCATTTTCATTATATTTTATTTATTTTTGTTTATTTTAATATTTTTCTTTTATATGATTTTTTTTAAAAGACTAAACATTTTTCATTTTTTATTTTCTTAATTTTTCGTTATAGAGTACTTGAGTCAGTTTCCTAAATTTTAAGAACCTACCATCAGGCACCTAGTTTCCATCAATGTATTATATCTTTCTTTTAAAATGATATCCATGTTGATGTAATTGTAACTTTGGCATGTCCTTTAAAATGATATCCATTTTGATGTAATTGTTACATTGTATGATAAGTATGAATGGTGGTTAATTACACCTTGGTTGGTTCTTTATAACCCCCATACCGTTTCCTCCTGGTTCCTCTTTATGCCATAAAAAGTATGGTTTGGAACTTCCTCATAGCAAATGACTTTGATGTGTTCCTCTAGCAACACTTCCCTTGATGGTCACACACAATTTGTAAAAAATGTGTTCACATTTAGTTTCTATGTATTTAAATGAGGAGCATGCCTTGGCATCTCTCTGAATTGGGCCTTGTACTCTGGAACCATCTAATTCAGGCTTGATACAACACATTGAAATCATTCAAACAAGACTATAAAATATCCTTAGAAAGTTACCTCTAGCATAAATGTTCCTTAGACAACTCCCATGTGATCATGGATGTCTCAAGACTAAGTTCCAGCTCTATAAGTTGAAATATGGCCTATCATGTTTTTTTATTACTAGAGTAATCCCTAAGTGAGGAAAACATTTCAATTCTCTTCAATAATTATTCATTTAGCTCTCCTTTCATGGAACTCTAAAATTTTGTCAACTTCACCTCTTATAACTCCAATGATGGTCATCTCGAGGAAGGATTGTGAATCTCTCACTCTAAGTTGAAGTGGCCTCTCATTCACTATGCAAAGAACTAGCTAAAGTATATATCGTACTTTGGAAGGAACTAGCTAATATATATTATGTTTATGGGGACTCATCTGTCATAATCAATTGGGTAAATGGAAAAGCAACACTCTCAGCCCTCGATCTAGATGCCTGGTGCCTCAATGCTATCAAACTCAAAGCTTACTTTCACAAGTTAGACTTCTAGCACGTCTATAGAGAACACAATGAGAAGGCATATAGTTTATCCAAGGAAGCACTCCCCATGGCCATTGGCCTTCTCTCCTTCATAGAATACTATGAAGGAGAAACTATTGGGGAAGATAAGCTTTAGCTATTCTAAAGTTGAGCTTGTACATACTACTCCCTGAACCATTAATAATGTATAATATTAAGTAATAGCTGAAGGGGAATCTTAGATACGCCTGGTGGTTCACATAGCAACTAGACTACAAAGTGGAATATCTATATATTAATCAACATGAAGAAAATATAGCCATATATGTTCACAAACTCTGCCACTTCAAGGAGAGGCCACTTCAACTTAGAGCGAGAGATTCACAATCCTTCCTCGAGATTACCATCATTGGAGTTATAAAAGGTGAAGTTGACAAAATTTTAGAGTTCCCTGAAAGGAGAGATAGATGAAGAATCATTGAAGAGAATGGTAATGTTCTCCTCACTTAGGTATTACTCTAGTAATAAGAAAACATGATAGGCCATATTTCAACTTATGGAGCTTGAACTTAGTCTTGAGACATCCATGATCACATGGGAGTTGTCCAAGGAACATTTCTGGTAGAGGTAACTTTATAAGGATTTTTTTTAGTCTCGTTTGAATGATATCAATGTGTTGTATCAATCCAATTAGATGGTGGCAGAGTACGAGGCCCAATTTAGAGAGATGCCAAGGCATGCTCCTCATTTAAATACATAGAAACTAAATGTGAACACATTTTTTACAAATTGAATATGACCATCAAGGGAAGTGTTGCTAGAGGAACTTATCAAAGTCATTTTCTATGAGGAAGTTCCAAACCATACTTTTTATGGCATAAAGAGGAACCAGGAGGAAACGGTATGGGGGTTATAAAAGGTATGGGGTTATAAAGAACCAACCAAGGTGTAATTAACCACCATTCATACTTATCATACAACGTAACAATTATTTCCCTCAACATACTCAGTAGAGTAGTGCTTGAACTATTCTTTCCCAACCGAGAACACATTGAACATATTTAAAAGGAGGTTGTTGGACATGTGGAGCGACCCATTTTGAGAAATTTTACAAAGGGAGATCACTAGAGCTATATTTATTAAGAATTACACCACGGTGGGAGATGTTGGGAGAGATCACCAAAACCATATAGAAATGAACAACCATGTGCACTAGTTAACATGCTTGGAGATCACAAGTAAAAGAAAGGATGTTACTCTTTCTATTTTAATTGATCCAAGAACCACATCTGAGAGATTTATTTTACCAAATGCATTGTATAGATGTGGCTTGGTGGCTATTAGGAAATATGATTTTAACATCAATGAGATGACCTCAGGAGTCAAGTAGGGGTTTAGATTGATGGATTTGTATATTGGAGTGCATGTGACTCACATAGCCCAATGATAGAAAACAATGGGATATTATGATCTAATC
>LPNX010527755.1:29021-43706 GCA_001517045.1 Pseudotsuga menziesii
TAATTAAGGCCATTGGAAATGCGTTGACATAAATAATACATAGGATTTGCATAGTTTCATGGGTAATATGGTTTTCAATCCAACATTGGGTCATTAGGGTTTACCTAGGCCGAACCTAGCCTTGGAAAACAAATTACATTGGCGATTTCCATTTTTTCTCCATATGATGATTATGAATATTTATGATTATGATCATGAAGATTATGGTTGGGACCTGGTCTGGTTGGCTATGTGAAACTGATGGAAGTCACTTAGCCTCTCCCCAATGGGGCCCATTTACAGGAAAACAACCAAGGGGAGTGATGAAAGCCTCTCTTGAAATGCGATATGTAACTGAATGCTTGTCCTTTGTCGATATGCATCGAGACTATACAAAGTTTAGTGTGAGGAACCATTTGAAAGATGCACTCAACACTCTGCATCTCATGCGAAACCGAGGAATTCTCCTAGATTCTTCTGTTCATGCAATCTTATCGCAGGCCTGTGTAAACAACAAAGCTCTACCTCGAAGGAAAACAAGTTCATTCCCACATAATTCACATAGGATATGAATCCGGTGACACATTTTTAGTGAACAAGGTTTTGCTAGTATGAGCCAAGTGCGGAGTTTTGGCCGATGCTCACATGGTTTTTGGTGGACTGCTAAAGTGAAACATTGTCTTATGGACTGTCATGATCACAGCTTATTGCAGGCATGGGCTACATGAGGAAGTGCTATCACCATTTGATCGAACGTGGAGAGTGGGCATCTAGACAATTTCCTTCACCTTCGCCAGCATTCTCCTGGCCTGTCCAAGTTTGTTGGCTTTTAAATACGGCAAGGAATTTTTAGTGAACAAGGTTTTGCTAGTATGAGCCAAGTGCGGAGTTTTGGTAGATGTTCACATGGTTTTTGGTCGAATGCTAAAGTGAAACATTGTCTTATGGACTGTCATGATCACAGCTTATTGCAAGCATGGGCTGCATGAGGAAGTGCTATCACCATTTGATCAAACGCGGAGAGTGGGAATCTAGCCAATTTCCTTCACCTTCGCCAGCATTCTCCCGGCCTGTCCAAGTTTGTTGGATTTTAAATACGGTACGGAATGTCATCATGAAATAATAAGAAGTGAAGTACAATCCAATTTTTTTTCTAGGAAACGGTTTTGTAGACATGTGTTGCAAAATGTGGTTTTGTAGAAGTTGCATGCAAAATGTTTGACAAAATGACTGAATGAAATTTGGTTTCATGGAATAGTATGTTTACTGGGTAAGCCCAAAATGGGTATTTCGATGAGGCTATTAAGCTCTTTCAGAAGATGCTTGAAAGGAATGTGGTGCCATGGACTACCATGATTGCGGAATATGTGAAGAATGGGATTTTCAACAAGGCCGTGAAGCTCTTTAATGAAATGCTTGAGTGAAATGTGGTATGTTGGACTGCGATGATTGCAGGGTGTGTACAATTTAGCCTAAACAAACAAAGGTATTTTTTCTAAAAACCAGCATACATAATTTAATGTAGGTGGAATTGATTTGCAAAAATAGCAATGTGTTTTTTCTTCTGTTTTTACAAAAACCTAACTAACTCAAGGTGAGAAGAAATATGCATTCCTGCAACAAAAAATTCCTTTCTCACCACGGTCAGATCAAGGTGAGTATTATATGCAACATAGTATGGCTTAGCTAGCCTTGACCAACTCAAGGTGAGTAATTTGACTATTTTAGACTTTTGCATAGGTGGAGCTCATACTTATAGCCAAAACATACGTGCTGGCATCAATTGGATCAAGGATACAGTTACAACACTTCTTATTGTCCCCAACTAGATCAAAGAGCAAAATTTCCCTTAAGCAATCGTTGTAGCAGCAAGGGGATCTAACATGCATCTCTAACTACAATTTTGTTATAAATGAATGTACACATCCAACCAAAAGTGCTAGAATACAACATTATACACAATTATGGAGAAAAGATAATGCCATGGCACTTTTGTAAATAACACCTAAAGTGAAACTGGATGTGCAAAACTTGAGTCTTGTTGATTTAAAAGAGTATATGCACACATTCACAAACATGAGAGTGAAGATAACATGGAACATCATTTTAAAGTTCCAACAAATATATATTACAGGATGTGCATGATAGAGGTTACCCATGCAATACCTGCATACCACACTCTTTCAACTATACCATCTCTTGGATACTTATAGTAATTTAACTGCCAATCCTCACATAAATATTCATTGATTCATACAGAAACATGTAATTGAATTGATTTGAAACACACTAGAATGTCCATACCATCTCTTGGACATCATTGATTTTGGGTTACGCTCAGAATGGGTGTGTTGATGAAGCTTACAAACTGTTTGAGAAGATGCCCGAGAGGAATCTAGTCTCTTGGACTGTAATGATTACAGGATATGCACAGGATGGGCGTGTTGATGAGGCTCTGAAGCTCTTTAAAAAAATGCCACTACGAAATGTGGAATCGTGTAATGCAATGATTGCAGGATATGTACATAATGGCTGAAATGAAGAGGCCCTGAATCTTTTCCGAGAAATGCAAAGGCATGACATGAAGCCAAACTCAATGACTCTTGCTAGTGTTATTGCAGCATGTGCTGATCTGGTAGCATTGGAACAGGGCTTGGAGATCCATGAGAAGTAATCAAGAGTGGATTTGTTTGAAAAAATGGATCACAAAGATTGCAGGCTATGGTGTGCATGGCTTTGGTAAGGAATCCCTAAGGCTCTTCAAACAAATGCAGCACTGTGGAATATCACCGGATCATGTTACCTTTGTCGGAGTTCTGTCTGCGTCCTGCCATTCAGGCCTAGTGGCCTGCAATACTTTAATTGCATGAGTCACTATCATCAGATTACACCCACAATGGAGCACTATGCTTGCATGGTTGACCCTTTCGGCTGAGCTGGGCACCTGGATAAGGCACACAACTTTATCAATAGAATGCTAATAAAACCTGATTATATTGTGTGGAGTTCTTTCATCACTGCATGTAGAATCCATAAGAATATAAAGCTAGGAGAATTTGTTGCAGAATGCCTCATTGAATTGGATATCCAAAAATCCACACCTTATGTGGCTCTATCAAACATCTATGCTGCAGCAGGACAGTGGGATGGCATCTATGCTACAGCAGGACATCTCACCGAGCAAGGCATTAACCTTGATAGCTATCTTCCATACTGGTTGAGCCTTCTCCTGAAAGATTCTGTGATTTCTTTCATTCCATATGCACCAGCAAATTAACTTGGGGAGTTTCAGCCCGCAAGCTCTAACTCCATTTTTGTGGTTCAGCTCACCTTGATACAGAGTTTCCCAACTAGTAAAACAGGCCTGAATTGTATCTGGAAAATGTACTCCACCTCCCAACAGCTTCAACACATCATCCCAAACCAAAATAGTATAGGGGCACTTTAGAAATAAGTGTCTGATATTTTCTGAGGCTTCAGTACATAATGGGCATCAAAAGGGGCCATCAATTCCTCTTTTCTCCAAGTTCTCGCCGGTGAGCACTCTCTCATGCATCAGCGACCAAGTGAACATATCAATTTTTGGTAGAGTGCTGCAGTTCCAGAGATTATTCCATACATGTGGGTTTACAGGCACATTATAATTCGCAGCGTATCTTTGATATCCCTATGGCATTGAATAACTACCAGTATGCCTCCCCCAGCCATGACGATCCCTCTTGGTTTTGGCTACCGGTGCCAGCCCAGCAAGATGGTTGGTAAGTTGCAATTTCTCAGCGTCTAGATCAGGAGGACAGTCCAGCATATTCCAACTAGCCCATCAATTAGGCAACGCGGACTCCCAAATGGATATGTTCCATAGCGTGTTCATCCCTAGCACAGCCAATCTCTCCTGCAGACGTGGAGTTTGGGGAGGGGTCTTCCCTAGAATTTTGTCATGCCAGAGATTAATCGATTTCCCATTGCTAGGGACCCAATACAATTCGTCTTTGAACTGTGGCAATGCTTTGAGACAGATATTATAAATTGAAGAACCTTTTTGATTCACATGGGCACCATCAAGGCATCTAAGCCTCAATCCACTGAAGTATTTGGCTTTCAACACCTGACTTCACCAAGATGGCTTGGGGGCGATCAAGTTCCAGAGCAGCTTGGCTCCCATAGCCAAGTTTTGGTTTCTAAGATCTCTGATGTAAAGACCACCCTCTGGCCTGGGTAATTTAATTATTTTCCAGCTGACCAGTCCAAATTTTTTGCCTCCCCCAGCATTGCCACTTTTCCAGAGAAAGGATCTAACCAATCCTTCGATCTGTGAGATTACTTTGGCTGGAGCTAGGAGAAGAGAGCTCTAATAGAGTAGGCAGCGATTCAAGACTGCCTTTATTAAGACTACCTTCCCAGCCAAATTTAACCAAATTGACCCCCAACCATGGATTTTCCTTTTGATTTTCTCCACAATTGGGTTCCAGGATGAACTCTTGGGTTTGGATTTCAAGATGGGGATCCCTAGATAGTTGAAGGAATCCCAGGAGACAACACCATCCACATTGAGAATCCGAGAGATATCTATCATTTCTCTAGGATTGATATTCCATCCATAGATTAGGCTTTTCCTAAAATTGATTTTGCTTTCGAAGGCATGGAAATAGTGATTAAGTTCAGACTTGAAACAATGGGCTATGATTTGACTGGCTCCCCCCAACAATATAGTATCATTCATGAATTGCGCGTGATTGATATCTTTTGTGCCTCTAGCCATCCTAATTCTGAGGAGATCCTGTTCAAGCCTGGCATTTTCCAGCTGAAATCTAAGTACAAAAGCTTGGATGGCATAAATCAATGGGGAGAGTAGGCATCCTTGCCTCAGACCTCTCAAGGCTTGGAAGAAAGGAGTAGCTCTGCCATTGACTAAAGGGGCTATCCACGGCTTGCTTATACAGGCCTTGACCCAGGAGATAAAATCTAAACTGAAACCAAATTTCTGCATTACCTGAAGGAGAAAGGGGTGGCTGACTCTATTGAAGGCAGGGATGATTTTAGCGGTGAATTATAGCCCATAGGCGAATTTTAAGGGGTGCCCAAAAAAAGGTGGGCGAATTTTTAATATTAAAATGTTTTTTTTTTTAATTTAATAAATTAGCCCATTTTTTATTTTATATATAATTTTCCCCAATTAAATAGCCTGTGCGGTTAAACTATGAAAATTCATACAATGGAATTTAGCCCATCCGTCGATGGGGAAAATTGGACATTCACCTGGATTTCTTCTATAATGGAGGTTAAATCACCAAAAATTTCTAGTTTTGGAGGAGAAATGGAGATGGTTCACCTGGATTTTATGGATGATAGGTTAAAAATTTGGTATTTCACCCTTATTTATGGATCTTTGGGTAAACTTCTCTCAGTTCATCCTTGATTTCCAGGCTCATGGACGCAGGACAATGTTCGATTTCAGGTGGTGGCTAGGCCATGGACGCAGGACAACGTTTGATTTTAGGTGGTGTTTTCCTTGGTTCGCCAAAGATGCAAGACAGACGGGGTTTGGACGCTAGACATGGTTTGATTCCATGTGGTGGTGGTCATGGCCATGGTGGTGGTCATGGCCGTGGCGGTCTTCATTCTCCATTGACGTAGGACAGGGTTTCATATAAACATTTGAATATTTATTAGATTCATTTGATATTGAGATTCTAGATTTTAAAGCTTAGAGTCTTGAAAAACATGGATGGCCTAGGTGTTTGATGTTTAGATTATTCTGCATATTATGATGATGCCCTAGCATGAGATGTTCATGGGATATGGGTGATTGTGTGATTGAAGACTTACATTTTCCTAAATCTGCCATGCCAACTCAATTGCAAGCAGCCAAGCAGAATTTGGAGTTTCAACTCCTATGGTACAGCTGGATTTTGCACAGCAATAGGGTCAAATGACGAGTGGAGTGCCAAGACTGCTGTTTCTATGGCTGCAGAGAAAGGTCTATGCTACAAAGAAACTAAGAATCTTAAACATTAGGTGGAGAGATTTGCTAGTCCATCTGCTGAATATATTCTTGATGGTGAGATAACTCTGGAGTATCCTATTTATGAATGTTTGTATTGCAATTAGCATGATGATGGATGGAAATTATAGCTCAAATTCATGATGGACCATTTACCAGTTTTTATGCCTAGGAACATTTCTAGAAAAGAGAAGAGTACTTATTGCTAATATAGAATTTGTGAAGCTAATGTGGGATGTGAACTTGGATTAAACAAGCACTATCAGATTTGTGATGTATGCATCATCCTCCAGTCACGACAAAGAAATGTACAGTACTTGCTCAAATCTCTCCAGAAAATGATGATAGTCAAGGGTGATCAGTCATAAACTTTTAGGTTCAACAATGTGCTTGGTATTACAGACTGGGACTATGGCTAGAATGTTTGGGAACACCTTGGAATGAGAATGGGAGTGGAGCATGTAAAACAACTCTAATTTCCAATGTGAAGAGAAGGACATTAGGTTCATGGACATTAGCAATGATGCTTGTTGGACCTTACAAACCAATTTGTGCATTTACTTAGGAGATACATTTTGGAAACTTGTAGGGTCATTGAATTGCGATGGTTATTAATATGTATGAAATTTTCAACCGGGTGAATACCATAAGTCTCATCTCTTTGAGGAATTCAATCCCAAGACAACATCAATGACGTAAATATGGCAGGTTTATCAGTTGATTTCATCCAATTGTTACTCTTGGCATTTGAGTTTGTTTTCACAAAAATAGTGCCATAATTTGCCTGGAACAACAATGGTAAGTAGTTAGCTCTTATCAACATACAACCAAAATGGTTAGGTTTTGGTGATTTGTGTGCTACTCTCTTAGTTAATATAGAACAATCCTCTCTTAGTTAACTCTCTTAGATAACATAGAACAGTCCTCTTTATTCTGTAGTTCCAACTCCCAAATTTGCAAAAATATTCCCTTTCAATGGAGGAAACTTCTGACATGTATTATCATACAATTGTAGGTTTGCATCCTTATAATATTTAATCATGTAGATTGCCTCTTTTTATGCATTAAGTGCTTGTAAGGTAAATCTCTCGTGGAAACAGGAATATTGTTCGCTTTATCGGGTCAACTTTGTTGACAAGTTAAACTACCATTCAGAAGTTTTATTAGTAATATCTTATCAAATGCTAATATGTTCAAAGAGGGGCACCTCTTTTGAGATGGATTGACTGTGAAGGATACCAGTTTTTTCTCCTTGAACTGCTGATAAGATCTGCATGAAAATAGGGGATAATAGAATATGAGGGCACTGTCCATGTGCTTGTCTTCTTATGATTATCTCCGCATGCAGGAGGGGTAATTAGGGCACTGATTTGGAGGCTATATCCAGCGTTATTCATGCTAAAGTTAGCCAGGAGAGCGCACTCATATTAGTGATACTTTTATGGTGATCTGGTACTATTTTGAGCTCAGGAAAAGCAATGCATTTTGGAAACCAAATTCAGTTTTTGGAAAATCATATTTATCTTAAATACATTGTTTCTTATAGATGATACTGGAGCCTTCTTCAGCCATAGATTTTAGAGGGATTCTAATTCAATATGATTTCTCTTTAGAATCATCTATTTTTGGAAAAACATCACACCAAATTTGGCACAATGAAACCCTCATTAGAATATAGCACAACCATAAAAACAAAGGCCAAGAAGAGGAAATCGTCAATTCCATTTTTCACTCTTCATTAGCATCCAAACCTTTTTCGTTCTCCTCTTCATTAGCATCTGTTGCAAATTGACTAACAATTTCAGAAGCACGATATTCTTGTGACGGTGAAAGAATAAGACGACGTAATGCTTTCATCAATGTAGGGTTCTCAAACCTACGGAGAAAAATCAACTTTGTGAATGCTTTCAGAGAATAAAGATATTGAGTTTTAACAAAATGAACTTTCAATTCTAAATACATGTCAACCTAATGACTGAGTATTGTCTTCTCCATGAAGCTCATCAAGTTTGAATGATGTATTCTCTTCTGAGAATATATGGGAAATTGTAAAAACAATGTATCTAGAGTGCAAATCAAGCAATTCATAAACCTTTCAAAATCAGCTGGTTCCATTTTACAATCTTCAGCTCTAGATTGAATTTTGTTCTATTGGCTATGTTTTGAAGCACCAATTTCAGGTTGTTTGTTAGTCTTTCTTTCTTGATGTAAAGGAAAGAAGCTAGGTTTTAGGAACAGTACCCATCTTGCCAAGTTCATATTATCAACAACTCAGTTTACCATGTTTAACAATGCTTCAAAAGAAGAACCGTTGATGTCATTGGTTAAGTGATCTAGCAGACTACTACCTTTTGGAAGAATTGCATGCAGTAATTTCTTCCTACTTTTCCTACTTTTTTTTCTTTGAACTAATACTAGGCTGCAGAAAGTAGATAGCTCTTTCAAGTAGGGTGTCACTAAAATAAGATCCAAAATCTTCTACAGTCTCACGTCTCCTTTCATCACTGTACAATGTCAAAGATGTGGCAGTAGGCATGCTCATCCAAGACTAGTTCATAAAAAAAATCACCAAGTCTGATGTACACTCTCTGCATTTTTGATACAAAATTTTCCCAAGAGTTTTCATAATCCACCAAAAATCCTAAGTCTTGAGTTGATAGCCATCCTAGTATCTCTTAATGAGGTCGCTGGAATTAGGCCTTGAATGCTGCCAAAAAAACAAAAAATTGAAGAAAAGGTCTGAGTATCTCCATTCATCTCATGTATCATCAATACTCACCAGGTTGCTAGCACCCAGTTTGTGTGTGAAAATTGTATCCAATACAAGGGTTTTTGGAAAGGCATTGCATAGTGCATGGACCATTTACCAGTTTTTATGCCTGGGAACATTTCTAGAAAAGAGAAGAGTACTTATTGCTAATATAGCATTCGTGAAGCTAATGTGGGATGTGAACTTGAATTAAACAAGCACTATCAGATTTGTGATGTATGCATAATCCTCCATTCATGAGGAAGAAATGTACAGTACTTGCTCAAATCTCTCCAGAAATGATGATAGTCAAGGGTGATCAGTCATAAACTTTTAGGTTCAATAATGTGCTTGGTAATACAGACTGGGACTATGTCTAAAATGTTTGGGAACACCTTGGAATGAGAATGGGAGTGGAGCATGTAAAACAACTCTAATTTCCAATGTGAAGAGAAGGACATTAGGTTCATGGACATTAGCAATGATGCTTGTTGGACCTTACAAACCAATTTGTGCATTTACTTAGGAGATACATTTTGGAAACTTGTAGGGTCATTGAATTACGATGGTTATTAATATGTATGAAATTTTCAACCGAGTGAATACCATAAGTCCCATCTCTTTGAGGAATTCAATCCCAAGACAACATCAATGACGTAAATATGGCAGGTTTATAAGTTGATTTCATCCAATTGTTACTCTTGGCATTTGAGTTTGTTTTCACAAAAATAGTGCCGTAATTTGCCTGGAACAACAATGGTAAGTAGTTGGCTCTTATCAACATACAACCAAAATGGTAGTTGTCTCTCTTAGTTAATATAGAACAATCCTCTCTTAGTTAACTCTCTTAGATAACATAGAACAGTCCTCTTTATTCTGTAGTTCCAACTCCCAAATTTGCAAAAATATTCCCTTTCAATGGAGGAAACTTCTAACATGTATTATCATACAATTGTAGGTTTGCATCCTTATAATATTTAATCATGTAGATTACCTCTTTTTACGCATTAAGTGCTTCTAAGGTAAATCTCTCATGGAAACAGGAATATTGTTCACTTTATCAAGTCAACTTTGTTGACAAGTTAAACTACCATTCATAAGTTTTATTAGTAATATCTTATCAAACGCTAATATGTTCAAAGAGGGGCACCGCTTTTGAGATGGATTGACTATGAAGGACACCATTTTTTTCTGCTTGAACTGCTGATAAGATCTGCATCAAAACAGGGGATAACAGAATATGAGGGCGCTGTCAATGTGCTTGCCTTGTGATGATTATCTCAGCATGCAGGAGGGGTAATTAGGGCAGTGCTTTGGAGGCTATAACCAGCGTTATTCATGATAAAGTTAGCCAGGAGAGTGCACTCTTATTAGTGATACTTTTGTGGTGATCTGGTACTATTTTGAGCTCAGGAAAAGCAATGCATTTTGGAAACCAAATTCAGTTTTTGGAAAATCATATTTATCTTAAATACATTGTTCCTTATAGATGATATTGGAGCCTTCTTCAGCCATAGATTTTAGAGGGATTCTAATTCAATATGATTTCTCTTTAGAATCATCTATTTTTGGAAAAATATCACACCAAATTTGGCACAATCAAACCCTCATTAGAATATAGCACAACCATAAAAACAGAGGCCAAGAAGAGGAAATCGTCAATTCCATTTTTCACTCTTCATTAGCATCCAAACCTTTTCGTTCTCCTCTTCATTAGCATCTGTTGCAAATTGACTAACAATATCAGAAGCACGATATTCTTGTGAGGGTGAAAGAATAAGACGATGTAATGCTTTCATCAATGTAGGGTTCTCAATGTGACTATTTTCTGCAATTTTTGTAACTATAAGTTGGTTTTATGCAGTAGCTTACCTAGCAATGATTGAGGAATGAATAACATTGCTATCTATATATAGTTTGTTGTGTTCACCTGTATATGCAAGATATTCTTTCTCTAATCTTTAAAATCAGTTCAGAGCTCTGCAATTAAATACTTTAGGATGACAAGTACGATTTAGATATACAGTGAATAATGTCAAATTGGCACTCATCTCATTTAAATCTACAGTAGCTAGCTGATATCTTGTCTTATGTGTTCTCTTTCAAGTTCCTAACTAGTGTTAACCCCATGGAAGTTATAAAAATCATTGGAATGACTGGATTTGAGAAACTAGGTTTTGGAAGTTTGATCTTGGACATGATTAGCCCTGCCAAGCCATCCTTGGGATTTGGGTGTTTGGCTATTGGTGTTTGGGATTACCACTTGTCCACCTCTGTACTGGCCCTAGTGAATAGCATTTAACGTTGCATGGGGGAAATGGGTGTACTCTGTTTGATTAGGTCTGTTGGTGAGAGTGTTGATGGTTGATTTTTGGCCCAAGATGAGGAAAAATGTTAATGTTGATGGTAATGCACTCCATGCAATATCAAGTATTATGGATGTGGATTTCGACAAGAATGGATGGAAAGACCAAGAGTGAAATTACAAGAATGGATGGCAAGACATAGGAACTAGTGGCAAAATATGTTCTAGTTATGTATTAATAAGATTGTTTGAAAGTTTAGTTGACTTTTTAACTTAGATTCTAATGTAATTGAAAACCAAATTCCAATGAAAACCCAAATTCCAATGAAATTCCTAAATATGCAGGGTTTTGTAAATTCAATAACTTATCTTCCATTTGTGTGTATTGGTGATTTTTACTGGTTTAAGAAGTATACAGACGAATCTGATATGGATCCAAAATTTGATGTCTCTAATTTCTGAAATCCAGTTTAAGAAGTATATAGATGAATTTCATTTGAATAATAAATTTATGTTTCTAATTTCAGAAAGCTAGTTTAAGAAGTATCTAGAGGAATTTGATCTGAATAAAAAATTGTGTCTCTAATTTCCAAAATCCAATTGGAACTTGGTAACTATAATTTAAACTGATTCAAAAGTAACTAAAATTTCTCACAAATTATTTGAAAAGAGGCTCCCTTTCTTGGCACGCTAATAGTATATTGTACTTGGTCAAGATAAAAACTGATTTCACTTGGTCAAGATAAAAACTGACTCTTTGAAGCCTCTTGAACTCTCGAGGTGACAATACTAAAAACCCTATTTGAAGGCCCTGAGCTCTCAAGATGATAGTATTTGCTGTGCTGTTGGAAACTAAGATTTCATACTGCAGTGTAGTTCTCTCCACAACTTACTTTGCTTAGCTAAGTAATAATAGGCTTTTTAGTAATTTCATTCAAGCTATTATCTCCACATGCATTGCATCAAATTTTGGTGTCAAGTCACATGTCATAAGCTTAAAGTAACAACGGATCAATGGTTCCATATGGGTATTGTATATAAAGGTAAGATAATTATATTATTTTCAGGTCGGTGTACTTACTACAAACCTGCAGGCATAACAACATCACAATCATTATACAGGACATGGATGTAGTTGCATCTTTTGATGAACACAATCAACTCAAATAGAATAGGACAAAATTTGTGAGCTTTGTCTGTACACTCAGAATGCCAAAATCCTCTTTAAAAGATTTAGTAAATCCTCGCTTAGATATCATACATTTTCAAGCACATAACAGAATTTACAAATACCAACAACTCTCTCTCAAGCAAATTTGACAATGGTGTTTACCAAAAGCACAATTAAATACCAATCCCATATGTAGGGTGTTTTAGGATGAGTGCACAACTTTAACATATGACTAATGTTTCAAATACCACCAGCTTCCATCATACAAGATTGGCAATAGTTTCTACTTGATGGGAGGTCATATACTAATTCCATATGGACACTGTTATATATAGGAAAACACTGCATTAACTGGCCAGAAGTATTGAAGAATATGATTGTCAATTTGTCCCAAAGTAATCCAGAATGGTTTTCCTCTTTGAAGATGAAGGTGGATTTAAGACTGAAGAGGGAATTTTCATAGATTCTAGAGTTTTTTGAATGAGGGATTTGTTCTCTCTACTACTTTGTGAAATGGCCTTTGAAAGACTACCAGGATGAGGGCTTCTTTCCAAGGACAATGTTCCCAAAACCAATTTTTTTGAGGCCTTAGGGGTCAAATCTTTAGCACTTGTGTACTGTGGTGTGAACACTTTATCATCTGCAAAAGCAACTTCTGTATCACAAGCTAGGATGTCCGAAGGAGATGTTTCCAAAGATGTTATGTATATGTTGAATCAAACAATCTCTGACAGACAGAAGAAGGAAAAGCTTATATTTTTCAATGAACTACAGATGGAGTACAATTCTCACTCTCAAAAGTGCAATCCTTAATACTCCAAACTCAGACCTGTTCAGTTACAGAGTAAATGATTGAATGCAAGTTTACACACAAAAAAATATGATTTGAGGCTTAAAATTAAAGATATGTAAGCATCTAGCGATGACTATGAATTCATCATTATGTAAAAAATTGCGTTTAGTACCGTGTATCATCTGAACAAGTTGCAATCTTGTAAAAATTAGTTGGACACATGCAAACAACAGTTATCAATATAAGAAACTACAAAAGAGGATAGAAAATTGTTGCTGATTAGGTCTACAACAATTTTAATCCTTACCTGCAGTGAAACTATCTTGAAACTTCTCAAAAAGGAACCATTTTAGATTTTAAGCTAACAACATTGTGCAGATATTGTATTACCAGTCCACAACAGTCATCTCCCCTTGATGCCCCTTGAGCATTACAGCATCTGCTTCTGTCCAGTCAGCCTGAAAATCATGATGTTAATGTTGATAAAATCACTCTCAGTGCATAGAACTAGAACAATATAACGAGAACTCAAGAAGTTGGATTGACAATTTGAAAACAAACCTGCCATATAAAGACATTCTCATCACTTGAACCACTCAGTATATGAGTCCCACCAGGACTAAAAGAATCCTGCGACAATAATATATTGTTACAATTATCAGCATTTGACAACAGTTGCAAATCACCAACATTAAGATCTTTGAAAATGAAGTGGAACGCTGGAAACACTGGAAAAGTGTGGTTGCATCTTTATATTTTTAAAGAATTATCATTGGTAAATTAGCAAGAGAATGTTAGCAGCAAAAATGATTTACCATCTTGCTGGAGCTAGATTTGGATGCTGAAAATGTTTGTCTCCTTGAAAGACTCATACTCCTATTTTGTTGGAATCATATGTAAGAAACTGGATTTGTAAATGCTCCAACCTCTTAGAATTGTCACCTACTCATTGATACTTTTACTCGTTCATGAATTCAACCTATTCATTCGTCGTCATATGTAGGTGGTTTTCCAATGGGTGGAAAATCATAAATGGATAGGATGAATTTGTAAATGGTCCACCAATTTATGATTTCAACCTAGTCATTCATTTGTCCTAAAGGAGTCTGGATATTTAGGAATTTCATTGGAATTTGGGGTTTTCATTGGAATTTGGGTCACATCCTTCTTACATGCTTGCTGGGCTACCCTACTAGTTTGCCCGGTAACAACTAGCTATAAGGCCATTGTTACCATAACCTGCAACATCCAATACATATTATTGACATACTGTAAATGGAAGTAAAAATTTGCACTAAAGCATAACATGTCATATTTTGCTCATGTTTCTTCTTAAAATGCAATATTATTCTTCATTTTTGAATTGTAACTAATTTCACATGACATATTTTTATACTATATGGTGATTTAGGTCACAACTAACTGATATTCTCGATGGTTTAAAGGAGAAGGAGAATGTTGGAGCACTACTGCAGGTGCCTATATCTACTTTTGTTTTCTTCATTTGCTATACAAATTTCTATTTCTGTAAAATTTCCATCTATTTTCCCTAGTCCCTACGTTGTTGACTATTTTCTGCATTTTGTGTAACAATAAGTTGGTTTTATGCAGTAGCTTACCTAGCACTGATTGAGGAATGAATAACATTGCTATCTATATACAGTTTGTTGTGTTCACCTGTATATGC
>LPNX010527757.1:0-35201 GCA_001517045.1 Pseudotsuga menziesii
TGTTGTTCTGTTCTTATCTGATTCTCATTTCTTTGCTATGTCCATGGGGCTTGGGGGAGGCACTAATAATTTTGCCGAATTAATGAGTCTTAAGCTACTATTGATGTTTGCAATGGAGAAAGGTTGTACTTCTCTTAATATTTTTGGGGATTCTTTGAATGTGATACAATGGCTTAATCATACACAAGAGTGTAGGAATTTGAGATTAGATCATATTATATATTCTATACGAAAGCTCCTCCTCCGTTTTGATTTCTTTTCATGCCGACATATATACAGGGAAAATAACCAGGAAGCGGACAAAGCTTCCAAGGAAGGGCTCCGGTTGGATTTAGGCACTTGGTTGGTGACAGAGTCTATTGAAGGCATCTTACAGTCTTTTTATCACAGACCTTTCATTGATGTTATTTGAGTTAGCATCTTTTTTGATCATTTACTAGACAGATCCTATATTATGACTGGTTTGTTCCGCGGGTTTTGTATATGGCTAGAACAGTTTGCAGTCAAAGTTATGTTTGTATATAGATGCTAGATTCTCGATGGCAGTTTTTGGTTCTAAGTTCCCTTTGGAACTTTATGCTCGTTGTGTATACACAGATGCTCCTGTTTTCTGCACATTTGATCTAGTTCTATGGATGCTTATTTCGGGTTATTAAGACTGAACAGTTGTGTTGGGATTTTGTCACATTCAGCTGGTACAGATGGTTTTTTGTTTGACAGGATGATATAGCTGTTCATCACAGTTATATTTTGAACTGACAGTTTACTGTGTTGATATGCTCTGATAGTATATAGCCAGTTGTTATGATCTTGATGGTAGTTATTGGATCTCAAACTTTGGGATATTCATGCTCACTGTTGCTGCTATATGGAGTTTACAGTTTTTTGATGTATATTTCAGAATTTTTATATGTGTTCTAGTTTTTTGGATAGCATATGACACTACAGTCAGTTGGTGGTATGCTGTTAATATTCTGGAGGAATGATATCTCTTTATATCATTGTTGTTACAAAACGCTTAATTTGCTTTTGTATTTTTTCTATTACAGAAGACTGAAAAGTCTACATTTTGGATCCATTTTTTTGGATTTTGGAATTCACCTGGATGTGAATATACTGAATGTAATTTTGATCTCGAAAGATGAATAAAAATTACGCTTTTTTTTCTTTGAAAAAAAAAATACAATGATTATACAATAAATAGAATTCGAAAATTGTTGATAGGATTTGAATCTACCAGCTCAAGCTGACTATTTAGCTAACTCAGTGTTGAAAAGTCACAACTGGAGCTCACTAGTTTAACTCTGGATGTCTAAATCAGTCTATAATAAATTAAGGTCGGTGGAAAAAAGGCACCATACTCCCTGCATTCATGCAAAATTGGTGCTAGGATAACTGACAATGATCTAACTAATTGTAACTGGAGTATAACTTAGCATAATTGCTTACCTACCACAGCTAACTAAAGGAAGATGTTGGTGTCACTTAGAGTGGGATTCTATAATGTATGGATTGGTCACAGAGGCACATAAACGCATGCATGAAGCTACAGCAAGTGGAAGATAACCTCTAGGTGTGCCCCCCATGGTCTTGTTAAGTGATGATAACTCCCTAAGTTAGGAAAAATGACCAAATAGACTATATTGGAGAAAGGAGGATTAATTAATCCTGACACCCCCCCTTAATCCTAACTTTGGACAACTTGGGCCTTGGAAACTAGGCCAAAAGTAACCCATACAATCTAAATGAATAAAAAAATTGCTTAATAAAATAGGGAAAAATGGGGAAAACCTCATGGGAAAAAAAAACCCTCAAAATACGTAGGAATCAGGAAATAAGCTTCCATACTTGAGAGAAAAAATTTCTCTTTGAGCAAAAACTTGTGAAAATATTGTTGCAATCTGTAACTCTATGGAGTAGTAATGTAGAATCTTGTATCTTTTTTGCATCAGCATCCTAGGACTATGCATGTGAACCTCTCAATATTCATCCTTTCTGATGAATGTTTTTTTTGTCTCTTCTTTCTGGAGGAGGAATGGAATGATCAATTTTTTTCTTTAGTGGGCCAAATTGTGGACCAGTCTTTATCATCAAGTAGCATCTTTCTTGAAGTTTGTTGCACCACTCTGGAGATATTGAAGGTGTGTGAGAGTGCAACATGTTCATTCTGATACTGGGACCTCATTCTTCTTTTGTTATCTGGATTCCCAACACCATTCCCAGCTGCTTCAATGAGATTTTGGACCCATTTAGGCCTTTGATTTGGAATAAGAGTTGGATATGGATCTATATTCTCTTGAGCTACATCCTCAATATCAATATCATGTTGATCTTGTTCCTCATATTCTTAATTTGAAACATGAGACAATATATCATCATCAAATGGAAATGAAAGAGTGTTTATACCTTCTTCTGCTTTAAATTTTGGTAGATCATGCAACTGATCTTCTTTAAATTGCACACTACGCTCTATGAAGCACTTCCTTGTTGTAAGTTCCATCAATTTATATACCTTGGCATCCTCATCATATCCTAGAAGAATGCATTCGCTACTCTAGACCTAGAATACCTTTCTCTTTTCAATAGGGATTCTGGCCCAAGATTTGGAACCAAAAACTCTCAAGTGCGAGACATTAGGCTTATGCCCCAAAAGTGCTTCAAAAGGAGTGACCCCAATCATTTATTTGTGAGGTACCCTATTCTGAATGTATGAAGCACAATTTACAACCTCAGCCCATAGAGAAGGAGAAATATTCTTTTCCTTGAGAAAACAGGTTGCCATCTCCTTCAGTGATCTATTTTTCCTCTCAGACACGCCATTTTGTTGTGGTGTGTATGGAACTAAGTGTTCCATTTGAATCCCTTATGATTCACATAACTACTAAAAATATCTTTTAACATACTCACCTCCATTATTAGATCTAATGGACTTGATCTTCTTTTTTAATCTATTTTCTACCAAGGCTTTAAAAACTTTAAAAGTTTTGAATACCTCAGATTTTTGCTTCATAAAATATACCCAGCAAAACCTTGAAAAATCATCAATAAAAGTTAGGAAATACATGGATCCATTGATTGATATTGTAGAAATTGGTCCTGATAAATCATTGTGTATCAGATCAAGTGTAGAGGCAGCTCTAGTTTCCTTCCCAAATTCATATCTCTTCTATGGATGCTTACGTACCAAGCAACCATGACAGACTCCATCTGATGTTTTGATGAGTGGAAATCACTCAACCATTTTCTCATTGTGAAGTTGTTGGAGATATTTGAAGTTTAGATGTCCAAATATCTCATGCCACAGCTTGATAGTGTTATTAGCATGAGTCAATAAAGTTGTCGGATGTGAAGCAGGCATTGAAATGGGAGAACTCATATTCCTTAGAGGAATGATTAGAAAACCCCTTCGCTATGATATTTCCAGTAGATGATTCAGTGATTTCTACTGTGTCAAAATTGAATGTAAATCTCTTGGGAGAGCTTGTATGAGTCATCTTATAAATAGATAACAAATTTGCTACAAGAGAGGGAACTTAGAGTGCATTCTTGAAATCTCCATGATGAATTTTACTAGAACCTGTCCTAACATCTGGGATCTGAGAATCATCTCGCATATGAATTCTAGGTACTCCTAAGAAATACAGAGAGGTGAAGGATTATTTGGAGGAAACCATATGATTGGATTCTCCTGAATCAATAAGACAAGCCTTTGATTGAGTGAACCCTGCCTTCAAGTCATGGAATCTCTCATGTATTTCTGTCTGTTATCCTTCTTCAGAATTCCTTGTGCTTTGTGGAAGAGAAATATATGTTTTGTTCAAGGATATTTGATAAGCCATAAATGGTTTTCTTGATGCACTGGCTATCTGGATGAAATCCTCCCATACAATAGGAACACTTATCCTTCTCAAAATTCTTCTTCTTCTTAGGACCTGAGGCTCCATCTAAATATTTATGATTCTCTTTAGGTTTTGAATCAATATTTTTTGTCTCCTTCCCCTTTTTCTTCCCTCTTGCTTGTGCATTGCTAGAGTCTCCAGCTAAGAGTGCTTGATTCTTGTCGGGTTGAAGCACTCTCGTCTGAATCAATTTGTCTTGCTCTTGGATTAAAGACCCTAAAAAAGAATCTAGAGAACACATATTCCAATTTGGAATTGAAACTCTTCTGAAATGGAAAGTAGAGACAAAGACTAATAATTTTGAGCCAAGATTTCTTAGAATTGATAACACAAGTTGCTCATCCTTCCTTTCTATTCCACATTGCTTGCATTGTATTACAAGATATTTTTATTTTCAAAAGAATTGTTAAATAGTATCAAAATTGTTGTGTTATAGTGCAATTACTATCCATTCTCCATAATATGGCCTCTAAGCTCATCTTTTTTCCCAAACAAATATTCAATCTTCTCCCATGCTTCTTTAGGAGTTCTAAGTCCCTCAAGGTGAAATAGAAGATACCTAGAGATGTGGATGCACATGAAGTTGAAGGTTTTATCTAGTTGGTTTAGAAAGTTAGATTTCTCAACATACTGTTGGGGCTCAACTTCTCTTCCCATTGTCATCATATACAGTCCCTTGTTGTGCAAGGCCATCTGCATATATTTCCTCCAAACAATGTAATTGAAGGGTGTAAGGATTCCGAGTCTATGAGTAGAATAATTCTCCATTTCCTATTATGTTGATCAGTCAAATGATCTTTAAAAAATCTACGTAGGTACCTGCAAAAAATCACTGTAAAACAAACCAATTCACAATCATAGGTCAATTCAAACATGTCCACCTTGACATGTGCACCTTTTTTAGAGTTCATCACACCTGGATATAATCAAAAGGGAGAAATGCTATGATTCCAGGAATTATGTGGAAAGTCAGCTGCTTCTGGTGCACAATGGAGGTTTCTGAGGTTTGTTGATAGCCTAAAAAAGGCTCTGATACCATGTTAAATTTGAGAACCATAGATCTACAAGAAAATATGAGAGCTATTGGAAAGGAATTATGCAGTGGAATAATTAATATCAATGTACACTGAGCAAAGAATTCATGACACAAATTTTAGATTAATCGGATAGGAATTTCTTAGATAACCACAACATTAATCTTCATTTGTTAATCAATAATACAATGATTATACAGTAAATAGAATTTTAATATTGTGGATAGTATTTGAATCTACTAGCTCAAGTTGACTATTTAGCTAACTCAGTGTGGAAAAATCATAGATGGATCTCATTAGTTTAACTCTAGATGTCTAAATCAGACTACAATCAGTTAACTAATGAGGAAGGTGGACAAAAGGAGCCACACTCCCTACATGCATCAAAAACTACCACTAGGCTAACTGATAGTGATCTAACTTATTGTAACTGGTGGATGACTCGGCATAATTGCTTACCTACCACAGCTAACTGAAGGAGGATGTTGGTGGCACTCAGAATGGGATCCTATATTGTAGGTATTGGTCCTAGAGGCACATAAATTCATGCATGAAGCTACAGTAAGTGGTATATAACCTATAGGGGTGAACCCCATACTCTAGTACAGTGATAATAACTCCCTAAGTTAGTCAAAATGACCAAATAGAGTATATTGGATAAAGGAGGATTAATTAATCCTAACAAATCACATTGAAAAGAAGATCAAGGCCTTACTATCAAAAAAAGGCAGTGAATTCACTTCATATGAGTTCAAATACCTATGCAGAGAATATGAGATTAAGAGGGAGATGATCCCTCCCTACAATCCTCAGATAAATGGAATTGTATAAAGGAAGAACAAAATGATAATGGAAGCGACAAAGGTGATGCTTCATTACCAAGACCTTCCAATGAACCTATGGGAAGAAGCAGCAAGAAAAATCGTGTATGTACAAAAAAAAAAACTCATCATGTTTTGAATAATCAAACTCCAGAAGAAGTTTTCTCAGGAAAGAAACCAGAAGTTAGCCATCTCTGATTATTTGGCTTCCCTGTGTACATACATGTCCCAAAAGAAAAGAGGACAAAGCTATACCCTTCAGGAAATAAGGGCATATTCATGGGATAGAGTGACACATCAAAATCATACTGGATATACTTCCCATGATTCAAGAAGGTCGAGATCAGTCAAGACGTTACTTTTGATGAAAACTTAGCTTACAACAAGTCAATACAATTCCAAATTAAAGATGTTGAGGAACCCAAAGTTCCCATAACCAAAGATACAATTATGGAATAAATGACTCAAGAAAACCATGAAGATCATGACATGAGGGAACCTCAGGAACCTGTAGATCCACCTCGTGAGAAGAATTTCTAACAAGAGAATACCAGCATGGGCACGTGAATCTATTCAAGACGAAGAGAATTATGGTGTTACAGATGGGACACATAGAGAAATTAAAAGACCGATACCATGCTCCAGCTATGTATCCCTATTGTGTGACATCAATAATAATGAACCTTCCAACTATGAGGAATTTTTTGAAAAGAAGGAGTGGAAGGAATCCATGATCGAAGAGTATCAGTCAATTATGAAGAATAATGTCTAAGAGATAGTTTTGAGACCAGAATGGAAGTTCATAGTGTCTTACAAATGGGTCTACAAGATCAAGCATGCTTCATATGGTATCATCAAAAAATACAAGGAAAGGTTGTGGCATGAGGTTTATCCTAGAAACAAGGCATAGATTGTGAGGATACATTTGCACCTGTAACGAGATACACTTCCATTAGATATATACTTACTCTAGTTGTAGTAATGAAATGGAAGATACATCATATGGATGTCAAGACAACTTTCTTGAATGGTGTAGTTGAAGAGGAAGTGTGTGTGGAGAAGCCACTAGGAATCGAGACACATGACAGACAAACTCATGTGTGCAAGCTAAATAAGGCCTTGTACTATTTGAAGAAGGCACCTAGGATGTGGTATGGAAAATTGATAGCTTTATGATGAGATTACGATTTACCAATAGTAAAGCATATTCCAACCTCTAATTCTAAGTTGAGGGTGGAAGATAAGTGATACTTCAACTGTATGTAGATGACTTGTTCCTGACAAGAGAGGATGAGCTCATTGCAAATACAAAGAGAAGTCTTGTCGCAGAGTTCGAGATGAAGGACCCATGGATTATGCACTACTTCTTAGGTATGGAGGTGTGGAAAAATTTAGATGGGATACTCCTTGTACAAGGAAAGTATGCAGTAGATATTCTGAAGAGGTTCTGAATGATGGACCACAAGGTTATTACCATACCTATGGCATCAAACTTGAAGCTACTGAGTGATGCTTCTTGTGATACATTTGATGCCATGATGTATAGACAAATTATTGGTTTGTTGATGTACTTAACAAACACGAGGCCATACATATGCTTTTATATGAACACACTAAGCCATTTTTTGACAGATCTGAGACATGTTCACCTGGTTGTTGCAAAGCACATGTTGAGGTACCTGAAGGGTAAAATTGAGTATGGCCTCAAGTATGCGACGGATCAAAATATTGACCTACATGGTTATGTTGATTCGAATTGGGCAGGAAGTTCCATAGACAAGAAGAGCACTTCAGGATATTGCTTCAGTTTGGGATTTGGGGTGATCTCTTGGTTTAGTGAATGATCAGTCAAGTGTGGCACTAAGTACAGTCGAATTAGAGTGCATTGCAGTTTGTTTGGCTAGATGTGAGACAATATGGCTTCAGAAGCTACTATCATATTTATTTGATATCGAGTTAGAGGCAACTTGTATCTTCGGTGATAACCAGAGTTATGTGAAGTTGTCTGAGAACCCAGTGTTCCATGACAAGTTGAAGCACATTGATATCAAGTATCGGTATATCTGTGATATGGTGTAGAGAGGAGTAGTGAATCTCCAGTATGTAGCAACAGATGAGCAGACAGTTGGTGTTCTAACCAAGCCTCTAGCGAGAGTTAAGATTGATTACTTCAGGGACAAGCTTGGATTTGTGCAGATCGGTGTCCATCACAAAAAGGAGTGTTGAAGTCCTATATTGGATCTATGACTACATTTAGTATGAAACAAGACTGAACCTGCATAGAGACACATCCAGTATGAAATAGGACAGACCCTGTAGAGAGACACTTCCAATATGAAACAAGACCGGCTTTATGAAGTTCTATATTGGATCTAGACCTGCATTCAGTATGAAGCAGGATTGACCCTACAGAGAGATACATCCAGTATGAAACAGGATTGGCTCTATTAAATCCTAGATGTCTCTAGGTCTGCAATCAGTATGAAATAGGAATGACACTGTAGAGATAAGCATCTAGTATGAAAGAAGATTGGAACTATGGAGATACGCATTTAGTATGAAATAGGACTGACACTATAGAGATATGCATCCAGTATCAAATGGTACTAGTACTACGAGGTACATCCAGTATGAAAAAGAACTAGCATTGTATGAGGTACATCCAACATGAAAAAGGGTTGGCACTGTATGGATATGTTGATGAATCCCTATATGGAATATAGTCCTACATCCAGCATGAAAAATGGTTGGCTCTGTAGAACTTCTAAGGACGGATACATTCGAGAAATGTCACTAGTCAATGGTCTATAAGACGAGAATTGGTGCAGCAGTGATGATGATGATCTAGCGACAATGATCCAATCATGATGATCCAGAGATGATGACGATGTCCAAAGACTGTGTCCATTTTTTATGATGACCGGGTCAAAAGAATACCTTCCTAGTTAACAGGGAATGATCTTTAAAAGGTAACTTTGAAAGATGTTCTTTTGTATATTATTATTGTATTTTATTGTGCCTCTGTTGGAGATGTTTTTCTTCATTCAAGGATGTTATTATTGTATTTGGTCATGCTAGATTATCGAGGTAAAACCTCCATTGTATGTTGGGGAAATAATCCCTAAAATAAAGATTCTTAAATGTATTTTGAGTCTCCCAAGAGGGAAGTTGGCCATGTAAGGTTAGGAAGTCATCCTAGTTAGGCTTTTTTCTTAGTCACTGCATGTAAAGTATAAATAGGGAGGATCCCTCACTCATTTGGACAAATAACACACAAGAAAGTTCTATTAAGGGAGAGAAATCCTAAGTGTGGTGGTGAAGAAGAGGAAGAAGTTTTTGAAGACATCTTATCTTTGGGTAATCTATCTTGGTTTGAAATTGTACTAAGAGAGGGAACTATTCTGAAGAAGCTGCGGGGTTTTCTCCTTTATGGTTTCCCCAAGGAAAACATCTATGTACTTGAGTATTGTTGTGCATGTCTATATTTCAGTTTAAAGGTCTAACATAATTGAATTAAAGTGCAAACTCTAACATTTTTATATAAATTTCTCATTTTGCAATGTAATGAGAGTTGGATTTTGAGAGAAAAAGGTCTACTGAGTACTCTAATTTCAATTTTGATATGCATAAAAGTTGTAGAGAGAAGCAGTTCAAAACATTTCCAGACAGAGATCCATGTGCTATTGTTCTAGTTTGTAATTTTCTTGTGTGATTGTATTTCCGGTATTGTTCCATTATGTGTTATTTCTCCATTATTTGAATGAAACCAAATGAATTAGAATTCATCTATGATTCTCTGATTTCATCACATTCAGAAATTTTCACCATTTTCTTCTAAATTTAATGCATAATTCATTTTTTTAAGAGGTTATGTATTAATGGGTTGTGTTTCTTAAATCTATTGTCATACTACAACACCTAAATGTCTAAGAAAATTATGTTTATCTTGCCTTTGTCAATGGTTTTGTTTTGCCACCGGTCTCTTGCAACTTGAATAAATATTCATTAATTAACTCTGTGCCCAATAGTTTTAACCCTTGATTCAACCACTTTACTAAACCCTGTTCATTGAAACATTTGGTCATTGCTAAAAAAATAAATCGTTGTTGAGTGACCTTTAGACAACATATTCATAAAGGGATCCCCCTTTGGACTGAAAAGTCCAATTTCAATCCTAAATATTGGTTCAAGGTTACCTTGGATATTTTCTTTTACAACCAAGGGAAATTTCTGAAAGATAATTTTTATCACACAAAGTGAAGCTACCCACTAAAGGTATCCTATCCAGGACAGTAGAGGTGAGGTAGCTAACTGGTGACACCGCAAGGGGCTTGTCCACTAGAGGAAGAAAGGTAGTTGTCACACCGGACGAGCTCTTGTCACTTTAGATCAATCCAGAGAATGATCAAGGGGAGACCCTACTAGCATATGAGGGCTAACGCACCTACTCAAGACATTCTAAGGGTAAAAGCAATGGATACAAGAGGTGAATAATGAGTAAGTTGATCTAGATCTAGAAATATAGAAGTGGTAGATGAGGTTAAGGTCAAGTTGGGAAGGCTTAAAGAAATGGAAAATTTCCCAAATTGAAGAGAAATGTACCACAAAGGGTTTAATATTTAAGATCTAGATAAATCTAGACTAAAGGAAAAATACCCTAATTAGATCCACCTATGGTTTATACAAAATGGACAAAGTGGATGCAAGAGAGTAGATCGGGATGTGATATGGCTAGATATTTCTAGGAGTAAGATTTAAATACAAGTGGCTTCTACTAGTGATTACAAGAATAATATTTATAAATAATATATCTAAATCCAAGTAATTAGTTGCTTTGAACAAGAACTTCCAGTGTATACTCGTTTATAGATTTGGCCATTTTGCTAGTCAAGGGTGAAGGTGAATAAAACAAGGTAGGGCCATGGGAAAGACTTAACACTTGACACTATAAACATCTAGGCTGAAGGAAGAGGGGATCCATACAACACATAAGTTGGAATAGATGAACAATAGGGAATGGCAGTGTCTCACATATGGGTGGAATAATGAGAATGCTCCACTAGACTCTAGACAAGCAACTTTTTAAAGCAATTATTTGCACATTGAAGAATATTGTCTAACCTCCAAAGGTAGGTGCCCTGGAAATCCTTTTGGGGTTCTAGAAAATAACAAAGACATAACCTTGATAGGTCAATCTCACCATGTTTCCCTATAAGGGAAATGAGTCGTACATTATACAATGAATGAGTGCTCATCATTTGGCCATTAACTTTTTTAAGACATTATTTAATCAACTAGCCATCCTCCAAGAGCAAGTGCCCTGAATAGACTTGTGGGTGTCAGATAATGACTCAGTATTACCTCCATTTCCCGCCACCATCCATTGGTGGGATGGAGTGACCACCATGTTGCCCTTTGGGGTAAAATAGCCTCACATCATACAAAGGATGAGTGCTCGTCTCTTGGAAACTAGTTGACTTTATATTTCATTTGAAATAGTGTTTAAAAATGCTTTTGTTTTGCAGGATAGGAATCCATTTATAATAAGCATTTAAGTTCAGACTCCTTAGTGTCTAAAGACACTTTTTTGGTAAGAATAATTATGTTTAAGACCTATTGGAATACCATAACTGTGAAAAGAATCACACAAACCAATACCAAGACACAATGTAGACATGGAGACCTATTCCAACATAGAGGTGGAAGTGGGGGGAATCCTAGATGTCACTGGTCAAGTTACAAGTCTGGGTTAAACATAAAGAAGGGAAGGCAACGGATGGATGGAGATACTGAAGATGGTGCCAAGGCTAGCAAGTTGTGTCCCCTAAAGGGAAATGACCAAATCCATACTACAAGTAGGGCAATACCAATGAGTATAAAAAATAATCTTGTAGACATAACAACTAGATCACTTATACTTTAGATTATAGTGAGAATAATAGACTAGCACCAGCATATAACCGTTATTAACCAAGTCTCACTACTAAAATAAACAACAGAGCAAAAAAAAATCCATATGTACAAATCCATATATCACCTAGGTCATATACCTACATCTAACCTGAACATTTTGAAAGGAACTGAAACATTGATGCTTCTATACATGATGGGAATTGCCATAACTCTGCTCTAGGTCATGAAAATGGCTAACTCAATCATCAAATATGGGGTCATGAGGTTCAGTCCTGGCATGGAACTAATCAAACGAAATTATCTGGATCCAATAAAAGAGAGTGATCATCAACTAGAATATCATCATATGTTGATCTCAAAGTAAAGGAATGGCTCAAAAATATGCTCAGGATTGCTCAGGAATGATGATATCCTAGCTACTATATATGTGACAACATCTTGCTCCAACTAGGATAGACGCTCTAAGGGAGAGAGCGCATGAGAATCTCAGAAATATTTGGTCCACAGCAAATCCCATCCATCATCGAACATGCACCTGACTAACTGCTCCATCTTCACAAAACTTGTTCATGCACATCATGGAAACAACACTATCGAGCAGTACATGTGGAATCATATATAAAATAAATGTTGTAAATAAAGTATTGGAATGTAAATACTGGAAAATAAATGTGGAAAGTAACAATATAATCTAAGAACTATCAATCAATTGCAAAATTTATTAGGAAAAAACCATTCAGCAGACAGAAAAAGGCCATACTCAATGGCCTATAAGACTCAAACTGAAAACACAAAGAGTCAAAGGCTTAGAACCATGCAACAATGAAGACTCAAAACTACTACTCAAAGTTGATTATTCAAGTTCCTACTCTAAACTAAACATGGAAGACTCTCCCTAAATCATGTCCTCATATGGATGGAAATAGTGTTTAAGGAATTTCCCATTCACAAGAAATTCCAATTCATCCTCATCCAAAGTCTCTAACCAAAACGACCCCTTTCCAGCAATTCTTCCTACTTAATAAGTATCCATCCAAAATATATCCAATTTTTCATGGTTTCCAGGTTTCTCTTTGTTTTATCCCATTAAAGTACTATGTCTCCAACTCCAAAATCTGCACTTATGGTCTTCTGATCAAAGGTATCCTTTATTCATTCCTTCTCTATAACCATTCTATCAAAATATTCTCTCTTGTTTCATCAAGTTCAACCAGTTTATCAATTCTCAATTGCATTGCTTCCTGATCAGATGAACATAAATTGGTATCTAGAGACTGATTGGTAATCTGCAATGTTTCCATATACTAGTTCAAAAGGGGGCTTACCCATTATCCCTTTTACCGTTGTTTTATCTGCCCACAAAGCATACTTTTACTTGGTATCCCAACTTCTTCTATTTTCTCCAACCATCATTTTCAATGGTTTTATCAAGTTTTTACTGCTCGATTTTGTAAATCCATTTCCCTGGGGATAATAATTTGAGGAATGGGATAACACAATACCATGATCTACACAAAACTCGGTCATTTCATTTTTGCAAAAAACTTTGGCATTATATGTAGCAAGTTTCAAGGGACATCCATATCTAGAGACAATGTATTATTCCAAGAATTTCACTATTACTTTTGTCATAGCCTTCTTAGCGGGAATAGATTGAACCCATTGAGTAAAATAATCTTTGCATGTCAAAATATACTTATACCCATTATTCTAATTCAGATCAAATGGTCCTACAAATTCTATTCCCCATTGTTGAAAATGATCTTCTATCACTATAGGAGATAAAGGCAAGGCCGGCAATCTTGGATTTCTAGAGAATAATTGACATTCTTGACAAACCCTTACAAATGTGTGAACATCCTATTGGCACCCCAACAACATCCCCTTCATTTCGCATAAATAAAGGGGGCCCCATGTAAAAAAAATAAATTAAATACTCAGTTTTTTATTTATTTTCATTTTATCTTGCTTGATTTGGTAGATAATTTCATCGCTTTTTTCTTCGCTCTCCACACTACATTCTTAAATTTTTTGGTGGCTTGACCAATCTTATTCGTATGAACCTTTCGATTTCTTGGTTGTTGAAAAACACTTGCATGCTCTAGTTTGACCTTAGCCAACTTGAGTACATACCTCAATTGGAAAGATTAAATCATTTTGATTTTTATGTAGCTCCATCAATTTTCGTTCTTCAATATATAAACAAATTATTCGAGCATTTTCAGTGGATCTAAATATTTTTCTAAGGATTTCTATTCAACATTTTATCATTCTTTCTCAAGTATAACGCTTATAGTTTTATGGTTGAAAAATATTTTAGTTGGAAATTCCTCATTAACATGATAATAAATTCAATTGAATTTCATGTAGATAAGATGTACATTTAAACGATGTCAATTCCTTATGAAATTCCTTAGTGAAGACATACTTTGTTCATACATACTTATTGAGTAATTGCTTATGAAAATTATCCTCGCTAAATTGTTTTCTCATAATTATTAATTGACATATTTCCATTTCACAAAAGAACATTATATTATTTTATTTTATTTTGTCTTGCCGTCACTTTTAAACACTCTTGTAATTGTGACTTTTTAAACCGATCTTAAATGGATTTTAAGTTCTATGTATAAATCAATGAATTCATTAAGATTGATTTTAAGACTTAAGGTTAAAATTATTTTTAAATATCTTCTAAAAAATAATGTGCATTTTTCATATTTTATGGGAATGAAATACAAGAGAATTTTTCATGTAAACAGCTGAAGGAAAGTTTACGTGGAAAATCCATTTGGGAATACATGTCCAACACTTGGTAATTATAAAACATTTTGAAAAGGTTTTCAATGGGTTTAAACTATTTTGCAACTAGACACTTTACTTGGCAATTATAAAACATTTTGAAAAGGTTTTCAATGTATTTCCCATTTAAACTATTTTGCAACCTAGTGTCTACATGTCAAAATCATAAAACGTTATTTTCCTTTTTGAAAGGGGAAGATTATATTTTAAAATTAAAAGAATGTAATGGAGACACCAAGACATCTAACTAGCAATTTCCACCTTTGGTTTTAGAACAGATTGGTTCTGAGTTATTTGTGAACTAAGAAGAGCTACATGATTGGCTAGTCAAATCGCCAGCAAGAGATGGAGAAAGAGCCACACTTAATAATATTGATGAACACAATAAAGTCTCATCAAATTGTTGAAAATCAGGAACGGCCAAAGCACGACTGGAACGAGCCATGGAGGGTTTTTTTTAATTTTTGCAAGTATTTGACACTTAAATACTTAAATTTAAGATGAAAACTTTACAGTTAAAAGAATATTTAAAATGTTTATTTGAAGTTTATGAATTTGGGCAGCCAGTCAAAAATATTAATACCTGTGATTTCTACTCTACCTTAGCTAGTTATTTTTGGCGATTGTGCTGGGCCAGCTCCTGCATTGCTTGGTAATAACCCTTCCCCATTGTGTTGAGTCTTGACCTGTGTTGCTCCTTCAAAAAAAAATTGCTATAATGTGTTTTGTTTTGTATATTTAAGTGTTGTGTTGTGTTTTGTATATTATATTAGGTTGCTCTGTATTGATTGTAATTTCTAGATGTCAATGACAGGTTACAAAAAAAATTTGACAATCTGAAACATAAAATGATAAACATAAAAAAAATTGAAACCGTTTATTGAGAGACACAGGAAAATTGAAATTCCAGGCCTAGGCCAAAGCCGCATCATCTTCCAGTTGCATAAAGATGAGAGTATACTCACCATAACATGCCTTGAATACTTATTTTCATTCAACTCTAAGGAATATTCTTCCACGAGTTCGCCTCATTTACTGAGTCATTTCCATATTGCATAAAAAGAGAACTGTCACGCATGAGTTCGTTGAAGAAATTTCTGAGTTTGTTTCTCTTAGTTACAAGAATGCATAGAAGTTGGATCACATGAAGAACAAACACCGCCAATAAAGGAAATTACAAGAATTATTTTTTAGATCAAAATGCTTTTTCAATGAAATGAAGGGAGTATTTCTTTGCCTTCGTGTTATTTACCATTTGATATATTCTTGGATCAATATTTCATATTTATCGTGTAAGAAATCTATTAACTATTTCTTCTATCATGATAATCTTTCGCAATAAATTTTCAGATTCGTCCTGCAATAAAAAAAGAAGGGGTCAGCTCGTCAAACTATCCAGACTACGAAAATGGAGAATTTCGTACCAGAACTGAGAGGCGATTTTGCCGGAATGATTCTTCCGAGCAAAACGTTCAGAATTAGATCAAACAGTTTAAAACCCACTTCAGGAATGGGTCGATTTAGCTTCTTGGCGTCGTAACCTCAAATTGTGAAGGATATTTGTGGCCCTTTCAACCAGAATTGTTCTATAAAAATTATGTTGCGTCCAGCTGTAAGAGCTATTTTTGGAGATTGTTATGACCCCTTCTGTCTATTTAAGCAAAGGTAATTGCACTGTTAAAGGGGAGGTCTCCACATACAAAGAATAAATCTATCTTCTTCTGTGCGCATACTCTTTATAAAACTTTGTTTTTATGGGAGGAATAGTAATGGAGATGTCAGTTATGTTATTAGATCGATATCTTCTGCTGCATGAGCACTACAAGGATTTGGAGATATGTTTTGTAAGATCTGCATAAGTTCTTTTTGTTGAGTAATACAAATCAACTCCTTGTTCTCATTATCGTTATTTTCAATAAAACTAAGTGGATCTTTGAACTTAGTTCTCAATTAAGCTTGATTTTTTTATCATAATAATTTTTTTGAATTTTATTTTGAAAGCTAATGATTGTAACACCATGTTTTGACCCTGTGGTATTTTGATTGTACATGATGTAAATATTGTATGGAATCATGGCAAGGAGCTCAAGACCAAGGCTTTTCCATTGATTGATGTTTTGTGCTACGGTTTATGGTGCTAAGTCAAACACAGTATATATATATATATATATATATATATATATTATTGTGAATATCATATAAAATGCAAACTAATAAAAAATACCACAACTAGCTATGCGCCGCAACCTTAAAGAGATTGGGGCATGATTTCACAAGGAATAGGGAGGGGGGATTATTCAAACCTTGAGCCATTGGAGAAAATCCATGTGTCAAAAGAAAACACCCAAAAACGTATGTCCATTCCTTCATGCATTCACGTTTTCATCTTCCCTCGCGTTTTGGGGAGTTGCGGGACGTTTTGATCATCCATCCTTCACGTTTTCAGTTTTTTTCTTCCTCGTTGTGCATGCTCAGTCCATCATCTAGCTCTCATCGAAACATCGTGGTCCATTTTTTATCATTCTTTATTCCATTCTGTTCATGCGCGTTGTGCGTTCGTCCTGCTTGCAGAACTGTGTTTTGTTCCGAGTTGTTTGTTGGTTGTTACCATCCTCAGTCACACAAAGGTTCGGGGTCTCCTTTGTTACTGAACGAATGAGCAGTGGAGATCACTCGATTTTATGAGAAAGAATGGTCATCTATGGTTCCCTCAATGTTGTGCAGTGGTATCCTCTGTCACCGAGTGAGTGGAAGCCTGTTTTGCTGTGTTGACATTGTGGTTGTTGTGTGTGCATATTTTTCATTGGTCTAAACTGGTTGGAGGGGGATTGGGTCTAACTAGCTTGATAAACCTAGTATGAGAAGGAACCTCACAGACAGACCTAGGGGGCTGGTTTTCTTCTTTGCACACCCTGAACATCACTGTAATGGGAAGGCATAGCCTGAGGGACTGTGTAGCAGAGAAGGGGATGCTTCCTGGTGTTGGGTGTGTAGATGTTTTAGAAGTCAGGATAGATATGGTGCAGGTGTCCATAGCTTTGGGGTTGAGCTCACTAGCTTAGCAGTCAACCTTTCCATCTCCTCTGCAGCCTGATAAACCCATATGTTAGTTGGTTTGGCTGGTCCTTAGTGTGAATGTTGGCTTGACTAACTGCAGTCTGATAAACCCAACAGTATATTGGCTTGTTTGTTGCAGCCGGATAAACCCAACTGTGTTGGTTTGGCTGAGTTTTGTTGTATCCTTGGCTATGAGTGAGTCTGCTAGTGTCCCTTATTCCTTGTGAGAATCATGCCCAGCTCGAGGGTAGCAGTGTTTCTTAGAGATTGATGAGCACACTGGCCTATGATTGGGTGGAACATTGCAGCAAGATAGCTGGTTGCAAGACGTGACACAAGCTTCTTTCAAAGATAAGTATCTATGTGTTAATCTCTGCATTGCATTTGCTTGATGAAATATGATGAACATGTTTAATGTGTTAAATGAATGAATTGCTTCTGTTGTATAATTGAAATTGTATGCATCTGTGTATGTTTTCTTTCAATGCATTTTTAAATTACGTTATGGGGCTTAGATTGCCCGATTGGTGATGGCTTGAATGACCAGGTCTTCCCAAGACTTCTGTTAATAGGCTTGATTTCCTTCCGCAACTTGCGGGATGCAGGATACGGAAACGTCCTTCTGTAAAATTATGTTCCCCGCAGATTTTCCTTCCGCAACTCTCCTTTCCACAACTTGCAGGATCCGGAATGCGGGATGCAGAATACGGCTTCACAGATCTCTATTTCCGCAACTTTCCTTTCTTCAACGTTCTATTCTGCATGCAGGATGCAGGATGAGGGATCGTAGTTTCCATATTCCCCCGATTCCACAAATTCAAGCTTTCCGCACCGTTGATTCTTGTGGGTTGATTCTCATTTGTTGATCTATTTCCAAATGCGGAACAAATTGTGACCATCAATTTCCGTAGCAATCTTTTATCTGTTGTTCGATCTCATCTGAGATTTTTCTTCGTAGATCGTTGAATGGATCATTGACAGGATCAAATTCTCTGTTGTTGGGAAGTTAGAGAATTTATACACAGACTTGAATAGATTGAACTTCGAGTTGGATTCCCATTCATCAAATGTATGGAACTATGGTCGCGTTTCTCCTCTAAGGTAGGAGGGGACGTGACAGTATGGTATCAAAGTTGTTGGTTGCAGAACTAGGGCCTAAATGGGCAAAGTTGAACAGTTAACAGAGCTCATGTTGCAGCTTTGGGCCTTAAAGGGGCCATGAGAAATCCACCTTTGTGTTCAAATAAATTCAGCAGGTTTCAGCAGGGATTGCAAGAGCCCGAAAGATGAAAAATGGCAGCGTGTGTGTGCACCAGATTGCGTGAAAATGGAAAAGAACACCCAGGTTGTGATTTGACAGAGCTGGTGGTTGCAGCATTGGTATAAATGTGCCAAGGCAATTGGTTGCAGAAGAAAAAAAAAGGTGTTATTTAGCAAAATTACTAACCCAATGAAATGCACCGTGACCGTGATCTGAATTCTACTACGATCTTGACCAATCATGCCTGCAATAAGCAATTGGTAAGTAATTTCTTTTGATTTATGAGATTGTCTAACAAATGATGTTGTTAACAGATTTTGCAGAGTCATAGTGCAGGTCAAAACATTGGTCTTAGTCCAACCAAGAAGGTTAAAGAATATTAGCGCCAAGAATATTAACAGCATGAATGATGCAATTGGATCCATGTGGACACGGGGAAGATGCTATGGGGGAAAATACAAGAGACCCACAAGAGGGCAGAAAACCACTCCAATGTTGGAGATGTGAAGGACCCCATTTAAGTCAGATTTGTCCACATGGGGAAGGGCATGTAAGGCCAACTTACAATGTCCAAGGTCATGGAACTAAAGCTGTTGGGAAGTGGGAACACGAGAGTTCCCCAGATGCTGTAGCTACTATAAGAAGCTTGAGGACAGAGTTGCAGGATTGCAAAAAAAATAAAAAATAAAATAAAAGGTTGGTCAAGGCTTTGGTAGAGTAAAACCAGTTGACTATAGCCATGCTACAGAATTTGGCAGATCTCCAAAAGCAGATAAACTCTTGGAATCCGTTAACAGAGATAGAAGGGAGTAGGAGAAATTCCCACGAGAAGAATGAGAAGCTTAACCCAAGGAAGAAAGGTTTTAAACCTTCTCACCTCCTAAAGCAGCAAAGGAAGCTATCACAAGTTGTGATTGAGCCGGACAGAGTGATGAGGGAAAAGCTAAAGGAACCACTCAAAAGTTGGGGATGTGAAGAACCCCATCTGCGCCGGAATTGTCCACTTGAGAATAAGAATGAGGGTCAAGTCCCTAGCACCCAAGAAGCTGAAACTGTGGGTTAGGAAGCAGGGATCATTCCTAAAATTTGTGCAATGTTAGAAGACCACCAGGAAGGTCCTAACTCAACTGTGGTGGAAGTTGAGGGTGAGATCATTGAACAGGTTGTTTCTGTTTTGATTGACCTTGAATCGACTCATAGCTATATCACTCCTAGACTTGTTGAGATGTGCACCTTGACGAAGTCAAAGCATAGAAGATCTTGGTTAGTCCAATTAGCCACTGGAATCAAGAAGAAGGTCAGTGAGGTGGTAATTAAATGTCCATTGGTCATGGATGGGTTAGTCACCTGTGCATATCTGAATGTTGTGCCACTTGGATCATATGATGTCCTCATTGGAATGGGTTGGTTGGAAGCACATAAAGCAAAGCTTGATTGTTACAACAAGAATTTTGAGTGTTTGGATGATGAAGGCAACCTATGGGTTGTGAAAGGCTTTCCAAAAGTGATCTCTAGAGGGAATATTCAGCAATGCAATCGAAGAGATTCTATGGGAAATGTTGCACAGTGTATGCAACTCATGTTTTGGAGGCAGCAGAGAATGAAGATCCTAGGTTGGAGGACCTTCATGTGTTGCAGGAATTCAAGAATGTTTTCCTGATGAGATTCCAGGGCTTCCTCCAAAGAGTGACATCAGTTTTACAATTGAACTTGTGCCAGGTGAAGCACTAGTGTCCAAGACACCTATAGGGTGAGTACACCAGAAATGATAGAGCTGAAGGTGCGGCTACGAGAGTTGTTGGGAAAGAGGTATGTCAAGAAAATTCTGTCTCCTTGGGGAGCACCATTCCTAATTGTGAAAAAGAAAGATGGTACACACAAGATGTGTATTGATTTCAGACTGTTGAACAAAGTCACTGTGAATAACAAGTATCATTTGCCTAGGATTGATGACCTATTTGATCAAATGAGAAGATCAAAGGTGTTTTCCAAGATTGACTTAAGTTCTGCTTACCAGCAGGTAAGGATCAAGGATGAAAATGTTCATAAGACAACCTTCAGAGCAAGGTATGGATCTTATGATGTTGTAGTGGTATCATTTGGTTTCACAAATGCACCAGCCACGTTCATGTGCGTCGTGAATAATGTTTTCAGTAAGTATCTGGACAGGTTTGTTATTGTTTCCTTGATGGCATTTTTATTTATTCTAAGAATGAGGAAGAACATGTGGAACATTTGAGGCTAACTTTGAAATTGCTCATGAAGCATAAGTTGTATGCAGGTTTGAGAAAATGAGACTTCTATGAGGATAGAATTCGTTATTTGGGTCACCTTATCTCAAATAAAAGAATATCTGGAGACCCTGAAAATATTGAGGCCATGATGACAGTGGCCTAGTCCAAGAGAGTTAACAGATATAAGATCTTTTGTGGGACTTGCAGGGTATTGCAGGAAGCTCACTAAAAAATATTATGTAGGTAAAGTGAAGCCTATGTATAGGCTGACGAAGCCTGCATGTGAACTTGTAGTTCCATGAAAAAATGGCCCTTGTGTGTATGGGCATGCATACGAGGACTTCCTGAAGACTCGGGTAGGATGACCTGATCCGAGCAGCATGGTTGTCCCCAATGAAACCCAGGAAGGAAGCTGCCATGTTCCATGAGAAGGATCTCATGACTGAGAACAGATTTTGAAACTTCAGATTGCAAGTTTTTCTGTTGATTATGGGAGACTGTGATCTCCTATTATGGTTTTGAATCATGCTAACAATGGATATGCATGTTTTGCATTGCTTGATGTTTGAAGGTTCTTGTTGACTAACTATGATTGTTTGGTTGATTAAAAATTGTGCAAGGATGACATGATGTATGTGGATGTCTAGGTTCTGGGCAGCATGCGTAAGTAAGGGATGAGTACTCCCCACTTGCAGAATCCAGACAACATGAGGATGGCCTCATGGTTGCAAAAAAAATCTGATTTTCTGCAAGAAGTAGCATTGTGAACTCAGATTTTTATTTTTGAATATCAATGTTATTGATCATTTGATATTTAGGAAATCATGTATGCATGAAATAGATTTGAGAATCCATGACTAAAATTTTATGATGGCATCTCATGTAAACTGCATACTTGTATGTAACGCAGGTGAGATGGTGAAAGTGCGCCTTGGAATAACTAGCTTCCCGGAAGGATGTGTTTGAGATACATAACTCCTCAGAAGGATGTACTGGGATTCTCAGAGGAATGTGCTTGGAATAGGTTTGAAAACCTATGATTACAATTATTTTTATGATGACATCTCTATAAGCTGCGTACTTGTATGTAACGCAAGTGAGATGATGAAAATATGTATTGGATGTACATGGCTCCTCGGAGGAATGTAAGGGGTATACATAGCTTCCCAAAGGAATGTGTTTGGAATAGGTTTGCAAACCTATGATTGAAATTTTATAATGGCATCTGATGAAAACTGCATGTCTACATGTAACACATGTGAGATGATGAGAACATGAGCAGAGAATACATGGCTCCTCTGGAAGGATGTACTTAGGTACATAGCTTCTCCCCCCCTTCCAGCTGTTACCACCTAAATTGTACTTAGTGGCTTTCATCAAGTGAGCCTGTTGAACCGAATAAAGATGATTTGTTCAGACTTCAGAAGACCTTCGAAAGTGCTTCTTAGAAGTGCTTGTTGTACTATATCGCATGTTCATACCCCCTTGGGGGAGTTGTAATAAATGTTCTAGCATGATAGGGTCTGTAAAAGACTCGGTCTCATAGACTTTATTTGTCAATCTGATCATCCCAGGGTGTTTTTTCCCTTGGTTATTATTGGTTATTGAATAAACGACTTATAATTTCTGAGTTTTTCACTCAATACCTCCAAAGTTGGGGTGGTCGGCTTGGCATTTAGGCCTATTGAGGTTATTAGAGTCTATGTGTTAATGTATAAACATGCTAAGCATTATGGTTGAGTCATATGAACATGTCTAAGTCCCCCTAGGTTTTTAATTTTTTTTTAATTTTTTAATTTTTTCAGTGTTTTTTATTAAAATTTAATTTTTCCAAAACTTAGGCTATTTTTTAATAGTTTAATTGGAAAAATTGGTTTTGTAATAAAAGTGGGCTCAATAATCAGTTTCAGTGATGTAGGTGCTCATTTTCAAGCTAAGAGCACCCAGTAAACCTATAGACCCACTATTTCCAAGTTTTGAGTGATTTTCCATCACTCATGTCAGAAAGCCCTAAAAAATCAATTATTGATTATTTTAATTAATAAATTGATGAAGAATGGAGCAAATCCAAAATCGTAGATCAATGGATTCTCAACCGATTTGATTGAAATCAGTCTCATCGGCACAAGATTAACCAGAGATTGCAATTCCTTGATTGAAGGGGCTAATCAGGGCAGATCCAGAGTTGAACTTCAACCTCCTTTATGGGGAATTGCGCCCTCTCTATCTCTTCCACACGTGTGGAATCTTCTGGAAGCTCTATGGTTGATGATTCAGTCAACAGGCAGATGTGTCAGCTCAATCAGCCCTCTAATTGACAGGTAGAATCAATGGAAGCTCAGTTCAGCTTCAGATCAGGCATTGATGGACTCTCCTTCAGCTGCAGTTGGCTATCTCCTTGGGATTTCCGCCCCTTCTCGGCTGGGGTTTCAATTTATTGTATAAATAAAGCATGGCTGCTTCCTTTCCGAGTTAGCTAGAGTTGGATTGAGGAGCTATTTCTTTTGCAATACTATGTAATATCTTTTTCTATTGGAATAAAGTAAAGCTTTGGAGGCCAAAATGGTGTAATGCTCTTATGTGTGTGGAATTAACATTGTCTTGCAGCTTTTGTTGTTACCGGTGTCTTTCTCTCAATTTCTGCATCTGAATCTTGTCTGGCTTGAACGATTCAGCTGAATCAATAGGAGTATAGCTCGGCAAGTAAGATTACTTTTTTTTCAATATCTCATAGCATATATGTTGGAAGATTCAGATTATACATGTTTAAATAAGTTTATTTGCATGTAATCACTCTCTTTTTCATATATCTCTATCCAGATCTCATAAGGTTTTTGTGCAGGATTGTTTGTCAGTTTTCAGGTAGCAGGGGTTGGAGGAACTGTGGATCTAGCTTGACTACACTGGGAATCTGACTATTTTGTGAAGGCATTATCCCTCGGCATTCCACTAACTAGTCTCTTTTGCAGATCCATTCCAGCAACAAGCGCTCTTCTTTTCCTCTTCCTCCTTCAATATTTTTAAAATCAATCTGGTTACTTGTTTTGCAGCTTTAAAAATTTTTAGGTCTATCAATTTCAGAATTCATTTTTCATAGATCTTGTTGTCTTAAAGCTCATAAACTAGATCTCATTCCTAAAGAAATTTTACAAGCATTCTAGATCTAGTTTTAGGGAAAATTGTCATTTTTCAAGGCTGTGAAAGTAGATCTAAAGCTTGTTGAATGCATGGTTGTTTCCTTAAAATATAAAACGTTATATTCATCAATTTAAGTGCTTCATATTGGCTGGCCCAAAATCAGGCCAAGATCCCAAGGAAAGCTTGGTTTTCTTGTTTCTTTATCCGCTTCTTTAAAAACTAGTTTTAACTTAGAATTTTTGGGTAAAAGGTGTGTTCATCCAAAAGTAATTTTGAGCATATTTAAATGTGATAATATTGCTGGTTTGTAGCAAGTATAACATAAAATAAGAGGACGTGTTGTCTGGAAAGCATTTTTGGACCTATTCGAAACCCCCCAGGGGGTCTCCGTCTTCCCAAAATTTCAAAATTTTGCAATTTATAAACCGTTGGTATCATTCCGTATAAGGACCAAGTGGATTAATTTCATTTTGTTGATATTGAAATTTATACTAATAAAAATAAAAATCTCTTCGAATACGCTCTTTCGATCCTATTCACCATCCCCCTCTGGGGGGATTCGCGTCCGTGTCACATTTTTGCATTTTTCCCTTTTTCTGTTCTAGTTTAGTATTGACATGCAGGATTGTATAATTTGATAATATTTTTCATTCTTCCATACTTTCAATTCAAAAGTAATCATACTACTTACCCCATGACTTCCCGATTGACCCGAAAGGAGAAAGACATGAATGGTAGGATTAATTAGATAACCGTTGTTGTGTATCTCTGATTCCATTTTCATTGTTGATTTTTTTTTCATGCAAGAAATAAAATTAACCCCTCCTTGATTTCCCAATTGACGTCCACTTGGACCGAAAGAGATTCCTAGAGGGTCTTCTTTTTTAAACAAGAACACGGTCTTAAAATTTACTAAAATTGAAAAGAATCCAGTGTGTATGCTCTGTACTTGGCTGCGGTTCGTCCGATCAGTCAAGCTGCATCAAAATCACTTGAGTGACTATATTAATTATTCTTCACCTCCCAAATTGACAAACCATCAGGCGAAAATCCAACGTCTCGAACAAATTGTAAGTGGTGGCAAAATACCCAAAGGAGTGGGAACAACTGGAAAGTGACATCGAGGCATCGATCTCTGTCACACCCTAATGGGTGCTTTATGAACAACAGTCTCCGAGACTCCATTCCAACCCACAAACACCTTGCAGGTAGCCGTGAAAGTTCACTTTTGGACATACTCCAAGCACCCCTCGGGTATATCTGGAGTCCCCTTTTCACCTAATTTAATTCATTCACATTCCACATTAATTTAAAATCTACCAAGAGACATTTGTAACACATTCTTTCAAGCGCATGCAAGCACATTATTTTCTCTGTTGACTCCATTTAAGGAATTGGTGATTTATTTGATCAATTCTTTTGATTATATATATATATATATATATATATATTGAGTGTCATTACTGTGCTTATCTGCTTTAAATCTTGCATCTTGTTATCTTTTGTTTCCACTGGTTAATTTCAAAAAACCCCTAAGCAACTTAATCAATATAACACCATCACACTAAGTAATTAGCCTTAGTAATTTAATAGGGTCTACCCCCCTTGGCTTCGTTAGGAGTTAGCCTGAACGGAGGAGTCAAGAACAAGGTGACAGCCTTGACTCGAGACTTGCCCCCAAGGACACACCGAGTGGCTTGAAGATTTCTGCCATGTAACACAGGTGTGTGAAAGGCGAAAACACTTTTTGGCGTTGTTACCGGGGACAAATCTTTTTATTCCCAGAGTACGACTTTTGTTTTCTTCTTTTTTGTTTTTGCTTTGTTTGATGAATGCTTAGAGTAGATCTTTAATTTTCATCTGGTGACTCCACTAACCTTTTTTTTTAGTTTTTATTTTTACAATGAAAAGCAAAAAATATTTTTGTGAGAGTTCTTAAATGTATATTTTTAATCTCACATGGCGACTCCATTGAAGGGATTAAACCCTTGTTTCTCACAAAAAATTTTGAGATTGATTGTGTGTAGGTGATCCCACGTAACAGTGAAATTTAAAGCTCAACTCCTTTTTTCAGTTCCAAACATTCTCCATGATCACTTATTCTTGATATGGATATTAAAAGAATAGAAATTGCTACTCGAGTTTCCTATGGTTTTCCTCCCATTGATTTCTCTAGGATCCCTGGCTTTGCTAATCGTCTCATTAGTGAAATGACATATAATTCCCTTCCATGCTTTCCAGCGGATGATAATGATCACTCAGCCAGATTCCATGTTATGATTTTTCTGTCACATATGAGTCAAAACAACATTCAACATGAGGATAATATGATGGCGATGTTTGTTCATTCTCTGCAAGGGAACACTTCATGTTGGCTTCATGAGTGTTTTCCTGAGAAATCTATTACTCCCCTTGCAAAATTCTTCGAAATATTTTTGAAGCAGTGCCATTATGATGGAAATGATATTGAATCATTCAATGTTAAATCATTCATTGACACCAATTTGAGGTACTTCTTTCCTTGGAAAGAGTTTCATACAGAGTACCCTAAGATATCTAGTATCAACATGGTGTACAACAACCAACATTCATAAATACATTATGATCCCATCGAATATGTGCATGAAGAGCCATTAATTGAAAAAATTGTTGAAGACCCTCCTCATGTAGCATCAACAGAGAATAGTGATGATTGGGAATTCTTGTTAGATTTTTAACATTTAAGCTAGCATTATATTAGGATCTTCAACTGAGAGAATAACAAGCACAGCAATCAAACAAAAGAGACAATGAAGACAATGTTTTTCCTCTGGGAAACCATAAATGGAGAAAACCCTGCAACTTCTTCAGAGACAGAATCATCACCAAAAGTAAAACCCCAAAACAGTAAGATGATCTCCCGATAGCAGTAACCTCTTTCTTTCTAGCCCCAACAACTTCTTCTCCCTTATCTATGCACTACAACTAAGTGTGAGTGAGTGTGTGATAAATAGAGAGACTCTCTCTCTATTTATACTAATTTCTGACTTGACAATAACTCACTAGGGCCGACTTCACTAGGTGAGTCTAACAACCCTATGGCCCTGGAACTGCAGGAACTTTAACCCTTCAATAATAGGAGGGTTACCCACATTGACTTGACATGACTTGTTTACATTATAGAAGCTCCCGATCGGAACATCGAGGAATGACATGACACAATTACATTACAAACACTTCTTGGAATAAACATCGGGGTACAATACATAATAAATACAAGTGAATACATTCCGAAGTTACAATTACATCAACACTCCCTCTTAACTAGGAAGGTATTCTCTCGACACAATTTATCAGCACAAGTCTTCTTCTCTATATCAATTGGATCATCATCGAGTCCTCGTCATATTCAAGTCATATTCATCTTCAAGTCATCTTCATCTGGATCTGGATCATCACTCGATATGGATCATCGTCACTGGATCTGGATCATCACTCGATCTAGATCATCGTCACTGGATCTGGATCATCACTCGATCTGGATCATCTCTATTTTTGGAACATCTCTTTTGGATCATCATCATGGGTGCTATCTCTTGATTCTTCTCGTCATAGGAATTTCTACAGAGCCAACCCTTTTTCATGTTGGTTGTAGGCCTAGCCTCCATGTAGGTCTTTTCCAGCACTTATATCTGACCCTAAGTTAGAATAGCCCGCCCAGCGCTTATATCTGATCATGTAGGAACCAATCCTATAATCATATTAGAAAGGCACACCCAGCACTCACATCTAACCATGTGGGAACACATCCAACAACCCTGTCAGAAAGGCCCAGCACTCACATCTGACAACCAATGTCAGAAAGGCCCAGCACTTACATTCGACCATGCGAGGAACCAATCCTCCATGCCGAAAGGGCTCTGCACTTACATCTGATCATTGTAGGAGCCAATCCTACAATCGCCTCAGAATGGCTCTGCACTCACATCTGATCATGTAGGAACCAATCCTACAGTCACATCGTAATGGCCCTCAGTCCTAGACTGAGCTTTCTTGGTAACTGACCAGGTGCCTCCATTCCAAGAATGGCATTCAGCACTTATATATGATCATGTAGGAACCAATCCTATAGTCACATTAGAATGGATCAGCACTCATATCTGACATATGAGGAACCAATCCACTCATCATGATAGAATGGATCAGCCCTTACATCTGACCATGGAAGGAACCAATCCTCTCACCATGTCAGAATGGCTCACAGACTCATCACTTCCCTTTGGAGGGAACCTCGATCTGGAGAACACCAAGCTTCTCCCTAAAGTACTCAAACTTCACTCTAGCTAATGGCTTCATCAACACATCAGCTATCTATTCATCTGTCGCAACATAATAGAGCTTCACTGCTCCTCTCTACACCATATCCCTGATATAGTGCTACTTGATCTCGATATGCTTCAACTTGTCATGGAACACCGGGGTCTCCGACAACTTCACACAACTCTGGTTGTCACAATGTATACAAGTAGCATCCAACTGGATATCAAATAAATCATACAGTAGCTTCCTCAGCTATACTGCCTCATAACTAGTTGAACAACCTGCGACATACTCTGCTTCAGTTGTACTCAGTGCCACACAGGATTGCTTCATGTTAAGCCAAGAGATCACACATGATCCCATACTGAAGCAACACCCTAAAGTGCTCTTCCTATCGATGGCACCGCCTACACAATCTGAATCAACATAACCCTCCAGGTTAATCTTCTGATTTGCCTCATACTTAAGCCCATAATCAACTGTACCCCTCAGGTACCTCAGAATATGTTATGCACCAATCAAGTGAACATGTCTTGGATCTGTCAGGAACTAGCTCAAGGTGTTCACAACAAAGAAAATATATGGTCTCATGTTCGTTAGGTACATCAAGGATCCAATAATCTAATGATACATCGTAGCATCAATCGCTTCTGATGAAGCATCACTCAATAGCTTCAGTTTCGATGCCATAGGTGTGGTCATGGCCTTGCAGTCCATCATCCCAAACCTCTTCAGGATCTCTATTGCATACTTCCCTTGTCTGAGGGAGATTCCATCTGCATTCTGCCACACCTCCATGCCTAGAAAATAGTGCATCATACCCAAGTCCTTCATTTCAAACTTGGAAGCAACCTTCCTCTTCATATCAGCAATCAACCCATCCATACCTGTTACAAACAAATCATCTACATACAGTAGGAGTCTCACTGGGTTACCATCTTCAACCTTGTAGTAAAGGTTGGAATCTGCTTTACTTTTGGTAAATCCCAAACTGGATAGAAAGTCATCAATTCTGTCGTACCATGTCTTGGGTGCCTGTTTCAAACCATACAGGGCTTTCTTCAATCGACACACATCAGACTCCCTATCATGTGTCTCAAAACCGAGTGGCTGCTCTACATACACTTCCTCTTCCACTACACCATTCAAGAAAGCAGTCTTGACATCCATTTGGTGTATCTTCCATTTCATCACTGCAGCCAGAGCAAGTACTAATCTGATGGAAGTGTATATGGCTACAGGTGCAAGGGTTTCTTCATAATATATTCCTTCTTTCTGTGAGAACCCACGAGCCACGAATCTTGCTTTATATTTCTCTATGCTTCCATCTGCAGCGTGCTTGATCTTGTAGATCCATTTGGAAGTTACAATAGACTTCCCTTCTGGTCTTGGGACAACATCCCAAACACCATTCTTCATGATCAATTGATACTCTTCGATCATAGCATCCTTCCATTCTTTCCTTTATGCAGCTTCTTCATGGTTGGAAGGTTCTTTATTGATAAAGTCACATAATAAAGCTACATACCTGGAGCAGGACCTGGTCCTCTTTCTTTCTCTGTGATTCTCTTCCGGAGCCCCATATCTTTCTGCACCTTGGATAACTTCTCATACCCAAGCAGGTTTCCTCTTGTGAGTATTTTTCTCCTGAGGTGGATCTACAGGTTCTTGAGGTTCTTCAAATTCTCGATCTTCTTCTTGAGTTTCTTCATTCATGGTTGTGTCATGAATTCTGGGTGCTTCTAATTCTTCAGGATCTTCAGTAGGTCTCTTTCTAGATTTGTTGTAAGCTGATTCTTCGTTAAATGTTACATCCCTGCTGATGTCAATCTTCTTGAATCCTGGGAAGTATATTCTGTAAGCCTTCGAGCTTTCAGAGTATCCCACAAATATACTCTTCTTTCCTGAAGGATCTAACTTTGTCCTATTTTCTTTTGGAATGTGTATGTACATTGGACAACTGAATATTCTGAGATGGCTGACTTCTGGTTTCTTACCGGAAAATACTTCTTCAGGTGTCTTTTTCTCGAGTACTCTATGTGGAGTACGGTTATGTATATACACCATTGTTCTGGTAGCTTCTGCCCATAGATGCATGGGAATATCTTGATCATGAAGCATTGCTATTAGAGCTTCCATGATTATTCTGATCTTCCTTTCTACAACCCCATTCTGTTGTGGATTATATGGAGTGGATAACTCCCTCTTAATCCCTGAATCTTTGCATAACTCTTTGAATTCATTTGATGTGAATTCTCCGCCATTATCTGATCAAAAGGTCTTGATCTTATTTTCTGTGTGGTTCTCGATCAAGGATTTGAATTCATTGAACTTGCTGAAAACTTCATCTTTGTTCTTCATAAAGTATATCCATGTCTTCCTAGAAAAAACCATCAATAAAAGAAACATAGTATACATACCCACTTAAAGAACTGGATGACATTGGACTCCATACATCGTAGTGAATGATTTCCAAGATTCCTTTTGCTTTGCTTTCGCTACTTGGAAATGTCTTGTTTGTGTTCTATCCTTTCGCACATCCTTTGCAGACTCCTTCATGTTTTTCTTGAATTTCTGGAAGACCTTCAACAGCTTTGCTTGCAAGTGGTAGTGCTATGTAGTGCACATGTGCAAGCCTTCTATGCCAAAGTTCATTTGGCTCTACTGTGTCATGGACCAAAGCTTCTTTTGGATGGCCCTTCAATTTATATAATCCTCCTTCGTGTTCTCCAATTACTATTACATCGTCAATAGACTTTCCTCTTGGCCACATGAGGACTTGGCCATCTACAAATGCAACCCTCATGCCTTTTGCATCCAGTGCCGATATAGAGAGAAGATTCTTCTTTAGTCTTGGTACAAACAAGACATCCTTCATTTTCATAGACTTTCCAGATTCTAGCTTGTAGGAGGATTCACCACTACCTTTTATGGGATATTGGTAGTCATCCCCAAGTTTCACCTTATGGGGTGAATTATGTTCGGATAGTTTCTCAAAAGATTCATTGAATCCTGTCATGTGTTTGGAATCCCCACTGTCAATAAGCCAATATTTGCTTCCATGAGTGACAATTCCCATGAGAGCATAGATCGGAACATATTCTTCATCACTTGAATAGTCTTCACTTTCTTGTTTTACTTTCTTCCTGGGAGGATCATCATCCTCAGTAGTGTGAGCATGATGTCTTCTTTTGGAGTTCTTCTTCTTTTTGCATCCACTCTTATTCATGGGAAAATTTCTAGCAAAGTGTCCTCTTTCATCACATGTATAACATCTGAGTTTGGATGGATCCCTTTTTACAAAATTATCTTTCTGATGAGAATGCTTACCTTGGTGATGATGATTTTCCCTTCTGCCTTTCTTGGAGTGTACTATGAGAGCTTGATCTTCACTTCCCATCTTTTCTTCTCGAGCTACTATTCGAGCTTATTCTTGTGAACATTTTTCCCATATTCTACTGAACTTGATTAGCTTCTTCCTAGCACAGATTCCTTGGATGAAAGAATCCCATGACCTAGAGAGACCATTCAAGGTTGTCATCACAATTTTTGCATTCTCCACTTCTTCATCTACTGCTTCAATTTGTTCTTTGATCTGGGAGACCCTTGTGAACTATGACTGGATGGTCTCCTCATTCTGGATCTTTACATTCTTCAACTGGTTCCTTAGAGTCATCTTTCGGTTTATGTTCTTCCCTTCAAACAATTTGGTTAGGGAATCAAACATAGCTTTAGGTGTCTTGAGGGAGGACACCTATGGTATGAGGTTATCCTTGATTGAATCAGCAATAATCCTCTTTTCCATAACCAACTTCTTCTTATGTAAGGCCTTAGCTTCATCTTCCTCTGGAACTAGAACCTCCTCATTGATGTAGGATTCCAATTCATTTTCTTCCAGGACGAGGGAGATCCTATACTTCTAGGCTCAGAAGTTATCAGCTCCCTCAAGATTTTCATCAAGCTTGGTATGATGAGACATCTTAACTGAGAACCTCAAATGGAAATACAAAATATTTAGATCTTACCAGGTCAAGATGTCGGATCTGGATCTGGAGCTGAATTTCTACAGTGTTGGTTTAGGAGAAGATTAGGGTTTGACTTTCTCGGAGTTCTGTCCCACCAAATTCTTTGATCTTGATCTCTAAAATTTGATTTTGAGGAGGAGATCAATCCAGGCCTGGGCTCACTCAAAAATTTCACTTCTGTGGAAATCCCTAATTTCCGGCAGTAGTGTCAGGTCCAAAATAGAAAAAGCTCAGAATCATATTATGTTTCAACAGAAAGATGCACCCTACAGAGGAGAGTTAGCCCAACCTTATTTTGCTGAAAATATGTGAAGAGAGATCCAAAAAGTAGGAAGCCCTAGTTCCTGCAGCTACACAGTGTTGTCTTCTCAAGTTAACTCTGATACCATGTTAGATTTTTAACATTTAAGCTAGCATTATATTATGATCTTTAACTGAGAGAATAACAAGCACAACAATCAAACACAAGAGACAATGAACACAGTATTTTTCCTCGGGGAAACCATAAATGAAGAAAACCCTACAACTTCCTCAGAGATAGAATCAACACCAAAATTAAAACCCCAAAACAGTAAGATGATCTCCCGACAGCAGTAGCCTCTTTCTTTCTAACCCCGGCAACTTCTTCTCCCTTAGTTATGCACTAAAATTGAGTGTGAGTGAGTGTGTGACAAATAGAGAGACTCACTCTCTATTTATACTAATTCTCAATTTGACAATAACTCACTAGTGCCGACTTCACTAGGTGAGTCTAACAACCCTAGGGCCCCGGAACTATGGGGACTTTAACCCTTGAACAATAGGAGAGTTACCCACATTGACTTGACATGACTTGTTTACATTAGAGAAACTCCCGATCAGAACATCAGGGCATGACATGACTCAATTACATTACAAACACTTCCCGAAATAAACATCGGGGTACAATACATAAGAAATACAAGTGAATACATTCTGAAGTTACAATTACATCAACAATTCTTTCATGATTATTATAGTGATGATGATCACATTTGTACTCCAGATCTACCTAAGGATGAAACCATTATAAAATATTATAGTGAAACTTATGATGAAAGCCGTAATGTGCATGATGGGACTCCTACCTAGTCTCCATATAATCATGACAGTCTAGAAGGTTTACTTCCGTGTGACCATTTTTCTAAAGAAGATGAATATGAAAGTGAGGACAAGTATGACTTGGAGCATGATACAAGTGACGAAGACTCCCTTATGTCCGACAAAGATGTTGAAGAGGAGTCCTGGACATTCATGGAAAATCCAGTCTATGAGGAAAATGATGAACCAGAAACCTTTGATGGTTTTTCTCCTATCTATGACATATCATAAAGGAGAGAGCATGGACCATGTGGCCTTAGGAAAATTTGATATGGAAAAGGAGCATGCAGTTTATCCATATGATCATTCTGAGCCATATATCAGTATCAGTAATGAAGACAAAGAGAACTTGATATCGGAACATGAAATCAACAATGGGAAATCCATCACATATGACATAGATGGTGGTGATGACTATTGGGATTTTTGTGAATATATTATTGAGAACCCCATCTATGCTATATCCAGCAAGGGGAGTGTCTATTTATAAATTTGTGGAAGCCCAATCTACTATACTTCCATAGAGGGAAGCGTGGATCTGGAGACCTGGGAAAATCCTAGTATGGAAGAGCAGCATTCAAAACTCTTATATGATCATTCAGAGTCATATCATTTAGAGCCGCACAAAGGTATCAATAATGAAGACATTGAGAAGTAGTGTTGTGAAAAGACAGATGTGATGCACTCATTGGAATATCAGTCCCAACTATCATCTTCACATATGGAGTTTCCTTACGATTTGGAGCCGCTTGGGGCTTATGCAATGAGTTATCATCCAATAAGCCTTGATGATCAGTATGATGGTGTAGTCAATCTTCCTCATCACTCTTATTTTTATATCAACCCTATTCAGTCATGGATAGAAGCAGCTTGCGCAAGCACCTACCAGTTTGGGAAGAAGTTTGATGACATTATTCATGCCTATGATTTCCAATCCATCCCGCCCATTCTGGATCATCATGCAAGTTTGAATTCTCTAAATAAGGTATCCTTACTTTGGCTGGTAACCAAAGACAAGGAAATTTTTTTTTATGTTAATAAAATGCTTAGGTGGTGTTGAGGCCTGGAAATTCGCAGGCGGCAATAGTAAGGGATTCTCCCCAATCAGCGTTCCCAACTAGCCCGCTGACTGTTTGGTATAGGGAATCCGTCCGGTTTACGGTCCGGCTACCGTAGGTCAAAATAACAACAAGGGTTTACCGGTTGCGGCCCGGTCCACCGGAATTTGTAATTTTGACTTAATATGCAATGCACATGCCTATCTAAACCATGCAGGGTGATAAGGATGCCGGGAACCACACAATGTGCTGCGCAGGTTCTTACCTCTCGTCTTACGTTCACAACAACTAAACCACATATGCAACTATGAACTAAGGTGACTAACTACCTATCCCCGGGGAGCCAAAACAACTATTATTTAGTAATGCGTTAACTTCATGTAGGATAAACACAATCACAGGTAACTGATACTTGTATTTACAACACATGAAAGAGAAACTATTCCAACAATCAGATAGCTAACTGTTATGTGAAGCACAAGCATTACTAAAAGTGAATTTTCCATAGAATAAACCGGAAGTCATTCAATCAAGACATAAG
>LPNX010527757.1:45801-115408 GCA_001517045.1 Pseudotsuga menziesii
ACTCGGAGCACGAGAACAACTCAGGTCTGGTGGCGACCTTCATGATAGCCGATCTCTCTATATTAGCATATATGGGTGCCTCCTCTAGCCCCATATCCGGGACTTCGCTTCGGGAGATCATCCTGTAAATATCTCCCCACTTGTATTCTGGCTCCACCCCTGTGACACATTGAGTGTCCTCATAAATGTATTCAATTCTTGCTTCTGTATCCGGTGCTGGCACCTCCTCTACTGCTGGGGCCTTCTTTTTCTGTCTCTTAGACATTTTAAGATCCTCCTGCAATGTATAGCATCATGGTATTGAGTAATTCGAATTTATGAACTTTGTGCAACAGATTACTCTCTTTAGGTATATTAGAATTATATCAGTGCATACAATCAACCTTCAGCTTTCATACTGAACAATTCACAAATATGAAGTGTTGTGCAATGTGTTATGAGCATGATAAATTTTTATTGTAGCACATCTTCACCAGGTCTTATGGATGAGTTGTTCTATGATTTATCTCACATGCATTAAATTATCAGTCATATTGAGGTTGGCAAGATACTACGCTATTACGAGGCTTGTCATTCTTATAAAAATGATATATAGAAGCGATATGCGCAAAATCTATGCAGATGCATCATACAATCATCATTTCACTTCCTTTCACACAGAGAGAAAAAATAAAAAACCCCAGGCTTAACCGGTCGATACTTCAGACCTACGACCCATGGAACGCAAGAGACTAATCAGAGGAGCAAACATATTATGTTGATAACCTTCTTCACCCACCTCGACGGGAAACGAGCCCATCTCTGGACCGGGCATCTTGATCAAAACCGAATCACGCTACCCTTCCCATTTACCCTACCAAGGCTTTCAGCGCTCAATAGAAAAACTAGGTCGCGCCATCCCCAATTCCCATCGAGACGACGCACAACCCTGGACTGTAAACAGAAAGTCGGAAAAACCGCGGCGACTGGGGCTAGTGCAAAAACCCGACCCCAAGACAGAAAATGGTAACGCAGCTCCTAAAAATTTAGCCGCCCAACGAAACCTAGCGCAGAAAAGGCGTAACAGCCTCCGGTGCCCAAAAACCTCCATCATAACCACCAGGTGCAGGCGGCATGACGGCCGCCTGCACCTCGCTTCCCCCCAAAGGACTGAAACGGCAGAAAAAGAAATGCGGGCTTTTAAATATAAACGGCGAAAACCCTCTCCCTATAACCGTCCAAACAAATCAACCGGGAACCCTAACCGGAACGGCGCGCAACGCCAGGTGGACGACTGAAGAGACAACCCAACCAAGGGAGAAACTCCCCGCTAGCGCAACGGGACGACGGGTCCAAATCTTAAAAACCCCCACTGCGTAAAAGAAATCTTAAAAAAACGATGATAAGATTCAAGAGCCTACCTGGCAATCCACCTAACGAGGCGAGAAGATGATAGCTAGACTTCTTCTCCTGCCACCTGGCCGCAGGTACCAACAGTTAGCTCTCACGCGCTCCTAAACTCAACAGCTCACCTCACTGCAACCACGCCTTCGAAAACAACAAAAACCCCGCTCGTCGCCCAACATATATAAACAAATTCACACGTGCGAGAAGTCACATCAATCGGGGCGGCTCCGAAAGTTAAGTCGGGCGGCACGAGTTTCATACCACCCGCAACGGCGGACCCCTCCTACCACTTTATCACCCGCAACGGCGAATATGGCTCAAAACATACCTCGGGCGTCGGCGGAAATTATATCGGAGGTCTGGAGCTTGTGGTCCCCCGCAACGGCGGACCGCTCCCATCATGATACCACCCGCAACGGCGGCGACAGGTATAGAAAATCATCCGCTACGGGAAAGAACATCAAGAGTCGGAGGCCACCCGCAACGGCGGTAGCGATACAACCCACGCTGTCCTGAAAGCCACCCGCAACGGCGGGCTCGACATGGCCAACTACGAATCGAAAAGCCTCCGCTACGGCGGCGCGATAGACGGCTAGGAGGATCTGAAGGCCACCCGCAACGGCGGGGCGGGCAAGAGAGATAGAAACCGAAAGACGCCCGCAACGGTAAAAGAACAAGTAGAAATGCGTCCGACATGGAGACTTTGCAGCGAAAATTCAAAAAAAAAAAATTTGCAAAATGACAGGGACTCAATTTCAATGGACGTCTTAAAGCATCTTAACTATGAAAAACCAGTCAATTTCTAGCATTCAAAAATCGGGAAGGAGCCATAAATCCATAAGCAAAACTCAAGAGCATGACACTAAGCAAGGAAAATGGATAACTTCGAAGTAAAGGAGGGTCCCAAAAATTTTAGAATTTTGGGAAAATGTTGCAGGCGCAACAGGTGGTTACATTGGATTTTTTATTACACTTAACCCTTTTTATATCATGCTTAGAGTTGGAAAATAAGCTCCTTGAAAGAGAGCATTTACTTTCTGCATTTCTATTTTGTACTTAGCTAAAACAAAACTTTTCTTTCATTAGTTAGCTATATCTATTTTGTTTGAAAAAACTGGCTTAATTGTTCATTTGGTTTTTATATAAATCTTGTGCTACTAAGGTTTTCTTGTCAAGTCGAGATGTTTTTATAGGGTGTATAAACCAGAGATTCTGGTGTTCTCATATCCTCTCCTTGTCTTATGACCAGTTCAACCACACGTCCCACAGTTGGAGCTAAATGTTGGCACCTAAGTCGTACTTAGTGGTTTTTATCAAGTGAGCTTAGTGAAATGGACAAAAATAATTTGTTCGGACTTCAGAAGACCTTCGGAAGTGCTTCTTAGAAGTGCTTGTTGTACTATATCACATGTTCATACCCCCTTGGGGGAGTTGTAATAAATGTTCTAGCATGATAGTGTCTGTAAAATACTCAGTCTCATAGAATTTATTTGCCAATCCGATCAACCCAAGCTGTTTTTTCCCTTGGTTATTATTGGTTGTTCAATAAATGACTTATAATTTCTGAGTTTTTCACTCAATACGTCCAAAGTTGGGGTGGTCGGCTTGGCATTTAGGCCTATTGAGGTTATTAGAGTATGTGTGTCAATGTATAAACATGCTAGGCATTATGGTTAATTCATATGAACATGTCTAAGTCCCTCTACGGTTTTTAATTTTTTTTAATTTTTTAATTTTTTCAGTGTTTTTTATTAAAATTTAATTTTTCCAAAACTTAGGCTATTTTTTAACAGTTTAATTGGAAAAATTGGTTTTGTAATAAAAGTGGGCTCAATAATCAATTTCAGTCATGTAGGTGCTCATTTTCAAGCTAAGAGCACCCAGTAAACCTATAGACTCACTATTTCCAAGTTTTGAGTGATTTTCCATCACTCAAGTCAGAAAGCCCCAAAAAATCAATTATTGATTATTTTAATTAATAAATTGATGAATAATGGAGCAAATCCAAAATCCTAGATCAATGGATTCTCAACCGATTTTATTGAAATCAGTCTCGTCAGCACCAGATTAACTAGAGATTGCAATTCCTTGACTGAAGGGGAAAATCAGGGCAAATCCAGAGTTGAACTTCAGCCTCCTTTATGGGGAATTGTGCCCTCTCTCTCCTCCACACGTGTGGGCTCTTCTGGAAGCTCTTTTGTTGATGATTCAGTCAGCAGGTTGATGTGTCAGCTCAATCAGCCCTCTGATTGATAGGAAGACTCAGTGGAAGCTCATTTTAGCTTCAGATCAAGCATTGATGGACTCTCCTTTAGATGCAGTTGTCTATCTCCTTGGGATTTGTGCCCCCTCTGGGTTGGGGTTTCAATTTATTGTATAAATAAAGCATGGATGCCTCCTTTCCGAGTTAGCTAGAGTTGGATTGAGGAGCTATTGCTTTTGTAATACTATGTAATGTTTTTCTATTGGAATAAAGTGAAGCTTTGGAGGCCAAAATGGTGCAATGCTCTTATGTGTGTGGAATTAACATTGTCTTGCAGGGTTTGTTGTTACCGATGTCTTTCTCTCAATTTCTGCATCTGAATCTTGTCTGGCTTGAACGATTCAGCTGAATCAATAGGAGTATAGTTGGGCAAGTAAGATTACTTATTTTTCAATATCTCATAGCATATATGTTGGAAGATTCATATTATACATATTTAAATAAGTTTATTTGCATGTAATCCGTCTCTTTTTTCATATATCTCTATCCAGATCTCATAAGGTTTTTGTGCAGGATTGTTTGTTAGTTTTCTGGTAGCAGGGGTTGGACGAACTGTGGATCTAGCTTGACTCCATTGGGAATCCGACTGTTTTGTGAAGGCATTGTCCCTCAGCATTCCACTAACTAGTCTCTTTTGCAAATCCATTCCAACAACAAGCGGTCTTCTTTTCCTCTTCCTCCTTCAATCTTTTTAAAATCAGTCTGGTTACTTGTTTTCCAGCTTTAAAATTGTTTAGATCTATCAATTTCAGAATTCATTTTTCATATATCTTGCTGTCTTAAATCTCATAAACTAGATCTCATTCCTAAAGAAATTTTACAAGCATTCTAGATCTAGTTTTAGGGAAAATTGTCATTTTTCAAGGCTATGAAAGTAGATCTATAGCTTGTTGAATGCATGGTTGTTTCCTTAAAATATAAAAAGTTATATTCAGAAATTTAAGTGCTTCATATTGGCTGCCCCAAAATCAGGCCAATATCCCAAGGAAAGCTTGATTTCCTTGGTTATTTTTCTGCTTCTTTAAAAACTAGTTTTAACTTAGAATTTTTGGGTAAAAAGTGTGTTCATCCAAAAGTACTTTAAAAGTACTTTTAGGCATATTTAAATGTGATAATATTGCTGTTTTGTATCAGGTATAATAGAAAATATGAGGAGGTGCTTCCCGGAAAGCATTTTTGGACCTATTCGAAACCCCCCAGGGGGTCTTCGTCTTCCCAAAATTTCAAAATTTCGCAATTTGTAAACCTTTGGTCTCATTCTGTATAAGGGACAAGTGGATTAATTTTAGTTTGTTGATATTGTAATTTCTACTAATAAAAAGAAAAATCTCTTCAAATAGGCTCTTTCGAGCCTATTCACCATCCCCCCTGGGGGGATTCGCGTCCGTGTCACATTTTGGCATTTTTCCCTTTTTTTTGTTCTAGTTTAGTTTTGACATGCAGAGTTGTATAATTTGATAATATTTTGCATTATTCCATACTTTCAATTCAAAATTAATCATACTACTTACCCCACGACTTCCCGATTGAACCGCAAGGGGAAAGAGATGCGTGGTAGGATTAATTAGAAAACCGGTGTTGTGTATCTCTAATTCCATTTTCATTGTTGATTTTTTTCATGCAAGCAATAAAATTAACCCCTCCTTGATTTCCCAATTGAGGTCCACTTGGACCGAAATAGATTCCTGGAGGGCCTTCTTTTTTAAACAAGAACGTGCTCCTAAAATTTACTAAAATTGACAAGACTCCAGTGTGTATGCTCTGTACTTGGATGTGGTTCATCCAATTAGTCAAGTTGCATCAAAATCACTTGCGTGACTAGATTAATTAGTCTTCACCTCCCAAATGGACAAACCATTAGGCGAAAATTCAACGCCTCCAACAAAATGTAAGCGGTGGCAAAATACCCAGAGTGGGAATAACTGAAAAGTGACCTCGAGACGTCGATCTCTGTCACACCCTAATGGGTGTGATATGAACAACAGTCTCCGAGACTCCGTTCCAGTCCACAAACACCTTGAGGGTAGTCGTGAAATTTCACTTTTGGACATACTCCAAGTACCCCTCGGGTATATCTGGAGTCCCCTTTTCGCCTAATTTAATTCATTCGCATTCCACATTAATTCAAAATCTACCAAGAGACATTTGCAAAACATTCTTTCAAGCGCATGCAAGCACGTTATTTTCTCTTTCGACTCCATTTAAGGCACGGGTTATTTATTTGATCAATTCTTTCGATTATATATATTGAGTGTCATTACTATGCTTATCTGCTTTAAATCTTGCATCTTGTTATCTTTTGTTTCCACTGGTTAATTTCAAAAAAAATCCTAAGAAACTTAATCAATATAACACCATCACACTAAGTAATTAGTCTCAGTAATTTAATAGGGTCTACCCCCCTTGGCTTCATTAGGAGTTAGCCTAAACGGAGGATTCAAGAACAAGGTGACAACCTTGACTTGAGAATTTCCCCCAAGGACACACCGAGTGGCTTGAAGATTTCTACCACGTAACCTAGGTGTGTGAAAGGTGGCAACACTAGCTAGGCATCGGCATGCATCACTGGGGACACCAAGGGTGTAAGACATCCGGTTACACTTCTTTCTGCACACATTTACGTCGTAAGGGGACTGTCACAAGTTGGGGGCTCCATGAAGAGAATAATCCCTAGTTATTATTATGTCTGGAAAGTAAGCGCCTAAGCATTGGTAAGAACTTGGAGGAGGTGTTGGGCCCTTAAGCTAGAGTTGTTATTGAGCTCCCAAGGAGGTGTTAGGCTCTTAAGCGGGGTTGACCATATCTTGGTTGAGAGATATTATACAGATAAGTATTTGGTTTACTTATCAAACTTTTGTTGATTTTGAATTTCTTTAAATATACATGAGCATATGATGCAGCCATGGTTTTCAAAATCTTGTTATAGATTGCATCCTATAGGAATGAATCTGACATATGAATTAAATTCATTCTGGTGTTCAGAAAGGAAGCATCTGAGCTTGATAAGCAACTAGAGGAGGTGTAGGATATTGAACATAACTGTTGTTGAAGCACCCGAAGAGGTGTTGGGCTCAAGAACAGAGCTGTCAGACCTCGGTTGAGAGGTATTTTCAAGTGAATCGAGGCTTGCAGAAATTTGGCTACCCTTTAATGCACACCCAAGTGTGGGGTGGGGTAGGGTTGTGAGTTCCATGGTTGTATTAATCCCAATCAGATACCTGTGGAACAAAAAGAAGCTACTTATGCAGATGAGTATTTGGTTCACTTGAAAACCTTTTGTTGATTTTATGTCAATATACATGTGCATGTGATTCATCTATGATTTTGGAAAATATTGTGAATACTAACATGGGAATTGACTCATTGCTTGGGGCTTAAGCATAAGTATTGTTGGTTTCCAAAGACACTAGAAATGTTCCAAGCTGAGGAGAAGGATTCTCCAAGCCTAGAAAAATATCTCGTGGTGTGTGTTGATGCATGCAAGCAAGGACTTGGAAAAGTTCCAGATCGTGTCGTTGGATAGATAAAGGTGCAGAGGAAGCACTGTGGTCCTGAAGAGGCTACGTGGGAGCTGGAGGATGCCATGCGATTAGCACATCCTTTTTGGTTCAATTTTGCAGAGCACTTAGGACGGTTCCAGCATGGGAATTGTTAAATTATTGTAAAGCACTAAGGACAGTGCTATTAAAGGGGGAGGGGAATGTAACACCCCGGTTTTGACCCCATGGTATTTTGATTGTACATGATGTAAGTATTGTATGGAATCATGGCAAGGAGCTCAAGGCCAAGGTTCTGCCATTGATTGAATTTTTGTGTATAGGTGATCAGGGTTGATGCCTACAATTTATGGTACTAAGTCAAGAATAGTATGTATATTTGTAAATATCATGTAAAATGAAAACTAATTAAAAATACTACAAGTAGCTATGCACCGCAACGTTAAAGAGATTGGGGCATGATTTCACAAGGAATAGGGAGGGAGAATTATTCAAACCTTGATCCATTGCGTAAAATCCATGGGTCAAAAGAAAACACCCAAAAACATATGCCCATTCCCTCATGCATTCATGTTTTCATCTTCCCTCACGTTTTGGGGAGTTGCGGGACGTTTTGATCATCCATCCTTCATGTTTTCAGCTTTTTTATTTCTCATTGTACATGCCCAATCCGTCATCTGGCTCTCACCGAAACGTCATGGTCCATTTTTTATCATTCTCTATTCCATTATGTTCATGCGCATTGTGTGTTCGTCTTACTTGCATAACCATGTTTTGTTCTGAGTTGTTCGCTAGTTGTTACCATCCTCAATAACGCAAAGGTTCAGGGTCTCCTTAATTGTTGAACGAATGAGCAGTGGAGATCACTCGATTTTATGAGAAAGATTGGTCATCTGTGGTTCCCTTAGTGTTGTTGTGCAATGGTCTCCTCTATCATCGAGTGAGTGGAATCCTATTTTGTTGTGTTGACATTGTGGTTTTTGTGTGTGCATATTTTTCATTGGTCTAAACTGGTTGGAGGGGGATTAGGTGTGACTAGATTGTTAAACCTAGTATGAGAAGGAACCTCACAGATAGACCTAGGAGGTTGGTTTTCTTCTTTGCACACCCTGAACAGCACTGGAATGGGAAGGCATAACCTGAGGGACTGTGTAGCATAGAAGGGGATGCTTCCTGGTGTTAGGTGTGTAGATATTTTAGACGTCAAGATAGATCTGGAGCAGGTGTCCATAGATATGGCGTCGAGCTCACTATCTTAGAATACAACCTTTCCATCTCCTATGCAACCTAATAAACCCATATGTTAGTTGTCTTGGTTGGTCCTTAGTGTGAATGTTGGCTTGAATGACTGCAATCTGATAAACCCAACAGTATATTGGCTTGTTTGTTGCAGTCAGATAAACCCAATTGTGTTGGCTTGGATGAGTTTTGTTGTATCCTTGGCTATGAGTGAGTCTGCTAGCGTCCCTTATTCCTTGTGAAAATCATGCCTAGCTCGAGGGTGGTAGTGTTGCTTAGATATTGATGAGCACACTGGCCTATGGTTTGGTGGAACGTTGCAGCGACATAGGTGGTTGTGGGACGTGACACGGGATTCTTTCAAAGATAAGTATCTATTTGTTAATCTCATCATTGCATTTATTTGATGAAATATGATGAACATGTTTACTGTGTTAAATGAATCAATTGCTTCCGCCCTATAATTGAAATTGTATGCATCTATGTATGTTTCTTTCAATGCATTTTTAAATTACGTTATGGGGCCTAGAATGTCGGATTGGTGATGGCTTGAATGACCAGGTATGCCCAAGACTTCTGTTAATAGGTTGAATTTCCTTTCGTAACTCTCCTTTCTGCAACTTGTGGAATGCGAGATACGGAAACGTCCTTTAGTAAAATTATGTTCCCTGCATATTTTCCTTCCGCAACTTGCGGGATGTGGGATACGGAAACGTCCTTTTGTAAAATTATGTTCCCCACAGATTTTCCTTCTACAACTTGCGGGATGCAGGATGCGGGATGTGGCTTCGCAAATCTCTATTTCCACAACTTTCATTCCGCAATGGTCTATTCTACATGCAGGATGCGAGAAGCGGGATGAGGGATCGCAGTTTCCATATTTCCCCGATTCCACAAATTCAAGCTTTCCACACTGTTGATTCTTGCGGTTTGATTCTTAGCCGTTTATCTGTTTCCAGATGAAAAACAAATTGTGACCGTTGATTTCCGTCGCAATATTTCTCTGCCATTCGATCTCCTCTGATATTTTTCTTCGTAGATTGTCAAATGGATCATTGACAGGATCAAATTATCTTCTATTGGGAAGTTAGGGAATTTATACACATACTTGAATAGATTGAACTTCGATTTGGATGCTCATTCATCAAATGTGTGGAACTATGGTCGTGTTTCTCCTCTAAGGCGGGCAGGGACGTGACAATCATGGTTTTGTATTTTTATCTATTAACAAAAAATTGATTTAGTCTTGTATAATTAAAAACGTCTAACAATTTCTTAGAACTTTATTCTATTAATTTGTGGAAGTTTTTTAGCTATTTAAATATATGAAAATTTGACTGCAGAATTCTCTCAATTCAAATTATTACATGTTTAATTTTTTAGTACAAACTAAGTCAATGTTAGATTAAAACTTAATCCTAGACAGGATAGATTAAGTAGAAACATTTTTTGTTTTAATTTAAGAATAACAATTTTATTTCATAGCAGAAACTCACAGGTTTTTAGCGGCTGTTAAAAAAAAAATCAGTTTACGAGCTAGTAAACGGTTTGTTTCATCTATTGGAAGTTGCATCATAGTTAGATTTGCATTTAATTTTAGAGTATTTCATCTTTTAGGAATTTATCAAAATCTGATTGTGAGACTCTTTTATTGAGGGAAAACTGTTACAGCTGATTTTACCACACATGGTGGATCACACATTTATGGCCTTCCTTGTCCCTCTGCGGACTCTTTGGACCCCATGGACCATTTTTGTACCTTTGATGTTTCCAAGATCATCCCTAAAAACATGCATTATTTTCCATACACGACTTTTAAACCTATTCTCGCGTATATACGCGGATATGACCCTTAAACCCGCGTACATCGACATGTGTTCAAAAGGCCAAATAGTTTTGGAGTTTTCCTTGATGTGGAGCTGAGTCACTTGTCTCTTGGCCTTCCATATGCCTTGATATCACTCAGATTCGACCTTCCATTACCCCATTGAAGCACTATATAAGGAACTCTTTGGATACATTGAAAGGGGAGGAATTGAAAAGCAAGAAAACTATAGTCCATTGTTGCTGGAGCTTGTACTTGAGTCTGCATCCCTCCAATGCGGAAGTGTATGGTAAAAGCTCTATAGCTAGCTTCAATGAAGGGATTTCGCATTCAACCAGCAAGACAAACTCCACCCCATGTATGAGCTGATATGGAGAGAAACCGGTGGCAATCTTAATCGCGCTTCTATGGTCCCACAAAGCAAGATATAACATGATATGCCAATTCATCTTGCTTTGTGTGATGGTTCGTTGGAGAATAGACTTAAGTGATTTATTCACTGCTTCAACCTGTCCATTCGCTTGAGGGTAATAAGAAGAGGAGTGCTCTTTCATATACCCTAACTTTGAAGCCAACTCTTCCATCATTTTATTCTGAAAGTGCCTACCATGGTCACTGAAAAGCTCTTTCGGAATGCCAAACCAAGTAATAATTTGGTTGAAAACAAAATGAGCGGCTATCTCACCATCAGATTTAATCGTGGGCATAACCTCTTCCCATTTCATGAAATAATCGACAGCCACTATAATGTGATGATGCCCCACAGTATGGTCGCCAATTCTGTTACGGAGAAAACTTCCTATGGCTTGGGGTACCACAACAGACAAAGTAACTGCAGAAATCAATCCCTTCCCAATATGCAAGAAAAATAAATATCTAACACTAAAGGATCTCAAAACATACCTTATTTTGGATGGTTGATGTAGATCCTCGTTGAGCTTTTCCAATCTTGCTTGTATTAGCAATTTTCTCTCTCAACAATCAGCAAACAAGACAAGTATGTTATATAATTGTGTTAGAAATACTCTAGCATATATAATTAATAACATATAAGCATTTAAAAGCATCGATGGATTCAATATTCATTTAAATACACAATATTGGACAGGAAAAGATATTTCTATTAATATAATTCAGAGATGACAAGAATGACAACCTCTATCGGCACATCTGCGAACCGGAGAAATTGAGTCCTCCATCTCAGCCTCCACCACTTCAATCCTCCATCTCTTGATAGCAAGCTCACGAGAAAAGGAAATCTTGGGAAGAACACAAAGTTCTCCAAGGTACAAAGGGATGTAGACTCAAGTATAAGCTCTGGCAACAATGGACTATAGTTTTCTTGCTCTTCAATTCCTCCCCTTTCAATGTATCTAAAGGGTTCCTTATATAGTGCTTCAATGGAGTAATGGAAGGTCAAATCCGAGTGATCTCAAGGCATATGGAAGGCCAAGAGACAAGTGAGTCAGCTCCACATCAAGGAAAACTCCAAAACTATTTGGCCTTTTGCACACATCCCGATGTACATGGGTTTGAGGGTCGTATCCATGTATATACGCGAGAATAAGTTTAAAAATCGTGTATGGAAAATAATGCATGTTTTTATGGATGATGTTGGAAACATCAAAGGTAAAAAAAATGGTCCATGGGGTCCAAAGAGTCTGTAGAGGGGTAGGGAAGGCCATAAATGTGTGATCCACCATGTGTGGTAAAATCAGCTGTAACAGATGCCCCCTAATGTGTGATGTCAGAGGGGTGATACGATAGCCAAAATACATTATCAGTCCATCCCAGAAGTGGAGTGATGAAGAACCAGGTGGAAGAACTAGCGATCCAACAGTGTAATACAATAATCAAACTTTGCACATGACTGCAAGTACATATAGCAATCCCGGATACATAAGAATACAATGGCCATGAATAGGCATGATACCAAATATGAAATTTGTGGTCATCGTCACATACAATATAGATAGATCAGAATATCCATGATGAATATGTACAAAGGATCATGATCTCCATAATGGCTGAAGATATCTAACATACACTGGAATCAAGTCACGAGAGATGAAATCTCATGAACACTGGCACAATCAAGGAGGTAGCATATATGAAATGCCACCAATCTAGAAGGTCTTCTACATAATCCGCTACGAGTACATGTCCTACTATGTGAATAGAGGTGTCGAGGTTGAACATAGTAGTCCATCATCTGATTATCGATTATTGATGTATATCGTTAACAGACGCGAGATCACCCACCGATAATGAAAATGGGAATCAAGGTACTAGAGTGCAAACTAACAAGTGCGAATAAATGTGTTGAGTTCGAACACTTGAAAGAATCCATCGATCAAGGGACATTGATGTATTCCCAAAACTGTCGATGGCTAGAGAACCTGCCACTGATGACTGCAAGTCTTAAGGGACTCAAAATGACTCTAGACTCCTATCCCAAAATAAATGATCTGAAGTCGATGGGATGAAATCCTCTGGAAGGAGGGCATTAAGGCATCCCCCATCATCCAACACGAGGTACTCAACAAAGTTGTATAATGTGGAAGGACTCAATCATAATGTGCACAAACCAGTACCAGTATCAAGAATGGCCGACATACAAATTCAGGAGAACTGAGGAATGGCCGACTCAGGTTTCAACTTCCTTCGAACAAGACCATAAAGGTGAATGGTGATTGAATGTAGGAAGCATAGACTCAATATACAAAACTGGGACATCTCTGCGACACAAGAGGCATCGACAGAGGATCAATAGGGACTGGAAGCTTAACCAGTCGGTGGAGATAAACTCGGAGAAACAAGTACAGCTCCTAAAGTCAAACTATTAACCCAACCAATAGATGTGATATACAGTGCTTTGTTTGAAGGCAACACAACTCGACTGCTGCCAAAGTTAACATATTTTCCTGTCTGGATTTTTGGTTTTTTTATTTTTTTGGACTTATTCAAATATTTTGAAAAGCTTGAAAAAGAATGAAAGTGCTTTATAGTTACAGACTAGGAGGAGATGAGTGTCAAGGAGCAAACAAGCTAGTTCCAAGCAGTGGAACATACCTATGCTCAATGCAAGGACACATGTGTAAGATAACGACACTCGAGGGAAAGTCCCCTCCAGGTAAACAATGGGGAATCAAGCTGCAAAGGATACGTAAAATGGCTCTGCTTGGATAGACATGAGACAAGCTCGGGCTATATGGCTGATAATCAAAGTCAGGGAAGCCGGCATAAGGCTCAATAAGGCAAGAAAAACTCATGATAATGTAATTACAACTTGACATAAGGGATTCCTAGGAAAAATGCCAGCAAAAATATCAAGAGGAGTATGAGGCTCTTGCGCAAAGTCATGGTGATACTATACAAAGGACTCCCACACCCTAAAGGAAAAATGTCAGCATCGGCACCAAATGCAAAATAGGAGCTAACTAGGGTACCCATGTATGGTCAAGCTCTACCATTCACATCATGTCACTTCTAAAAGCAACAAGAAGGTTCCGTGACAAGATACAATGGGTTCGTACCTAAAGTTATAATGAGACGGTCATAAGGTCATGCAAAGTGTAAACAGATGGGAAACCTTACCTATATGCCAGTTTAGACATAATACCTGAAATCAACACGAACAGGTCAAAACCGCGGTCAAACTGTGCTCAAAACGGACTCCAACGTCATCAAATTAGTCCAAAATGGTCAGAAACGGTCCAAAACTATAGAAAGTGGGTAAAAAATTTCAAAATTTTCAAAAAATTTCTATAAATAGTAAAAAATTCAAAAATTCCATATCATTTGAAATTTTTACCCATTTGAGCTCAAAACTTCCAACGCGAATTCTGGGAGCATTGTCCAGCAAAATTCGACACCGTTTGTTCCAGGTAACTCCTCATGTCCTCCTCTTCCCATTTCATGCAAAATTTTTAAGTTTCCATGGTCAATTTCATTTTCTAGGCAAATCTAAAGTATGCGTTTCGACCCATGCGGATATCACGGTTTTTTCCGCGTATAGGGCTGAAACGCATACTTTCTATGGCTTGGGGTACCACAACAGACAGAGTAACCGCAGAAATCAATCCCTTCCCAATATGTAGGATAAATAAGCATCTAACACTAAAGGATCTCAAAACATACCTTATTTTGGATGGTTGATGTAGATCCCCATTGAGCTTTTTCAATCTCGCTTGTGTTAGCAATTTGCTCTCTCAACAATCAGCAAACAAGAAAAGCATGCTATATAATTGTGTTGACCTACTCTAGCATATATAATCAATAACATATAAGAATTTAAAAGCATCCATGGATTCAATATTCATTTAAATACACATTATTGGACAAGAGAATATATTTCTATTAATATAAATCAGAGATGACAAGAATGACAACCTCTGTCGGCACATCTGCGAACCGGAGAAACTGAGTCCTCCACTTGGGCCTCCATCTCTCGATAGAAAGCTCACAAGCAAAGGCAATCTTGGGAAGAACACAAAGTGCTCCAAGGGACAAAGGGATGCAGACTCAAGTATAAGCTCCAGCAACAATGGACTATAGTTTTCTTACTCTTCAATTCCTCCCCTTTCAATGTATCCAAAGGGTTCCTTATATAGTGCTTCAATGGGGTAACAGAAGGTCGAATCTGAGCAATCTCAAGGCATATGGAAGGCCAAGAGACAAGTGAATCGGCTCCACATCAAGGAAAACTCCAAAACTAATTGGCCTTTTGCACACATCCCAATGTACATGGGTTTAAGGGTCATATCCACATATATACACGATAATAGGTTTAAAAGTCACGTATGGAAAATAATAAATGTTTTTAGGGATGATCTTGGAAACATCAAAGGTACAAAAATGGTCCATGGAGTCCAAAGAGTCTGCAAAGGGACAGGGAAGGCCATAAATGTGTGATCCACCATGTGTGGTAAAATCAGTTGTAACAGCACCCTATAAAAGAAAAGAGTGTAGTTCATTTTATTAGGCGTTGATTTTAATTGGCTTATTACTCAAAAGGAAAAATGGTCATGCAACTAATGATGTTATGACGCAACAAGAAGTAAAATGCACACCTAACAATCAATGCAAATGCACTGTGTCAAATGAAAAATGGGGAATGCTACTACATGAAGTGCAAAAAATTTCTTCAAATGAATATGCAATCATTCCTATATGAAAATCTGACTAATACTCTCCAAACAAACCTAATGCAAGTACCATGCAAAATGCAACAATGCATAATGATGCAAAAAAGCAATTTTTTTTGTATTTTTTGAATTAAAATGAGATAAAAAGCAAAAGTATGACTCTACAACCCCCAAACTCTGCAATCACTACCAGACAGCACCCAAGCAAAGCACCAAGGTAAAAGAGACCTAATGCACTAATTCCAAAACAAAAAATAGAAAATGAAATGACAAGAACATTTTCAAAAATTCAAACTAAAAAGTGTCTTTGGTCAGAAACAGAGGTGTATATAGACTCCAGAAGCATCCAATAAGACTCAGGAATAATCCAAACTCACCCAGCAACACTTAATCTTCCCCAAAAAGGAAAAACTCAGGGCATACGCGACTGTGTGCAGAAAACCCACGTATATATGCGGATATTCTAGTAAAAACCGCGTGTACACGTGACTATGAAGATAAAACTCGCGTACAGGAAGAAAAAGAGATAAAAAAGAAGTTAAACAGACAAGATGAGACAAAATTTACTCCTATAAAACACTACTGGGAAAACATGCCCCCAGACCCGACTCAGAAATAGAGAAATCAGAGCAATTCAAGAACATTGAATGCCAATAAAATCCCCAAAGGAAATGACTAGGAACTCCCCAGTATGGTCGCCAATTCTATTACGGAGAAAAATTCCTATGGCTTGGGGTACCACAACAGATGGAGTAACCGTAGAAATCAATCCCTTCCCAATATGCAGGAGAAATAAACATCTAACACTAAAGGATCTCGAAACATACCTTATTCCGGATGGTTGATGTAGATCCCTGTTGAGATTTTCCAATCTCGCTTGTGTTAGCAATTTTCTCTCTCAACTATCAGCAAACAAGACAAGCATGCTATATAATTGTGTTAGACCTACTCTAGCATATATAATCAATAACATATAAGCATTTAAAATCATCCATGGATTCAATATTCATTTAAATACACATTATTGGACAAGAAAATATATTTCTATTAATATAAATCAGAGATGACAAGAATGACAACCTCTGTCGGCACGTCTGCGAACCGGAGAAACTGAGTCCTCCACCTGGGCCTCCCCACTTAAATCCTCCATCTCTTGATAGCAAGCTCACAAGCAAAGGAAAGCTTGGGAAGAACACAAAGTGCTCCAAGGGACAAAGGGATGCAAACTCAAGTATAAGCTCCAGCAATAACGGACTATAGTTTTCTTGCTCTTCAATTCCTCCCCTTTTAATGTATCCAAAGGGTTCCTTATATAGTGCTTCAATGGGGTAACAGAAGGTCGAATCCGAGCAATCTCAAGGCATATGGAAGGCCAAGAGACAAGTGAATCGGCTCCACATCAAGGAAAACTCCAAAACTAATTGGCCTTTTGCACACATCCCAATGTACATGGGTTTAAGGGTCATGTCCACATATATACACGATAATAGGTTTAAAAGTCACGTATGGAAAATAATAAATGTTTTTAGGGATGATCTTGGAAACATCAAAGGTACAAAAATGGTCCATGGAGTCCAAAGAGTCTGCAAAGGGACAGGGAAGGCCATAAATGTGTGATCCACCATGTGTGGTAAAATCAGTTGTAACAGCACCCTATAAAAGAAAAGAGTGTAGTTCATTTTATTAGGCGTTTATTTTAATTGGCTTATTACTCAAAAGGAAAAATGGTCATGCAACTAATGATGTTATGACGCAACAAGAAGTAAAATGCACACCTAACAATCAATGCAAATGCACTGTGTCAAATGAAAAATGGGGAATGCTACTACATGAAGTGCAAAAAATTTCTTCAAATGAATATGCAATCATTCCTATATGAAAATCTGACTAATACTCTCCAAACAAACCTAATGCAAGTACCATGCAAAATGCAACAATGCATAATGATGCAAAAAAAGCAATTTTTTTTGTATTTTTTGAATTAAAATGAGATAAAAAGCAAAAGTATGACTCTACAACCCCCAAACTCTGCAATCACTACCAGACAACACCCAAGCAAAGCACCAAGGTAAAAGAGACCTAATGCACTAATTCCAAAACAAAAAATAGAAAATGAAATGACAAGAACATTTTCAAAAATTCAAACTAAAAAGTGTCTTTGGTCAGAAACAGAGGTGTATATAGACTCCAGAAGCATCCAATAAGACTCAGGAATAATCCAAACTCACCCAGCAACACTTAATCTTCCCCAAAAAGGAAAAACTCAGGGCATACGCGACTGTGTGCAGAAAACCCACGTATATATGCGGATATTCTAGTAAAAACCGCGTGTACACGTGACTATGAAGATAAAACTCGCGTACAGGAAGAAAAAGAGATAAAAAAGAAGGTAAACAGACAAGATGAGACAAAATTTACTCCTATAAAACACTACTGGGAAAACATGCCCCCAGACCCGACTCAGAAATAGAGAAATCAGAGCAATTCAAGAACATTGAATGCCGATAAAATCCCCAAAGGAAATGAATAGGAACTCCCCAGTATGGTCGCCAATTCTATTACGGAGAAAAATTCCTATGGCTTGGGGCACCACAACAGATGGAGTAACCGTAGAAATCAATCCCTTCCCAATATGCAGGAGAAATAAACATCTAACACTAAAGGATCTCGAAACATACCTTATTCCGGATGGTTGATGTAGATCCCTGTTGAGATTTTCCAATCTCGCTTGTGTTAGCAATTTTCTCTCTCAACTATCAACAAACAAGACAAGCATGCTATATAATTGTGTTAGACCTACTCTAGCATATATAATCAATAACATATAAGCATTTAAAATCATCCATGGATTCAATATTCATTTAAATACACATTATTGGACAAGAAAATATATTTCTATTAATATAAATCAGAGATGACAAGAATGACAACCTCTGTCGGCACGTCTGCGAACCGGAGAAACTGAGTCCTCCACCTGGGCCTCCCCACTTCAATCCTCCATCTCTTGATAGCAAGCTCACAAGCAAAGGAAAGCTTGGGAAGAACACAAAGTGCTCCAAGGGACAAAGGGATGCAGACTCAAGTATAAGCTCCAGCAATAACGGACTATAGTTTTCTTGCTCTTCAATTCCTCCCCTTTTAATGTATCCAAAGGGTTCCTTATATAGTGCTTCAATGGGGTAATGGAAGGTCGAATACGAGCGATCTCAAGGCATATGGAAGGCCAAGAGACAAGTGACTTAGCTCCACATCAAGGAAAACTCGAAAACTATTTGGCCTTTTTCACACATCCCGATGTACGCGGGTTTAAGGGTCATATCCACGTATATACACGAGAATAGGTTTAAAAGTCATGTATGGAAAATAATGCATGTTTTTAGGGATGATCTTGAAAACATTAAAGGTACAAAAATGTTCCATGGGGTCCAAAGAGTCTGCAGAGGGATAGGGAAGGCCATAAATGTGTGATCCACCATGTGTGGTAAAATAAACTATAACAGGTGCACCAACAAGATTAGGTTTTAGGGTCTTGGAATAGTTCATTGTGAGTAAATTCTCCAAGACCACTAAATAAAACATTTATGTGTCTGTCCAAGTGAGAGTGTGAAATTCCTTTATATAATTAATGTTTCTCAGGATCCTCCTCTTACAAGGGAGTTAAGCATGAAGCAGTGTGAGTGGTTATTGATTGGGATGACCCCTGGTTATAACTGAGTAGCACCGAAGATATTTCTAGGATTGTATTTGTATCTGGGGGCTCTTTCGAGAGTGTAGGGCTTTGCTACCCTTCCCATATGGTCAATCCCACCTACGACTGTCCGCCTGAGCATTGATTATATTGAGGTGACCTTAGTTGCCTTACCTAGGTTATCGAGGGGATACTTCGCAGAGGTTATTCTATAGGTGTCCTAGCCAGGTAGGGGTCAGACAGCACAGTCACTATATGTGTTGAATCTTAGGGCCACTATAATTGGTTATGAACCTCCGCTTATTGTGTATGGGAGTCTCAATCCTCTCCTAGGTGAGACATACCTGCTTCATTCGGGAGCTCACATATCCTACCTTTGTTTGCTTGCGATTTGGCTTTACATTTTGTAGGTGTATGCTCTGTGCATGCTAGTTTGCCTAGGGTTCGCGAAATTAGATCGAGTCTTTTTCATTTTTGAGTCATTGTGGATTTGGGCATAGCACTTCACCATTCTCGTCATTTAGCAGGACTTTTTCCATCCACGTCTCCTCCTCCTTTGGGAGAGAGAAATAGACAGTCCGGGTAGACTACTTCTCACTTGGATTCACACACGATGGGAGATCACGAGGATGAGATTCCTGAGATGTATTCTCCACCTCACGAGATTGGGGATGCAGATTCTACTCCTGTATATGATCCTTCACCGAAAATACCTTCACATTCTAGTTATGATCCCTCATTCACAGGTTGTCGGTATTGGTTTCTAAGCAACGAGACTCATCATGAACCCACAAGCGCTAGTCATGTTCGTTATGGCATGCCTGATATCCCTGCACCCAATCCGGCACATCATGCTGAGTCAAAGTTGAACCAAGAACTATGCTTGGGAGCACTCCTATTCCTTTCCATGCGAAGAGATTTGGGAGCACTAGTCACATTGCACCTTCCATCCCAGTGGTGGAAGCTACCTCACATGTTCGTCCTAGACCTAGTGTTAGTAGTCATATGCGGATACCAAAACCAAGACGAGTGACCATAGGGAACACCAATTACATCCCTTCACATGTCCCTTCATCCTCAAACGCTACTCCTTCGAATGCATTTTTGACAACCCTTCTTCCCCCTCATTCACGTGGTCCTTCAGGACGGAATATCGCTACTAGCCATGTTCATACTGCGACTGCTCGCACGGTATTATCTCAGAGTCAAGTACCTCCTATTGTCTTGGGAGGTCATATTCATGTTTCTGGATTGTCTAATGGTCCATCGCAAGGAGTTCCCCATATCCCTAATGATGGAGCTTCTCATGGAACATCCCATGTGACAACTTATGGAGCTTCTCATCGACAGTCTTATGGACAACAGTATGGACAGAACTATCAACCCTATGGGTACGGCTATCAACAACCTGCTTACCCTTCCAATTATGGCTTTGTAGCACCGCATAGTCAAGGTACACCACATCATAATGCTTCCATGCAGCCCTATAGGGGTCAAATGGGAGGAGGATATTATGGCCAAGGCCATGGTATTTATAGCAATCAGCCATACATGAACCAGAACTATCAGGGAGCATGGCATAGACCGACTCAACCTAGGCTCCCTTTCCTTGCAACGTTGAAATTACCTGACTTATCGAGACTTATGAATGATTTGGTATCTCATGATCCGGCTTGGCCAGTTGTCCCTAACAAGATTCCTTCGGACATTCCCAAGTTCAAGGGCAAAGCTAGAGAAGATCCTAGTGAGCATGTCACTACATTTCACCTTTGGTGCTCTTCCAATTCCTTACACGACGATTCAATACTTTTAAGGCTATTTCAAATCACCCTCACCAGGCCTGCAGTGAAATGTTATATAGAGCTACCAAGGGGGGCATTCATTTTATTCGATGACCTTGCCGTGACTTTCCTCAATCACTTTCAGCTACCCATGAGTTACGACATTGGTACAGAACTCTTGTCGACATTTCGACAAGACAAAGCCACACATATCTCGGATCATATTCAAGAGTGGTGTAGACAAAAGCGGTTGATTAAAGCCTTTATAGCACCAGAATTTTTCCTTGAGTGGTTCCTCAAGTCGTTGTTACATTACATTGCAAAGGATGTTTCTACATCTGGAGTCCAAAACAAGGAACAAGCAATCTTTAAGGTGCAAGAGTTGGATTTGATCTACGCTCAATCCAGACTTTTGTATGAGATTATACCTAATGCTCCGCGATCTAGTTTCAATCCCAAGATCAAGATTGGACCACATGTCAATGGCATTGTGGGTTGTACAAGTGCCAAACCTGTGGATTCAGTTGTGAAATAAGTGAGCCAATTGTCTATTAATCAATCCGCATCGGGACAAGCCATGGCTTTGTCTCAACCCACCCAAACAGCGAGTGTACTTTCCGTGCAATCGTCAGACCAGAAGGGCAACCAACAGCTCGAAAGGAATAAGAAAAAAGGTAAAAATAATCATAAGGGTGGGAACGAGGATGAAAATGTTAATTATAATGACAATAGTGCTCGTAATGCTGGGGGGGACAAGCAATCTAAATGTAAGGTAAATTTTCCTTGCAAGTTGTGTAAGGAGGACCACCTCACTCACTTGTGCCCTCATATGAAAGATGCCTCGAGATTCATAGCACATGGCCCAGCTGTGCTAACTAATCCTTTACCCCATAATCAAAATATGAACTCGAGGACCATTGATCCTCATTGTGCATCGGGTGGATATCAAATCCGTCAGAAGCTAATACTAGTCATGGTTGCATCAACATGGTACATGCTACTAAGGTTGTGACTCATGCGAAGGATTATGGTTCGTCACAACTGGACCTTGGAAAAGAACCTGCTCCACCCAAGAGCCCTTTGCATATCGAAAAACCTATGGTCAAACCTGAAGCTGCACCTCACATTCCTAAGGGAGTCCTAAAGCATTCGAGGCACAATCCTAATGCCCGAGCCACCCAGAACTATTATATTGTCGAGGATTTGGGCCAAACTCGTTGTGCGATGTCCGTGCTTGAAGTACTTCGGAGTTGTCCTCTGCAAAGGACAGCCTTTCTTTCTGTTGTTGAGGTTAATGATGATAACTCTTCTTCCGTTATCAAATTTGAAACCATGGGACTAAAACCTCGCTTTTCTTACTATGTGTCTCTTTTGATTCATGTAGAGTGTCTTAATATGATCGTCAAACACACTGTGATTGATGAAGGCATTGTTGCTTCCGTGATGTCTTTGTAATGTTGGAAGGGTTTGGGTTCTCTCTACTTGTCTCAATCTGCTACTATGTTGACTGCCTTTGATGGTATATCATTTCGGCTGCATGGGATTCTTCCTTCTCTTAAGGTCCAAGTGGGAGGGAAGACCATCGCGATCGAGGTCGAGGTGTTTGATGCGCCCCCTAACTACAATATTTTGCTGGGCCGAAATTGGATGTATAGTATGCAAGTTGTAGCCTCTTCTCTCTTTCGAGTGGTATGCTTTCCATTTAATGGGAATATCGTTACGATTGATCCAAAATCATTCCCTAATCCGAGTTTTAGTGCATCATTGGGAGCTTCTATCCCGATTATTGATCATTCTCAGCGGGCAATTGGGAGTGTGCGCGTGGATATGTATCCGTCTTTGATGGGAACCTTTAGCTGTTTTGCACCCATTCTTATGATCGGATCTAGTTTTGGTGGAGCTTCATCCTCATTGAATTTAGTGTCTTTTCGCACTACCCATATGGAATATCCTTGGATTCTTCCTTCACCGAGTCCTTCGAATGGACCTATCGAAACGGATGTGTCGTTTCCTACAATGATGATAGCATATCAAGTGAATCTTGATTGTGTTACAGAGCCTAGTATTTCCTCTTTGCGGATGGAGGAGGAAGACCCGTATGTGCAACCTACATGGGTAGTTGAGTCCTCTCATGCACACGATTGCCTAGATGATGTTTTTCCATCGGATGAAGCCATTATTGAGGCCATGTCTGGGGTTGAGCCACCTTGGAAAGAGCTACATCATTGATCATATTTTCTTCCCCAGCTTGACTGTATGGAGTGTGAGGAATTTAGGGAGATTCTTAGCGAGAATATTGGTGGTCCAGTGGTTCCATTGAGCTCTCTTGGTCAGATGTTCGATGGAAACTTGGCGAATTTATCACCTACTATCAATATATCTTGGCAAAGTTGAGAACGTCTACATTGGAGCGGATTATTCCCTTGATGAGATCAAGGAGTATACCGAGCTATTTAAAGAGTTTCGTGACATATTTGCTTGGTCATACGAAGAAATGCTAGTTATTGACCCTCGTATTTTCAAACATGAGATTAAGACCTATCTGAATGCGAAGCTAGTTTGACAACGTTTGCATGTCATGAATCCTAGAAAAGCACCCGTTATTAAGGCTGAGATAGAGAAGTTGTTAAAAACTAGTTTTATCTATCATGTTCCCCTGATCGAGTGGGTTTCAAATCTCATAGGTTTATAAGAAGTGGGGAGTGATCCGTATATGCACTGATTTCCGAGATCTAAATCGTGCTTTTCCTAAGGATAATTTTCCCACACCATTTATTGATCAGATTTTGGATGAGTGTGCAGGAAGGGAGGTATTCTCCTTCATGGATGATTTTTCCGAATATAATCAGATTCAGATCAAACCCGAGGATCAACATAAAACTGCATTAATTTGTCCTTGGGGTACTTTTGCATATCGAAATATGCCTTTCGGTCTTAAAAATGCTGGAGCTACCTTTCAGCGGGCTCTGACCTTAATTTTTCATGGTCTCAAAACAATTATCAAAGTGTATTTGGATGACCTTGCTGCTCATTCTCATCTAAGAGTGCGTCATCCATACCATTTGAGATTAGTATTCGAAAGATGCCGCCATTACCAGGTTAGGTTAAATCCTCATAAGTGCATCTTTTGTGTGACTGTTAATCGCTTGCTAAGGTTCATTGTATCCAAGGAGGGTATAAGATTTGATCCCTTAAAGGTTGAGGAAATACTTCAATTCTCTCCCCCACGTAATATTAGACATCTTTAGTGTTTGCAAGGCATGGAAAATTTCTTGCAGAGATTTGTGGTTAATTTTTCCAATTTGACTAAAGGATTTATGCATCTTTTAAATATGGACACTACTTTTTGTTGGGATGAGCGATCCCAAGAGTCCTTTGATGCTCTTAATCGAGCCTTAGCATCAGCCCCTGTGCTTAATCCACCCGACTATAACCGCAATTTTTTTATTTATGTGGTCGCATCCATGGAGACGATTGGTATGGTTTTGGTTCAGGAGGATGAGGAGCTCCACAAGCATGTCATATATTATTTGAGCCGAAAACTTGTTGATGCGGAAATCTGTTATTCCCATGTGGAGAAACTTGCCTTGGCCACCGTTCATGCAGTTCATAGATTGAGACATTACATTCTCCTTCACCAGACCGGTGGTAGCTCATGTCAATCCATTTTAGTTCATCCTCACTAGAAGGATGATTGGGGAAAAATACAATAAATGGATTGTTATTTTGCAAGAGTTCAATCTCAAATTCGTTTCGACGAAATCGAAGAAATCGTTGATCTTTGGACCCATGGTACGGGGATATCATTGTATATTTGCAAACATTTGTCGATGAGCATATTTTCCTTATCTCAACTTTGGACCCATGGTACGAGTATATCATTGTATATTTGCAAATGTTGAAGGTCCCTACTCACCTTTCACGGGATGAGTGAGGACGATTACATCATGTAGCTAAGAACTACCTTATAGTGGATAACAATTTGTACTGCCATGGGGTAGATTCTATTTTACGTTGTTGTTTAACCCATAATGAGGCTGAGGTTGTGCTGAATAATTGCCACGGAGGGGTGTGTGGTGGTCATTTATCTGGGCTTTCTACAACCCAAAAAATCTTGAGAGCGGGATATTTTTGGCCGTCGATCTTCAAATATTGTGTCAATGCGGTCAAGAAGTGTCACCCTTGCCAGGTGTTTGCACGCAATATGCGCTCGCATCCTACCCTGTTACATCCTATTATCACCGCCGGTCCCTTCACCCCCCCTAGGTTTGACTTCATGGATTGCAACCCAGCTTCAGCTGGGGGGCATCATCACATTATAGTGGTTGTCGATTATTTCACAAAATGGGCATAGGCTATTCCCACGATTAAATCCTACAGTGAGACAGCCACGCATTTTTTTTTCAACCAAATTATTACTTGGTTTGGCATTCTGAAAGAGCTTGTCATTGACCATGGTAGGCACTTTTAGAATAAAATGATGGAAGAGTTGGTTTCAAAGTTAGGGTACAATCAAGAGCACTCCTCTTCTTATTACCGTCAAGCGAATGGATAGGTTGAAGTAGGGAATAAATCACTTAAGTCTATTCTCCAACGAACCATCACACAAAACAAGACGAATTGGCATATCATGTTATATCCTGCTTTGTGGGCCTATAGAACCACGGTTAAGACTGCCACCGGTTTCTCTCCATATCATCTCGTACATAGGGTGGAGTTTGTCTTGCTGGTTGAATGCGAAATCCCTTCGTTGAAGCTAGCTATAGAGCTTTTACCAAACACTTCAGCATTGGAAGAACGTTTGGTCCACTTAGAGCAACTTGATGAGCAGCGCCGAGATGCCTTAGTGGCTCTAGAAGTAAATAAGCATCGCGTTAAGGTCCAATATGATAAGTCTATCTGTCCAAGGAAGTTTAGTGAAGGTGATTTGGTCCTTTTGTGGGATCAAGCTAAAGAACCCTTGGGGGCAGGGAAGTTTAATCCCATGTGGAATGGTCCTTAGGTAGTCAAACGTGTGTTAGAGAAGGGCACCTATGAACCGGTGGATTATGAAGGGACAGCCTTGATGGAGCCTAGAAATGGTCTCTATCTTAAAAAATACTATGCATGATCTTCAGCAAAGGCTGATTGTTGTATATTATTGTACAATTTTTGAATTGCATAGTTAGGTTTTCTTATGGTGATCAAGTTTGTTGATTAGCTTTCATTTCTTATGGCAAATGTTGATGGAGTCTTATGGTTACATAGGATTCATAGATGGTGCTAGCCATCACACTCAAAACTCAGCTTCAGCTACTTGGGTGATTTATACTCATACGGGTCAAGTATTGTCTTCAGGAGGTGTATGTTTACGGCCTTCTTTGAACAATGTTGCTGAATATAGTGTCGTTATTGAGTTACTGCGGGATTCCATTTCACATGGTGTTTTCTCTCTTGAGGTACGTCTTGATTCGCAATTAATGGTTTCACAGCTTAATGGCTTATATCGTATTAGGGATCCGACATTATTACAAAGATTCGTATGTGTGAGATTGCTAGAACGGCAATTTGAGAATATAAAATACATACATGTTTCAAGAATTTTTAATCAATTTGTTGACTCAGAGTCTGAGGGCCAAACCAAGACACCAAAACTTATACAAACCGCATGCACCTAGAGCTTGTTGAGCCATTAAGTCACCTTGTACAGCCTCTTCTACATCACCATGTTCCCTCTCCCTCCATTCTAGAACCATCTTGCACAGAAAACATGATTTTTGGTTATTATTTTCCTTATAAATCCTCATTCGCAGCCGCATACGTGACTATTTGCAAAACATCCATGTATGTACGCGGTTTTGGAAGGTTTTTCCGCGTATGTCCAACCCTATACACGGAAAAACCCCTGATATTCGTGTGGGCCGAAACACATACTTTAGATTGGCCTAGAAAATGAAATTGACAATGAAAACTTAAAAAATTTGCATGAAATGGGAAGAGGAGGACATGAGGAGTTACCTGGAACAAACAATGTTAAATTTCGTCAGACGATGCTCCCGGAATTCACACTAGAAGTTTTGAGCTCAAATGGGTAAAAATTTCAAATGATATGGAATTTTTGAATTTTTTACTATTTATAGAAATTATGTACCCACTTTCTATAGTTTTGGACCGTTTCTGACCATTTTGGACTAATTTGATGATGTAGGAGTCCGTTTTGAGCACAATTTGACCGTGGTTTTGACTTGTTCGTGTTGATTTCAGGTATTATGTCTAAGTTGGCATATAGGTTAGGTTTCGCTTCCGTTTGCAATTTACATGACCTTATGACCGTTTCATTATAACCTTAGGTACGAACCCATTATATCTTGTCACAGAACCTTCTTGTTGATTTTATAAGTGACATGATGTGAATGGTAGAGCTTGACCATACATTGGTACCCTAGTTAGATCCTATTTTGCATATCGTGCCCATGCCGACATTTTTCCTTTAGGGTGTGGGAGTCATTTGTATAATATCACCATGACTTTGTGCAAGAGCCTCATACTCCTCTTGATCTTTTTGCTAGCCTTTTTCCCCAAGACTCCCTTATGTCAAGTTGTAATTGCATTATCATGAGTTTTGCTTGCCTTATTGAGCCTTATGTCGGCTTCCTTGACTTTGATTATCAGCCATATAGCCCGATCTTGTCTCATGTCTAGCCACGCAGAGCCATTTTACATATCCTTTGTAGCTTGATTCCCCATTTTTACCGGGAGGGGACTTTCCCCTGAGTGTCGTTATCCTACACATGTGTCCTTGCATTGAGCATAGGTATGTTCTGCTACTTGGAACTAGTTTTTTTACTCCTTGACACTCGTCTCCTCCTAGTCTGTAACTATAAAGCACATTTATTCTTTTTCAAGCTTTTCAAAATATTTGAAAAATTCCAAAAAAATCAAAAAACCAAAAAGCCATACAAGAAAAGATGTTGTCTTTGGCAGCAGTCGAGTCGTGTCGCCTTCGAATAGAGCACTGTATATCACATCCGTTGGTTGGGTTAATAGTTTGACTTTAGGATTTGTACTCATTTCTCTGAGTTTATCTCTACCGACTGGTTAATCTTCCAGTCCCTATGGAGCCTCTGTCGATGCCTCCTGTGTCGCAGAGATGTCCCAGTTTTGTATATTGAGTCTATGCTGCCTACATTCAATCACCATTCACCTTTATGCTCTTGTTCGAAGGAAGTTGAAACCTGAGTCGGCCATTCCTCGGTTCTCTTCACTTTGCATGTCGGCCATTCCCGGTATTGGTACTGGTTCGTGCACATTATGATCGAGTCCTTCCACATTATATAGCTTTGTTGAGTACCTTGTGTTGGATGATGGGGGATGCCTTAATGCCCTCCTTCCAATGGATTTCATCCCATCGACTTCAGATCATTTATTCTGGGATAGGAGTCTAGAGTCATTTTGAGTGCCTTGAGACTTGCAGTCATCAATGGCAGGTTCTCTCACCATTGACAGTTTTGGGAATACATCAATGTCCCCTGATCGATGGATTATTTCAAGTGTTCAACCTCAACACATTTATTCTCACTTGTCAGTTTGCACTCTAGTACCTTGATTCCCATTTTCATTATCGATGGGTGATCTTGCGTCTATTAACGGTATACATCAATGATTGGTAATTAGACGATGGACTACTATGTTCGACCTCGACACCTCTATTCACATAGTAGGACATGTACTCGCAGCGGATTGTGTAGAAGACCTTCCATATTGGTGGCATTTCATATATGTTACCTCCTTGATCGTGCCCTTGTTCATGAGATTTCAGCTTTCGTGACTTGATTCCAGTGTATGTCAGATATCTTCAGCCATTATGGAGATCATGATCCTTTATATATCTTCATCATGGAGATTCTGATCTATCTATATTGTACATGGTGATGACCACACATTTCATATTTGGTATCATGCCTATTCATGGCCATTGTACTCTTATGTATCCGGGTCTGTTGTATGTACTTGCAGTCATGTGCAGAGTTTGATTATTGTATTATACTATTCAATGGTTAGTTCTTCCACTTGGTTTTTCATCACTCCACTTCTGGGATAGATTTATAATGTATTTCAGCCATCGTATCACCCCTCTGACCTCACACATTAGGGGCCATCTGTTACAGCTGATTTTACCACACATGGTGGATCACACATTTATGGCCTTCCCTGTCCTTCTCCGGACTCTTTGGACCCCATGGACCATTTTTGTACCTTTGATGTTTCCAAGATCATCCCTAAAAACATGCATTATTTACCATACGTGACTTTTAAACCTATTCTCGCGTATATACACCGATATGAACCGTAAACCCGTGTACATCGAGATGTGTGCAAAAGGCCAAATTGTTTTGGAGTTTTCCTTGATTTGGAGCCGAGTCACTTGTCTCTTGGCCTTCCATATGCCTCGAGATCACTCGGATTCAACCTTCCATTACCCCATTGAAGAACTATATAAGGAACCCTTTGGATACATTGAACGAGGAGGAATTGAAGAGCAAGAAAACTATATTCCATTGTTTCCAAAGCTTATACTTGAGTCTGCATCGCTTTGTCCCTTAGAGCACTTTGTGTTCTTCCCAATATTTCCTTTTCTTGTGAGCTTGCTATCGAGAGATGGAGGATTGAAGTGGTGGAGGCCCAGGTGGAGGACTCAGTTTCTCCGGTTTGCAGACGTGCCGACAGAGGTTGTCACTCTTGTCATCTCTGATTTATATTAATAGAAATATATTTTCCTGTCTAATAATGTGTATTTAAATGCATATAGAATCCATGGATGATTTTAAATGCTTATATTTTATTTGATTATATATTCTAGAGTAGGTCTAACACAATTATATAGCATGCTTGTCTTGTTTGCTGATTGTTGAGAGACCAAATTACTAACACAAGCGAGATTGGAAAAGCTCAGCGGGGATTTACATCAACCATCCAAAATAAGGTATGTTTCGAGATCCTTTAGTGTTAGATGTTTATTTCTCCTGCATATTAGGAAGGGATTGATTTCTACGATTACTCTGTCTGTTGTGGTACCCCAAGCCATAGGAAGTTTTCTTTGTAACAAAAACCATAAAGGTAGCAGGACCTATACCCTGCGATAGTTATCCATTTTAAACACATTGGGGGATGCATTAAGTGGCTTGTGTGAGTTATCTCTCCTTCTTGACCTCAGGACAGAAAATTTGGCGGACAAATGGCTCTAGAAGGAGGGTATGAGGTAAATAAGTGGTTTTCATTTGTAAGTTTTAATTACTTAATTAATCATTTATCCTCTGGTTCTTGAAATTTGGTCTTTATTTCTTACTCTTTTAGTTGTCATATATATAGAGAGAGAGGGTTGGTTAGATGGAAAACTGACCTCATAGGAGTCAATACTTTTAATGTTTAGCATTTATGGCCTCTACTCAAATCCTTGCATGGGAGTTCAATTCTACATTGAGCCTGCAACGGCCTTTGCATGAACTTCCAAGAAAGGCAGTAGACCTTTATTCCAAATTTAATGGTGAGGGAAACTCTTTAGCTATTGAACATATCAGAAAATATGAGTCAATTATATGTCTTCTTAATATTATTCATGAAGATATTGTATGCAAGTTATTTCCACTCACTTTTGAAGGTAATATTTTTAATTTATTCAATGTTTTGTTTATTCATTCAATTCATAATTGGTCACAATTCAAAAGATTGTTTGAAAAGTTTTTGATGATTATAGTCCAATTAAAACTTATAAGATTTTAGTGAAATGCATGTGAACGATGGTGAATAAATCGGCGATTTCAATATTCGCTCTCAACAGGTATTTTATACCTTACACGACAATCATAGACCTTCAGCAAACATCATTTTAGAATGGTATGTACAATATCTTCCCAAAGACATGTCCATGTTCATTCTACAAAAAGGCATAATTGATTTACATGAAGCATATGAGTATGATCAAAAACTTGAAAAGGATTTCAAAAGCTATTTTTTCTGAAATTTATCCTCCCTCTTTTTCTTTATATGATGAAAAGTGTGTTGAAATTGAGTCAAAAATTTTGAAATTATCTAGATTAGAAGAGCAAGTTAAAGTTTTCTGCAATGAAGTAATTTCTTTACAACAAGGAAAAAACATTCACACAAATACAAAGAACACAAAAAGTGAATTAACTACAAATTTTATCCAAAGTTCTAATTATATTTTTTCTTCCCTAAGTAAATATACTAAATGTCTCACTTCTAACCTTCATTTTCTAAAATCTAAACTCGAGATTTTAGAAGAAAATCCTAACTCGAATGCTTCGAATTTGTCATACAGAGATGTTCGGATACAGAAGGTACTCCCAAAAGACCGAACACCTTGAGCAACCGCTTCACACAAATAGATCACAGATCAACACACCGATGTTTGTCACGTGGTTAAAACCTTCAAGAGGGAAACAATCCATGACCCCAACCAAATAGCTACTTGGAGCAATTTATTATGCAAAAGAAACAAAGTTACATGAGCTTCTCATAATTGGTCAACTAACCAAGGACCCTCCATGCTCTTTAAATAGAGATCATGGACCAATCGGGTGTTAAACCACGGATCAATGGTAGGTATGATCTAAGAGAAGTTGAACCGTCGGATCACTCTGTGTCTAGAACATATCGTGACCGTCGGATTAGAATATTTACAAATGCATACTAAAGAAACACACTTTTACCTAACTGATATATTACACAAGTTGATCTTAACTAACTCCTAAGTTTCTAAATATCCTAACATCCCCCCTTAGAGCGTATCCCCCCTTAAGGACACATTCTTGAACTCCGAACATAGATTGAAGTTTAGAAAAAATCGCTTATGTAAGAGACTTGGTGAAGATGTCTGCAACATGATCATCTGTAGGGCAATAGAGCACTTCAATAACATGATCATGAACAAGATTTCTGATGAAGTGCATGTGTAGCTCAATGTGTTTGCTACACTGATGTAGAACTGGATCTTTGGCAAGATTGATGGCACTTTGATTGTCTCACCAAAGTGGAGTAGGGTGCTGCTGCTCGAATCCAAACTCTGAAAGGATCTATCGAAGCCATAAAGCTTCCTGACTGGCATTAACTGTGGCTTGATATTCTGCTTCTGCTGAAGAAAGAGCAAGAGCTTGTTGCTTCTTACAATCCCAAGTGACAGGTCCATATCCCAAACTGAAAACATAACTTACAGTAGACTTTCGATCATCGGGTTCGCCGACCCAATCTGAATAAGTGAAACCAACCAACAAAGGTTTCCCCCCTATACTGTAATGAATCCCAAACTAAATTGTACCTCAAATATATCGAAGTATTCTTTTTGCTGCTTTCCAGTGACTTTCATGAGGAGTTTGCATACAAGGGGCAACACGACCAACGGCAAAGGAAAGGTTAGGACAGGAATGAGTCAAGTATAAAAGACTACCAACAAACTGACGATACAAGGTGGCATCTACTTCAGGGGAAGTACAAGTGGCAGAAAGTTTGACTCCAGACTGGAAGGGAGAAGGGGCTGGTTTACAATCCTCCATGTGGAAGTGACGAAGAAGGTCACAAGCGTACTTAGACTGGGAAATAAATATTCCTTCTTTGGTTTGCAAGACTTGGAGACCAAGAAAATAATGCAAATGTCCTAAGTCTGACATTTCAAAATTTTACTTAAGACTGATTTCACATGGGTTATAAGTTTAGGGTCACTACCAGTAAGGATAAGAGCATCAACATAAAGAACAAGTATGATGAGATGGTTTCCTACTTTCTTGGTATAGACATTGGGGTCAGAATGGCATCTAGAAAATCTAGTGTCAAGGAGAAAGCTATCCAATTAGGCATACCAAGCTCTAGGAGCTTGCTTAAGGCCATATAAGGATTTTTTAAGGAGACAGACAAGGCTAGAGTTATGAACATATCCAAGAGGTTGTTCCATGTAAATTTTCTCCTATAAATCACCATGTAAAAAGGTAGACTTAACATCCATTTAATGGACTTCTTATTTATGTAAGGCTACAAGGAAAAGAACAAGGCGGATGGAATTCATTTTTGCAATAGGAGCAAAGGTTTCATTGTAATCAATCCCTTCAACTTGGGAAAAACATTTGGCAACTAACCTTGCCTAAGTCTTTCAACACTTCCATCTGATGCATACTTAGTTCTGTAGACCCATTTACTTCTAACAAGTTTTCTTCCTTTTGGAAGAGGAACAAGATCCCAAGTATCGTTCTCCATTAAGGAACGATATTCTTCATCCATAGCTGCATCCCAATCTAGATTTCCTTAAGCTTCTGCAAAAATTTATGGATCATGACTCTCAGAAACTTTAGCCAAAAGAGAAGAGGCTCGCTGAAACTGAGAACATGTTTGACGTTGATCTCTAGGATCACCAGCAAGATCACCAGTTGCTTCACATGTTGAACAGACCCATCGAGGAAGTATTGGTGCTGGTGCAATTGGAGGAACATGAGCAGGCGGAGGTGGATTTTCATCCTCACTGTCATCATCAGAAACTGGAGTTGGAAACCTATCAAGGAAATTGGAAGAAGAAGAAGAAGGAACAATCACCGAATCAGGCTCGCAGGCCAAAGATGGCACACCCGATAAGTTAGGCTCGCAGGCCAAGAGATTTTCATCAAATTTAACATCTCTTCTAATGATTATATCACAAGAATGTGGCTAAAAAAGTCTATAAACTTTTACATCTTTTGAATATCCAACAAATATGCACTTTTCACTTTTAGGCTGCAATGCTTTCCGTTTTTCATCCAAAATGTGAGCCCATGCTTCACAACCAAACACACGAAAGTGACTTACATCTGGTTTAATTTTAAGCCATGCTTCTTCCAGTGTTATACCTTGTAAAACTTTAGTGGGTGTGCGTTTAACTATGTAATTTGCACAATTTATGGCCTCAGCCCAATATTGAAGACTTAGTCCCTTAGATTGGATCATACAATTAGCCATTTCTTTTAAAGTGTGGTTCTTCCGTTCAACTACACCATTTTGTTGTGGTGTATATGGAACAATGTGTTGTTGTTGGATTCCTTGTTCAGTGCAGAAAGTAGTGAACTTGTTGTTAACATGTTCTCCTCCTTTGTCAGATCTTAACTTAATAATTTGATGAGCAGATTGTTTTTCAACAAGGGCCTTGTAGGCCAAGTACATGTTAAATACTTCGATTTTAAGTTTTACGAAGTAAACCCAAGTGCATATGGAGTAGTCATCAATGAAAGATAAGAAATATTTGAAACCAGAAAAATGATGCAGATGGAAGAGGGCCACACAAGTCACTATGCACAAGCTCCAAGGAAACCGAGGCATGCTAAAAGGAATGTTTGTCAAAACTGTCCCGATGATGTTTTTCGAGTACACAACCGGAACAAACACCATCCTTACAAGATACCATTGGAAGACCATTCACCATATTGTTTTTACATAGTTGTTGCAATGAGCGATAATTTAAGTGACCAAATCGCTCATGCCAAAGTTTGCTCAAGTTATCACTATGAACAACAAAAACTGAAGGAAAAGGTGATGACCCAAAGTTGTTAAATTTGTACAACCTGGTAATATCATCAACAGTTCTAGTAGCAAGGACATTTTGAGGATTTTTAAAATCCTTGATTACAACTTGGTGAGGTATAAACATCACATTTTTACCTTTACCCGAATGAGTAATTTGACAGATTGATAACAAATTGAAGGAAATTTTTGGAACACATAGTACATCATTGAAATGACAATTTTCTACTGGAACTGTTCTAGATCCTACAACACTTAGAGATCTATCATCACCAATAAATATGTGCTTGGTGTTACATTCATGCATAGTAGAAAAAAAGGCTTGATCCTTAGCCATATGATAAGATGCTCCAGAACCAATCAGCCATTCAATTGAAGTAGAAGAAGAAGATGTAGTATAAGAGTAACCAGAAGCACAAAGTGCATGTCCATGAGAGGTAGATTCTGAAGACGAATCTAGGATGATGTGGTGCTTCTTCATTGCTACTTCCAAGGCTGACATCTTCTTGAAACACTTAGATTCATCATGATTATCTTTCCCACAAAAATTGCAATGACGCGTAGTCTTCTTTCCTTTTGGCTTGGATCCTTTGTCATTTTTTAAAGAAGGAGCTAACTGAGAGGGTTTGGGACCCTTATTGTTTGGCTTATTATTGCAAAAATTATGTTTCTTGGGAGGCTTGGACTTTTCTTTTTGTTGGGACAATAAGGCTTTTCTAGATGCATCTGCATTGTTAATTATTCCAAGATGAATGAGCTTATCTTACTCTCTAATTAAGGAATCACAAAAGGATTCAAGACTAGGCTCTTGATAGCTAGATTCAGTCAAGGTTTCTTTCATGGAGTAGAATTTAGATACAAAAACAGAATATGCAGGTCCAAGTTTGGAAAGAATATGATAAATACATTGTTTGTCTTCTTTCTTAATCCTGCATTCTGCACATAAGAGTCTACGAGTTTTATACTTAGATAAATAGTCTTGAATGCATGAAAAATCATTTGGGTTCCAGGAAATCAACTCATTCTCAAGTTTATGACCTTGAATTTCATTGTATTTACCAAACACAGATTCCAACTTTTCCCAAGCTTGATCAGGTTCATCAATTCCAGATATGTGGAATCGCAAATCAGTAGAGATTGACGTTCCAATCAATCCACGAGCTTCATCACATCTATTTTCCCATTTAATTTTCTTATCATCATCAGTGGGTTCTATTTCTTTCCCTGAGTTTATCCTGAAAATTCCCCTACTTCACAGAACATCCTCCATACGAGATTTCCATGAGAAATAGTTAGAACTTGTAAGTATAATATCACAAGGGGTGGCCATACTATAAATTAATGGCTGAAAGAATATAAACTAACTATCTGGATGTAAAGAACTCGAAAAAATATGCAATTTAAAAAAAAACGGCAATGAAAACTGATTCTGGATGATGAAGTTATGCTTGATCAAAGAAAATGTTGAAGATGTCCCCAATATTGACGTGGTAGATATTAACTTGACCAACTAAAAAAAAAAGAACTCTCCTCTTCACAAGATCAACCTTTGACAATCACTTTACAATAAAGTTGTTTTTAAGTGAATCACTTTTGTAGAATAAGTGATGTTCACTTTTACAATAATGTTACTTTTAAATAGTGCGGCAATAAATTAAAAGACTTAAGTGACTCATTTTTATTTTATTTTATTTATGTGAGATGCACTTTTATAATAAAGTAACTTGAAAATAGAAATTGCATGTACTAAAAAGTAGCTTAATAAGACTTGAACTCAAGACCTATTAAGGAACAAAGCAACTTTGGACCAAGTGAGCTAAGTTTAAAAGGTATGTAAAAGAATGAAAAGAGTAAGGGGGCTTTTTTTTTCTTGTTTACTCTTCTCTCTCATTCTCCGTGCTTGCCTTTTTTTTTTCTGCAAATCACAAAAAAAACGAAAAACAAAAACAAAAAAAAATTTCCACACAATGGAGTTAGATCTTGGTTAGCTTATCCGAAAAGTCTATGTTTTCAAGTTTTATCGTTGTTTCTTATTTGTCGTGATCGCACAAGGTGCATGGCAAAGAGCATACGTAGCCAAGAAGACAAGAAAAAAAAACTTTCCCTTACTATTTCTGATTCAGGTCGATCGCACAAGGTGCACGAAAAAGAGCATACACAGCCAGGGAAGGCAACAGTCCGAGACTAAAACAGTAAAGATCTAATAATAAAACTGATAAAGTATGAGAGATTTAAAAAAAATAAAACAAATACGTCATTGTAACATTATACCTTCATATTTGCCGAAATGGGTGTTTCTGGAACAAATGGAAACAGTTTTCGATGAAACAAAAACTATTTTCGAATGGAAACGACACTCCGAACGCAATGGAACAGCTCCCATAGGCCACAAATGCACAAAAAATCCAAAACCAGAAACCCTTTCAAAGTTTCGGCAACACCGGTTCCAGATCTTGATCAAAACCATAAGTGGCTCTTCATAAATGCTCTGATACCATGTTCGGGTACATAGGGTATTCCCAAAATACTGAACACCTTGAGCAACCACTTCACACAAATAGATCACAGACCAACACACCAATGTTCGTCACGTGGTTAAAACCCTCGAGAGGGAAACAGTCCATGGCCCCAGGCAAATAGCTACTTGGAGCAATTTATTATGCAAAAGAAAGAAAGTTACATGAGCTTCTCATAATCGATCAACTAGCCAAGGACCCTCCATGCTCTTTAAATAGAGATCATGGACCAATCGAGTGTTAAGCCATGGATCAATGGTAGGTATGATCTAAGAGAAGTTGAACCATCGGATCACTCTATGTCTAGAACATATTGCGACCATCGGATTAGAATATTTACAAATGCATATTAAAGAAACACACTTTTACCTAATGGATATATTACACAAGTTGATCTTAACTAACTCCTAAGTGTCTAAATATCCTAACAAGAGATTCTACCATATCTAATCATTTGTCTCTTTCTAAATTTGATCACATATATCCAATCTCGAGTGAGAATAGGATAGGGAATAAGGAATATTTATCATTTACCTACAATTATTTAGAAAATCATCCTTTGAATATTGACAGTCATATTCACTCTATCTCATTTGATAAATATACAAATTTTGATGCAAATGAAGATTTGGGAATTTCTAATATAATCTTTGAACCAACTACTTCTAACTCAGATTTTGAAATACATAAACATAACACTAACCATGATGAGAAATATGAATTAAAAGATCATACTTCCTCCTCATTTGCGAGTTTTAATTATTATCGAGAAGATAGATATTTGGAGGCACAGTTGGCTGAGATTGAAAATGAATTTCAAAGTATCTGTTCTAATTATAACTTGATTAAAGATCAAGTTTTTAAGGAAAAGCTAATATAGACAATTATTTTGAAAAATAAGAAAATCCATGCTTTTGTCCATTCTAAAGAAGAAGGTGATAGAAATCAATCAATCCCTATTAACAACAAAATACATACATATGATGTGACTTAACTAATACACAAATTGTAAGTTGGAAGAAAAACTTGTTGATAGTTTACCTTGTATAAACTTTGCCAATGTGAAAGATTTTGAACAATCACACTTTTCAAGAAATATGATTAATAAAGATGTTTTATATAATAATAAAATTTCTTTAAATGAAACATCCTCCATTAAGTATTTTTTTGAATTGTCAAATTTTATGTGTCCTTATGATGAAATATCTAATCAATTCATTGAAACTTATAGCTTTCAATCTGATTTTCATGATCCAATTTTCACATGGTTGAAAAAATCATATTTAAAGGGTTTTCCTTTTCATTTTCATTTCTTTGTAAATAATGGACCTAGTTTTCCCGGATGCGGGTGAAAGAACAGATGCTCATCGGTGCGCCACGCCTCAGCATGTGCACTCGTCGCATGGTGAGCAACATGTGCTCGACACGTCCATCAACCAGGACATCATGAGCCCCCGGATACTCCGAAGCTCCTTGCGTGTGGGGGATGAAATGCATGTCTCTTTGGCACTTACGATGAGGGTTGGAGACACCCTGTACTCCTCCTATATTTCATGGCTTCGCAGGGTTATTCAATGCACACAGGTACATTAGCAGAATAGGCAGAGGATATGTGCGCCATGGAGAATTATTTCACCATCCTTCCTGGGTTCTACTCGGCTCTAAGAAATTCTGGGTTTTCTGAACGTTTGGAATTTGGCCTCTGCCTTAAGGTGGTGCCTTTGTTTGGCTAGGGTTTCTCTGCAGTGCACAGCCTGCAAGTTCTAGTAAGGCGAGGTTCATCCTGGTTATCATGTCAAGATAAAGGGGAATGCCACGTCGAGCTAGGTCGGGCAGGGGTAAATCTCAGCATGGATGCAGCCTGTAAGTCACTGCAGACTATGAAAATCATATCTCTCCACAGGTCCGCATTCTCATTGAAGGCTGGGAGGCTAGGGTCCTCAACCAGAAGCTTTCTTAGGCTAGGGTCCTCAACCAGAAGCTTTCTTCCGGTCAGGGAGGAAGCCAAGTAAATCATTATTGGCACATTAAAAATATGTTATGCAATATTGTCGAGGACATGCTCAGCAACTGGTCTGATGCCCATGACTCTTTCCTCGCCATCAAAACCAGAATGGCAAAATTGACTCTCAGCTCATGGACCTGGATAACATGTTCGCATGGAAGGGTACGGTTAACATCATAGGGCACAGAAGTCTGGGAGGAGGTGGCAGTGGACTGGGAGGAGGTGGTAGCGAAAGTGCAGCAGAAGGCGTGGTGCATGTTGGTTGTGGGGGGGGTGGCAGTGGGAGTGTGATAGGTTGCATGCTTGAAACTCCACAGGAACCGCCTTTTCCCATCCCTTCGACGATGGGGTCACTCTTCTAACGTCTAAAGAACATGATAGGCCAAAATCCAGAACAGCAATAGAAACTTCCGCAACCTGCTCCTGAGACTCTACCAACACATCCAGCCCTTCGTAGGAAGAACAGTGGGTGTGCCCAATCATTGAGGAAAATCCCATGTCCTGAAGAATGTTCTCATCATCTGCAAAAATGAATTGTTGATTCAGGTTTTTTTGCAATAGTTGTCAAGTCTGTTTATGTCTCTGTCTGTTTTTAAATTTGAACCATGTAACTATGTCTATGTCTATCATGTTGTCTAAGACTCGGTACTCGGCTAAAGTTTTACAGTCATGAAAAATTTCATCTCTGGTTTTCATAGACGACCCTCAGTTTTTTAGAGGCTTTGGTGGTGGCTTCACCTCCTAAGACCTCCTCTGTTCAGGGTTAATTTTGTACATTATGTCCTTATATTTTAATAGAACTATGCAGCTTACAAAAAACATAATGGACCTGGTTTAATTTTTTATTGTTGATGTATTTGTAACTTCGGAATGTATTCACTTGTATATTTTATGTATTGCACCCCGATGTTTATTCTGGGAAGTATCTGTAATGTAATTGAGTCATGTTATACCTCGATGTTCCTATCGGGAGAATCTTGATGTAAACAATTCATGTAAAGTCATTGAGGTTAACCCTCCATTGTAAGTCAGGGCAATAGTCCCCGCAATTGAGTTAAGATTAACCCTCCTTGTTGATCGGAGGGAAAAGTCTTCACAGTTGTGGGGCACTAGGGTTATTAGACTCTCATAGAGATGTCGGCCCTGGTAAGTAATTGTTAAGTGGGGCCGACTTGTTGGAGTGGACTTTAAGTGAACGAAAGAATATAAATAGAGAGTGAGTCTCTCTATTTATCACACACACACTCACTCACTGGGGCGCATGAGTGAGAGAGAAGAAGTGGGGATCGGAGAAAGAGACAACTATTGTCGGAGATCATCTTTATGTTTTTGGGTTTTACTTTTTCCATTGGTGCTCATTCTATCTCTGAGGAAGTTGCAAGGTTTTCTCCTTTATGGTTTCCCCGAGAAAAATTCTTTGTGTCTCTTGTCTCTTGTGTTTATTGATGTGCATGTTATTCTCTCATATAAGATCCTAAGATCATATTGCTTAAATGATAAAAATCTAACATCGTATCAGACCTAACCTAAGAAAAAGACATTATGCAGCTGCATAATCTAGGGCTTCTTACTTTTCTGGTCTCTCTCCACAATCCATCAGCAAAAGGATGCTAGGCTAACTCTCCATTGAAGGGCGCATCTTTCTGTCGAAGCAGAATTTGATTCCAGGCATTTTCAATTTTTGGTGCGGGAAATTAGGGCTTTTTACAGAAGAGGAATTTTTTAGTGAGCCCCGCATAGGATTTCTCTCCTCATCAAAATCGAAGTTTAGAGACCTGCGTCAAGTTTTTTGGTTGGGTGAAACTCTGGGAAATTCAAACCCTAGTTTGACCCCGGGCCTGAAAAACCCTAAAATACTGAAACTGGTAGTTTTGGTAGATTCGCTATATCTAGAGATTGGACAATGCTCAGGTGCCAAAACTTTCACAGGTTGAAGGTAAATTCTTTATGTTCACGGTGTCCAAGTTGTAGCCTCATATTCACTATATTATAGGAGATATGATTCCTCCAAGTTATCGTTCTAGCCTCTCCCATGATTCCTCCCCAAACAGGACACCTGGGTAGAACTGCTATATCTCGAGCTACAAAGGTCCAAATGAAATTTATGAAGATGTTACAAAACGGGCACGGACTTTAATTTCTATGGTCAAAGTTTCAGACCCAAAAGATGAAACATTGACACAAGGAAGTCCGTACAACTTCGCTATGATGAACAGTCCTGAAACAGGTCACCTTGGGAAAGAGCTCATAAGTCCCAATTGGTGAAACCAATTCTGATGAAACCTATGGTGTTGGAACAAGGACAGACAAGTATACCTCAGTACAAAATTGAAAACATAGAGGAGCAATAATTTTAGAGATACCACAGAAACAGTATCAGGAATTTATGCAGAAGAAATTGGTAAACTAGGGCTTCTTATTCCGGGAGCTTCCCTTCATTGTTTTCAGAAAATGAGTACATTGGACAGCTCGCCTATAAGAGGTATATATTCCTATGCAATCAGATCTAAAAGATTCCAATTTTTTAAAATTAAGGTTTCTCTGACAAACCCTAGATCAGCCAGCTCCGAAACCAGGACAGACACCTCAAATCGGTAAGATCTAATATTTTGCTATTTACACTTGAGGTTCTCATTTCAAGATGACTAATCACACTAGCTTGATGACAAGCTTGGTGAGGATGACAACTTCCAAGCATGGAAGTATAGGATCTCACTAGTTCTTAAAGGAAATGAATTGGACACCTACATAAGTAGAGAGGTTCCAGTTCCAGAGGGAGATGAGGCTAAAAGCCTTACACAAGAAGAACTTAGTCAAGGCCAAGAAGATCATTTTTTATTCAATCATGGATCACCTTATACCACAAGTGTCTTCCCTAAAGACACCAAAAGAGATGTTTGATTCCTTGACCAAGCTATTTTAAGGGAAGAACATAAATTAGAAGATGACCTTAAGAAACCAGTTGAAGAATGAAAAGATCGAGATTGCAGAGACCATAGAGACATACTTTACAAGGGTCTCTCAAATCAAAAAACAACTTGAAGCGATAGAAGAAGAAGTGGGGAATGCATAAGTTGTGATAACCACCTTGAATGGCCTCCCAGGATCATGGGATTCATTCATTCGAGGAATGTGTGCCAGAAGGAAGTGATTACTTTTAGCAGACTCTGGGAAGATCACACACAAGAAGAAGCTTGACCCATAATAAGAGAAAAGAAGATGGGAGCAATTGAAGATCACACTCTCACCATCCAAAGAAGATCCCTCAAGCGATGAGGAATATGAAGAACTCAACTCTTGAAGAACCTCTTATCCATCTTAGCATTTGGATAAGAAATGATGTTGTTATGAATGAAGAAGATGATAAAGTTGAAAGGAGTCTACCCACGAAACAAATAAAGATACGTATTTAATTGTCATTTCATGATATTGCTTTGTTATGCATTTGTTTATATTCAGTTAATGTATTATGCATGGTAGAATGTTTGAATTAATGATAGTATACTACTAATATGCATGTGATGGGTAAGTAGCTCATGGTGCTATACAACTCCACATTGCTACTTATCTAGAATGAAACCTTTTTACTGACATATTGGATTAGTGCACAATCTCATTGATGTCTTGGTAGAGATGGAAGGCATCTAGAAAAGTTTCCGTGAGATATGGATGAATGTTGTATTGGATAAAATAGTTGCATGATCATATATCGATGCATAAGAATTTACCATTATTAATATGCATTGTGAAATGTTTCTAATCATACAACTGGTGCATTTGACTTGTAGGAAAAATCGCATACAATCGCCTACAAGAAAAGAAGGATGAGACTTGTTTCGAAGAACAAGTGACAAAAGTTCAAGAAACAATCCAAGATGAATAATAATATGATGATAATTTCAAAGAATTCAAGAGGCCTCAGACACAGTGCAGTTATGTTACATTGTTGAGCGACATCATTGATACAGAACCTTCCACCTATGAAGAAGTAGCCAAGAAGAAAGGGAAGGAGAGTACTAGGTCAAGAAGAATGATGTCTAGGATGTAGTATCAAGACCTAAAGGGAAGTTCATAGTTCCATCATGTAGTAGATGGAAACATCGTGGGATACAAGGAAGGATTTGTAGCACGAGGCTTCTCACGGAAAGAAGGCATAGACTACGAAGAGACATTTGCAGCCACCAGAAGTTAAGACACATGACAGGCAGACTCATGTGTGCAAATTAAAGAACGCCTTGTAGGAAGACACCCATGGGATAACACATACATGAGGAGCTTGAATATCACCTAGAATGATGAAGATCTTACCTTTGCTACAAGGTTGAAGATGAAAGCCTATAGAGGATTACAAGCTCACAGATGGGTGTGGGAAGAACTTTTGAAAAGGTTCAAGATAGAGGATCTTGGTATCCAGTGACCCTAGATGGATACATAAAATATTAGTAGTAGAGGAAGCTACTTGTCACTTTGGTACAAAATGTTTCAGTGAATAGAGTACGGAAGACAGAGGAAGAATGATGCTCCGCTTCAGAGGGACTGACTACAGAAGATCCTAAGGTTCGACATGATACAACATGATGGACAGTTTACTGATGACTATAGGATTTATTGAGAGTAAAGTGGATTCCAACCTTTGCTTCAAGGTTGAATTCGAAAGACCAGTGATGCTCCTGTTATATGTCGCTGACTTGTTCCTGGCAGAAAAGAGGAACTCATTAAAGTTGCAAGAAGGAGACTTGCAACCGAGTTCGAGATGAAGGATTTGGATATGATGCACTACTTTCTAGGCATGGAGGTATGGAAGAATGCGGATGGAATCTCCTTGGAATACGGGAAGTATGCAGTGGAGATCCTGAAGAGGTTTAGGATAATGAACTGCAAGGACATGACCACACCTATGGCATCGACCCTGAAGCTATTGTGTGTTTCTTCATTAGAGTTGGTCGATGCTACGATGTATCATCAGATGATTTGTTCCTTGATGTACCTAACGAATACGAGACCAAATATTTTCTTTGTTGTGAACACATTGAGACATGTTCACCTAATGGTTGCAAAGCATGCAGTGAGGTACCTGAAGGGTACATTTGAGTATGGGCTCAAGTATGATACAAATCAAAAGATTAACCTAGAGGGTTATGTGGATTTGTATTGGACAGGCAGTGCCATTGATAGGAAGAGCACTTCGAGGTGCTACTTCAGTATGAGATCAGGTGTGATCTCTTGGTTTGGTAGGATGGAGTTCTGCATGGCGCTGAGTACAGCCGAGGAAAAAGATGTTGCCACTTGCTATTTGGGAGGTAGTATGTTTCTTTTGAAAACAACTATTTGATTTGATTGATCTAACTTGCATTTTTGTATGATGCAGAGAGGGGCAGTGAAGCTACAGTTTGTGATCCATATCAATATCTCTCAAAAGAGGGAGTTCTAGCATAGCTGGTGAGACAGGTTGTCTGAGCATAAATCCTAGTGAAGCTCGTAGGTTGCTCATATGTAAACGGTCCTGTAGGTTGTCCTCGGATGTAATCGGTACTAGAAAATCTCGCAAGTTATCCTTGGATGTAATCAACCCTGATGTGATTCTATGCTAGAAATAGCCAGAGTGAAGTTTGAGTACTTCAGGGAGAAGCTTCGTGTTCTCCAGATCGAGGTTCCCTCCAAGGGGGAGTGATGAGTCCGTGAGCCATTCTGACATGGTGAGAGGATTGGTTCCTTCCATGGTCAGATGTCAATGCTAAGCCATTCTGAGGTGACTATGGGATGTGTTCCCACATTATCAGATATAAGCGATGAAGGCCATTCTCTGGGAGAATGGAGGCACCTGGTCAGTTACCAGGAATACTCAGCCTGGAGTTGAGGGCCATTCTGATATGACTGTGGGATGTGTTCCCACATGATCAAATGTAAGTGCAGAGCTATTCTGATGTGACTATGGGATGTGTTCCCACGTGATCAGATGTAAGTGCAGAGCCATTCCGATGTGACCATGGGATGTGTTCCCACATGATCATATATATGTGTTGATCCCTTCTAGCATGGATGCGGGATGTGTTCCCCACATAGCTGGATATAAGTGCTGAGCCCTTCTAGCATGGATGTGTGATGTGTCTCCCATGTGGATGGATATAAGTGTTGATCCCTTCTAACATGGTTCTTGGATGTGTTCGTCCCATGGTCAGATATAAGTGTTGAGCCCTTCTGACATGGTTCTTGGTTGTGTTCCTCCCATGGTCAGATATAAGTGTTGAGCCTTTTCGATATGGTTCTTGGATGTGTTCCTCCCATGATCGGATGTGAGTGTTGGGCCTTTCTGACATGGTTCCTGGATGTGTTCCTCCCATGGTCAGATGTGAGTATTGGGCGTGCCTTTCTGACATGGTTGTTGGATGTGTTCCTCTCATGGTCAAATGTAAGTGTTGGGCAGGCCATTCTGATTTAGGGTCAGATATAACCGCTAAAGAAGACCTACATGGAGGCTAGGCCTACAACCAACATCAAAAAGGGATGGCTCTGTAGAACTTCCTATGACGAGAAGAATCGAGAGATAGCACCAGTGATGATGACCCAGTGATTATCCAAATCGAGTGATGATCCAGATCCAGTAATGATGATCCAGCAGTGATGATCCAGATCCAGTGATGATGATCCAGATCTAGTGATGATGATCCAGCAGTGATGATCCAGATCGAATGATGATGATCCAGCAGTGATGATCCAGATCCAATGATGAAGATGACTTGAATATGAATATGACAAGAACTCGATGATGATCTAGTGGATACAGAGAAGAAGACATGTGCTGATAAATTGTGTCGAGAGAATACCTTCCTAGTTAAGAGGAAGTGTTGATGTATTTGTAACTTCGGAATGTATTCACTTGTATATTTTATGTATTGTACCCCGATGTTTATTCTGGGAAGTATCTATAATGTAATTGAGTCATGTCATACCCTATTGGGAGAATCTTAATGTAAACAAGTCATGTAAAGTCATTGAGATTAACCCTCCATTGTAAGTCGGGGCTATAGTGTCCACAATTGAGTTAAGCTTAACCCTCCTTGTTGATCGGAGGGAAAAGTCCTCACAGTTGTGGGGCACTAGGGTTATTAGACTCTCATAGAGATGTCGGCCCTGGTAAGTAATTGTTAAGTGGATCTGACTTGTTAGAGTGGACTTTAAGTGAACGAAAGAATATAAATAGAGAGTGATCCTCTCTATTTATCACACACATACTCACTCACTAGGTCGCATGAGTGAGAAAGAAGAAGCTGGGATCAAAGAAAGAGACAACTACTATCAGAGATTATCTTTATGTTTTCGGGTTTTACTTTTTCCATTGGTGCTCATTCTATCTCTGAGGAAGTTGTGGGGTTTTCTCCTTTATGGTTTCCCCGAGGAAAATTCTTTGTGTCTTTTGTCTCTTGTGTTTATTGTTTTGCGTGTTATTCTCTCAGATGAGATCCTAAGATCATATTGCTTAAATGATAAAAATCTAACATTTATATCCTTCAATATGAAGCACTTCAATTCTCAATAATACCGGTGTTTGACAGATTCCATTTTGTAAAATTAGAAGTTCTTCAATGGCTTCATTGGTTGTTCGGTTTGAATTGATCTTTTGTATATATGTAGTTTAGCTTAGGAGTAGGATAGCTGGTGAATTAATTAATTTACTTTTGGTTTCAATAAAGCAATTATCACGAATTTTGATGAAAGGCGATCCATCATCCAAATATGTTCAAGGAAATTTTCAATATCTTTTTAGCATTCTTGTTCATACTATTTTCTTAAAACATTTCATATTTTTCTAACCTTTAATATTAAATATTTAATTTAACATGATGACACAAAAATATATATTTTTAATTATTCTTATGATTTCATTCTTTTGACATGGAATTTAACGTGGATCACTTATTTTCAAATTCATATCATAAACTACATATCTTAGGATTTATCTTTTTCATTCTGACTTTCCTTTTGTAAATATTGTTGAATAAAGGGTATGATTTATTCAAACTTTTCCTCCATTAATTGAATGAATTTAATCATAATCTTGAGAAAAGAAAAGAAAAATAACAATTGAATGATTTTGCAATATTCAAAGATTTTTGAAACTTGACATCAATGACGAGCTTATGATGCTTCTTGTGGAAATTACCATGACTATTTCATCATATCCATTTCATCAGTTGACATGTATAATACATTCACATCTCCTGTTTCTATTTTTTATTCATGTTTGACCCTTTTACTAAAATTTTAATCCTGTGTATCCTTATATTGAGGTCAAATTAAATATTAGGAGATTTGTTGTCATTATTTATGCATGCCATAATTTTGTGATTTCTATGTTATTTTGTGTAGTTCGTCTCATAGAATATGATTGTATCTTGATTTTAGAACTTCATGTTCCCTTACTTTTTTGTATGGTTAGCTTAAGTTTTGACAAATATCAATATTTTTTCTATCATTCAAGATTTATCATCTTTGTGAATACTTACTTTTTCTTTTCTCCTGAAATATGATACATACTTTTTAGTTGAAATTTTGATTGGATCGAGTCTTATTCTGTATATAAGTTTTGTGTGTTTTGGTTAAATTAGTGTTTTTCTTATTTTACGATTTTTTGATTTCAAGTTAGCTTGGTTTTTCAATAATAGTTTTGATATTTGTGAGTCTTTCAAGTTTTCATTTTTGTTTTTATTAATTTTCTTGAAGTTTGGGATTGTAAATAAATAACACTATGTTGGTACACTACTCGGTTTCTACATGCTTCTATGTTTATAAACATGACATGTTTAAAAGGGAGATCATTACTAAGGATGTCTTCATTTGTCAAAATTATGACCATAGCTAGGTTATCCTTGGCTTTGAAAAACATATTATGGACCGTCCAGAGGAATTGATTGAGTCAACTAACTATTATCTAGGATCTTTATCTGACAAAATGATGTTATAATGTACACAAGTTTACTTTTTAAGGAATCTTTTTTCCTGAAATTGGAGTAAGTCGGAACCATAAGTCACTTTTAGGCCTTTTATGCCATCCTTCACTCTTGAGTGAGCCATTTAGATCTGCTTCCCCATCCACTAAGTAATCTATGTTGAGATTAACAATAACCTTAGTATTATTCATTATACAAAAATAATGATGAGAAAAAATAAATAAGATTTTACATTTTAATTATCTTTATCTATCTAGTGGATGGGATACAAGCATCTAAGTGAGGTTAAAAGGTTTATCCAATGGTATTGAGGTCGTATCTATATACTATGGGTTCGTGACTTGTTTTGATTATAAACTGATTCCTTTGAACGTTTTCTTCATGTATTTATAGAATAAATCATTTATCTTTATAAGCTTTAAGATAATGGTCGGGATAGTTTAATTAATTTTGAAAGTTTTTCGTTCAATCTTTTCTATATAAGTCAATGGTGATATCAAGTTATGTGATTGGGAATTTGACATTTGAAGAGGCCTTACCATTATTTCTCTTATATTATTTAAGATTCAGATTTATTTTACAAAGATAATTGGTTCGTCCAACATGTCACCATTTGTTGGCACCCCAACAACATCCCCTTCATTTCGCACAAATAAAGGGGCCTCCATGTAATTTTTTTTAAATACTTAGTTTCTGATTTCTTTTCATTTTATCTTGCTTGATCGGGTAGATAATTTCATTGCTTTTTTATTCGCTCTTCATGCTACGCTCTTCCTCATAATAGTTATGTCACTAAGACAATATCACAAGATGTAAAAACCCAAGTATAAGAAGTATTATGTAGCTCTCTCTCTCCTCGTGCAAACTTTAGTGAGTGAGTGTGTGTATAAATGAGGGAGGGAACCTCCCTATTTATACCCTTCATGTGACTGACCTTACAACTTGATTGGGCATACTTCTCCTGAACGGACCTAATAATACATTTTATTATATTTGACTTGGGGACTACTGTCCCGACTTACAACAGAGGCTTTACCTCAATGACCATAGACAATAATGACATCCCAAAAGGATGGAAACACATCTCCAATGGGGTACAACAATAATAATATACATCAGAATATATTCTGAAGTTACAAATACAACAACGTAGTAAATAGGAAGGTAATCTCTCGCCACGGTCATCGAGACAATTGCTCACGTCATCATAATTGAATCATCATCATCATTGTTTCCATAGTCCTCATATTGTCGATCATTGAATAGTGACACCTTTCTATCTATATTTCATAGGAAGTTTCTATAGAGCCATCCTTATTTCATGCTAGGTGTAGGCCTAGTCCTCGTCTAGGTCTTAATCATATCCACGAGCAATCTGTCACGTAGGTACATCCCATGACCATTCATTACATTTCCACTGCAATCACCTGTGTCTCCTACCATCATCTCATCGTATCTGCATCATCTCATCATATCTAAATCATCTCGTCGTATCTGAACCATTTCTTCATCGTACACGGAGCGCAGCCTAGATGCATAACATTGACTATCTGCGTTCTACCAACATAGGAACACACTAGGACTTATTTACATCACCAAGACAACATATGTCTACCACTATGCGAGAATCTCCTAGGAGCACACCAAGTGCATCATGTCTCACCACGGTCAACCTACTTTCTACAAACATAGGAGCACACCAAGACTTATTTACATCACCAAGACAACATGTGTCTACCACTAGCAAGAACAACCTAGGTGCACACCAAGTGCCTTGTGACCTCTCATCGCCTCCAACATGGGGAAAACACACACAAGGACTTATTACGACCGAACAACATGTGTACCACGCCAGGATCATTATCGTTCCAGGTCAACCTGTGGGACTGATTACGTCCAAACAACCTACGTACCACGCCAGGATATTTTTCATTCAAGGACAACCCATACCACAACTAATTGCATCCAAGGTTAACCTGCGTACCATGCCAGGACTGATTGCATCCAAGGACAACCCACGGGATTGATTACGTCCAAATAATCTGTGTACCACGCCATGATATTTTTCGTTCAAGGACAATCTATCTACCTTCCCATGTGAGATCTCGTGCATCTATTTCTTCTGGAATCTCGTCATCTCTAGAATGGGAACACGCTAGTATTTATTACATCACCAAGACAACCTGAGCCTCCTACCATGTTAGAACTCGTCACTCCCTCTTTCTAGGGACCTCGATCTGGAGAACACTAAGTCTCTCTATGAAGTATTCGAACTTCACTCTGGCCAGCGTCTTGGTCAATAAATCCGCTATCTGCTCATTCGTCGCCACCTGCTAGAGCATCACTACTCCCCTATGCACCATATTCTTAATACAGTGGAAATTTATATCTATGTGCTTCAACTTGTCATGGAACAAATTCATGCAACTCTGGTTGTCACAAAAGATACAAGTCGCCTCTAACTCGGGATCAAACAAATCAAACAGTATATTTTGTAGACATATTTTCTCATAACTAGCCGAAAAAGATGCAACATATTCTGCTTCGATTGTACTCAGCGCCCACTTCCTGCTAAACCAGGAGATCATGTCAAATCCCAAACTGAAGTAGCAGCCCAAAGTGCTCTTCCTATCAGTGGTGTTTCCTTCCCAATCTAAATCAACATGAACGTGTAGGTTAATCTTATGTTTCATATCATACTTGAGCCCATAATAAACTATACGCTCTAGGTATCTCAATATATGTTTTGTATCTACCAGGAGAACATGTCTTGGATCTGTGAGGAACTGGATCAGGGTGTTCACAACAAAGCATATGTTTGGGCTCGTATTCGTCAAGTACATCAATGAACCAATCATCTGATGATACGTCGTGGCATCAACTGTCTTTGAAGTATCGCATAGTAGCTTCAGGTTCGATGGCATAGGTTTGGCTATATCCTTGCAGTCTAGCATTCTAAATCTTTTTAAAATATCCACGGAATACTTTCCTTAACTAACAAAAATTACATACGTACTCTTCCACACCGCCATGCCTAATAAATAGTACATCACTCCCAGGTCTTTCATCTCGAAATCAGTGGCAAGCTTCCTATTTGCATCTGCGATGAGTTCATCCTCTCTTGTTAGAAATAGGTCATCAACATATAGCAGGAGCATTACCGGTCTTCTGCCTTCAATATTGAAGTAAAGGTTGTAATCTACTTTACTCTTGGAAAATCCTAAGCTCATCATAAAGTTGTCCATCCTATTGTACCATGTCCTTGGTGCATGTTTCAACCCGTACAAGGATTTATTTAACTTGCACATATGAGTCTACATGTCATGTGTCTTGAATCCTAGTGGTTTCTCCACGTACACTTCCTCTTCGACTACACCATTCAAGAATGTTGTCTTGACATCCATTTAGTGTACCTTACATTTCATTACTGCAGCCAATGCAAGTATAGATCTTATGGAAGTGTATCCTGCTATAGGTGAAAATGTCTCCTTGTAGTCTATGCCTTCTTTTTGTGAGAAGCTACATGCCATGAACCTTGCCTTGTGTTTTTCAATGCTATCATATGTAGCATGCTTGATTTTGTATATCCACTTCAAAGTCACAACAGACTTCCCTTATGGTCTTAGAACTATTTCCCAGACATATTCTTCATGATCAACTTGTATTCTTCGATCATGGAATCCTTCCATTCTTTATTCTTAGCTGCTTCTTTGTAGTTGCAAGGTTATTTCCCGATGATGGTGCATAGAAGGGCCACATAGTTGTATGTTTTGGGTCTCTTTTTTTTATCTATGCATCCCATCTAGATCTACATATCTTTCTGCATCTTGTAGTAGCTCGTGTTCCCATGTTGGTCTTCTCATGTGGGAGTTCGTCTCGTGAAGTGTTTCTCCAGGTTCTTGTGGTTCTTCATGTCATGATCTTCATGATCTTCATGGTATTATGGAGTTGTTTCTTATATCGCCATGTCTCGGACTCTTGTTGCTTCATATTCTTCAACTTCTACAATAGGTAGTTTTCTAGATCTATAGTATGTTGAGTCTTCGTCAAATGTTACGTCTCTATTGATGTCAATCTTCTTGAATCTTGGGAAGTATATTCGGTAGGCCTTTGAAGTGTCATTGTATCCTATGAATATCCCCTTCCTCCCAGAAGGATCGAGCTTGGTCCTCTTTTCCTTTGGAATGTGTATGTACATTGTGCAACCAAATATTCTGAGAGGGTTGACTTCTGGTTTCTCTCATGAGAAAGCTTCTTCAAGAGTCTTGTTGTCAATACTCAGTGAGGAGTACAGTTCTGTACATACACAGTTGTCTTTGTCACTTCTTTCCAAAGGTGCATCGGAAGATCCCGATCATGTAGCATTCCTTTCGTTACTTCCATTATAGCTATGTTCTTTCGTTCCACAACGTCATTCTGTTGAGGATTGTATGGAGTGCTCAAATCCTTCTTAATCTTATATTCTTTGTAGAGTTCCTTGAATTCTTTTGAGGTGAACTCTCAGCCATTATCTAACCGTAGAGTCTTGATCTTCCTTTCAGTTTGGTTCTCGACCAAGGATTTGAATTCCTTGGACTTGTTGAAGACTTCATTTTTCCTTTTCAAGAAATATATCCAAGTTTCATGTGAGAAATAATCTATAAAGGAAACATAGTATACATACATACTTAGTGAGTTGGATGACATGGGTCCACACATATATGGGTTGATTACATCTAGTATTCATTTTGCGTTGATTTCACGACTAGGAAATGTCTTATTCACATTCTTTCCTTGCGTGCATCCCTTGTAAATTACTTCATGCTTTGTCTGGATTTCTGGAAGACCTGAAACCGGCTTGCTTGCTATCGGTAGTGCTCTATAGTTCACATGTGCAAGCCTTATGTGCCATAGTTCACTTGGTTATATGGAGTCATGAACTAATGCTTGTTAAGGTTGTCCCTTCAACTTGTACAATCCTCCCTCTTGCACTCCAATCACAGTTGCATCATCTATTGTCTTTTATTTTGGTCGCATTAGGACTTGGCCATCAACTAATGCAACTCTTATTCCCTTTGCATATAGTGCAGAGATGGAGAGAAGGTTCTTGTTCAATCCTGGAACATATAGCATGTCTTTCATCTTCAAATATTTTATGGAATCTATCTTGTGTGAAGCTTCTCCATTTCCTTTTATGGGGTATTGATAATCATCCCCAAGTTTCACCATGTGAGGTGATTCATGCTCAAACATATTGATGAATGATTCTTTGTATCCCGACATATTTTTGGATTCCCCACTATCCACAATCCAATCATTGCTTCCATGTGAGATAGTGCCTGTGAGTGTTGAGATAAAAACATACTCTTTATCACTTGAGGAATCCTTTCTTGCTTTGAGTCTCTTTATTGTCGGTTCATCATCTTCAGTAGTGTGAGCATGATGTCTCTTGTTATTTGACTTCTTGTTGAAGGATCCTTTGTTTCTAGGACAATCTATGGAGTAATGTCCCTTCTGATCACAAGTATTGGAAGGATCTTTTCTGGACTTCTTTTGTCTTTTCTGATAATGGTCCTTCCTCTTATTGTGATGGTGGTTCTCATTTTTTCTTCCGGTGTGGACTGTGAGAGCTTGATCTTCAGTTGCTCCCAGCTTCTCTTCTCTTGTGATGAGTCAAGCTTCTTCTTGTGTGCATTCTTCCCAGAGTCTGTTGAAAGAGATCAGCCTTCTTCTTGCACATATCTTTGAATGAGTAAATCCCATGATCTAGGGAGACCATTCAAGATGTTCATAACAATCTCTCATTCTTCTACATTCTCCTCGATTGCTTCAAGTTGTTCCTTGATTTGAGAAACCATTGTGAAGTAGGATTGGATGGTATTTGAGTTATGTATCTTCACATTCTTTAATTGTTTCCTCAATGTCATCTTTCGATTGATGTTCTTTCCTTCGAACAACTTCGTCAAAGCATCGAATACTTCCTTATGTGTCTTCAAGGATGACACATGAGGGATGAGGTGATCCTTAATAGAATCTGAAATGATCCTCTTGGCCTTAACCAAGTTATTCTTATGAATATCCTTAACCTCATCTCTCTCTAGATCTAGAACTTCCTTACTTATATATTGATCCAAGTCATTTTCTTCAAGGATCAGGGAGATCATGTACTTCCATTCTAGGAAGTTATCATCTCCCACAAAATTATCATCAAGTTGGGTGTGATGAATCATTTTGAAATGAGAACCTCAAATGGAAATAGCAAAGACTCAGATCTTACCAATTTGAGGTGCCCGGCCTGATTCTGAAGCTAGCTGACCTAGGGTTTGTCGAAGAAACCCTAATTTTCCAAACTTGGAATTTTGAAATTTTGTTTGGATAGAAATATGTGCCTCCTTGAGGCGAGTTGCTTAGTAAGGTCATTTTCTAAAAACTATGGTGGGAAGCCTCTGTAACTTGATGCCTTACTTTCTTCTTGTGGTGTCTCGTGGTAAAAAAATGAAACTTCTCCAAATTTGATTATTCTTCCACTAAAATGTGCGCCCTTCTATGGTGAGTTAGCCTAGCCCTCTTTTCTTGATGATCTGTGGAGATAATACATTGAACTAGGAAGCCCTAGTTTCCACTGCTGCAAAGTGCCTTCTTTTAGAGAGGCTCTGATACCATGTTAGTTTTTCTAGTCTTATTCAAATTAATTAGGATCTTTATCTAAAAGAATAACACACACAACAAAATATCCAAGATGCACAAGATAGAGAAGATACACAATACACAAAGATTTTCCTCGGGGAAACCATAAAGGAGAAAACCCTACAAACTTCCTTAGAATAGTTCTGTCACTAAGACAATATCACAAGATGTAAAAACCCAAGTATAAGAAGTCTTCTGCAACTCTCTCTCTCCTCCTTGATCTTCTCTCTCTCCTCATGCGAACTTGAGAGTGAGTGTGTGTATAAATGAGGGAGGGTGCCTCCATATTTATACCCTTCATATGGTCGACCTTACAACTTGACTAGGCCAACTTGTTACCCTAACTGGGCTGACTTCTCCCAGAGGGACCTAAAAATACATTTTATTATATTTGACTTGGGAACAACTTCCTCGACTTACAATGGAGGCTTTACCTCAATGACCATAGACAATAATGACATCCTGAAAGGAGGGAAACACATCTCCAATGGGATACAACAACAATAATATACATCAGAATGTCTTCCGAAGTTACAAATACAACAACAATAGAGTACATCATTTTCACAATCACCTCATACATGCCATCATCCTAATAATGAGCATCCATGCTATCAAGAGAAAGGGTATAAGGTCGCTCCTCAGTGGAGTCGCGTCATGGAGTCGCCAAGGGAGATACTAGATGAAATCACCAAAAGATATGTCGTTGGGGAAGTATAATGTGAGAGAGAAACGAGTGAATGTAAAGTTATGCAATAGGAGATGCATTCACTGAATTTAATCTGGATGCGGTATGATTCAGAAGATAAACATGAAGTAAACTACTTGCGGACAATAGAGGAAAGCCTCTATCTCCTCGGCAATGGCACTAAAAGATGTTATTAAACAAAGTGTAGCTACCCACTAAAGGTATCATATCCGAGATAGTAGAGGTGAGGCAGCTAACCGGTGACACCACAAGGGCCTCGTCCACTGAAACATGAAAGGTAGTTGTCACGCTAGATGGGCTCTTGTCACTTTAGATTTATATGGAAAATGATCAAGGGGGAGACCCTACTAGCCTGTGAGAGTTAAAGAACCTACTCAAGACACTCTTAAGGGTAAAAGAAATGGATACAAGAGGTGAATAATGAGTAGGTTGATCTAGATCTAGAAAGATAGAAGTGGTAGGTGAGGTTAAGGCCAAGCTGGGAAGGCTTAAGGAATTGCAAAATTGCCCAACTTGAAGAGAAATGTACCACAAAGGGTTTAATATTTCAGATCTAGAAAAATCTATCCTAAAGGAGAAATACCCTAATTAGATCCACCTAGGGTTTATACAATAATGGACAAAGTGGACCCAAGAGTAGATCAACATGTGATATGGCTATATATATATGCTTGAAGAGTAGATCTAGTGATTTGAAGTGGGTTCAAGCATATCCAACTAACAGATCTGAAGGATTGACCACAAGCCCAAAGAGGGCACCCACCTAGAGGAGACTAGTGTTAGATCCAAGGGTAAATGGAAACGGATTAATTCCAAACTTGAAATATAGGGTTTAATTAATTATTCCTAAGTGGGTTTTGATGTTCGTCATCAAATAAGCACTCGATCTATCATATCTACAAAACTAGGGTTTTAACAATTAGGGTTTTGTGTGACAATTGGATAAAATTATGGAAAATGATACTAACCTTGTAGATCGTACCTAAAAATAGTTGTAGTTGCCTCACTTATCCATGATCCTTCCACTTAGTTACAATTCCAAACAAGATCCAATAACTCCGGTGTAAAACGTGTTGCTCCAAAGAGGAAATGTGCCCCCTCCACCTGTCAATACAAACTACTGAAAGTGAGATTCGATTCACAAATAGAAAAGGACTATGCAATTCATCTGAAAGAGAAAAAATCAATTCATAAAACACAATTGGTCACTCCCTGAAAGATTAAACAATTTTCCTGAAAGATTATGTAAGAAGTCTTCACTATCTCCTCTAAGCAAGTCACTACCCTGCAAAATATTAGTACGACCTCCACAAAATAGATATTGAATGCATAAAATATCCACCGAAATGTCTAAGCAATAGGGATAACAATCATGATCAAGAACATTCAGAAAGCTTCTAAGAGATTTTCCAAAAGTTTTCTTATATTCGGATATTTTCATAGCCAAAAGTCCCCTTACAATGAGAGAGCATCTCAATAATAGATCTCTCTGATACACAAAACCTAGATCCAAAAAGATCAAGGGACAAGATCAAAAGATATAATCACCATAATCAGCAGCTATGACTAGTCGGATATCAAGTACATGGACCAACTCACTAATATAAGGGGTGCATCCACTAAAATGCCCAATGAGGGGTGCACCACGTGAAAAGTGAACAAAATATAACATAGCACATGGTGGGGGCTAGGAGGTGACACAAATATTTCTCTAGCATGGCCCCATGGCACAATCACAACGTGTAATCATCGTAAATAACATGGAGTGATCAAAATCACTAGGATGCCCTCCTCAAAATACATCAAAACGCCCCAAAGTGGATGTTAGCACATGTGGACCCCATGAAGAGTGAAATGATACTGGAGGATGAAGGTGACCCCAACAATATGCCTTGGACCAATTCCATGCCACTTCCTTGCTACTCAATTTCCCAAATCGATTTCTTTAGTAGCCATTTTTCATCATCAAAATATTTCCTCAAGAATATAAAATTGTTCATATCTCATTGGTGACTGAAACAAGACATCAACTAACTGCAAAAATGGAACCGGCACCATAGCAATATGGTAATAACTATTGGCTGCACTCTGTGTTCCCCTATTGGTTCTGTAGGAGATCCAACCATCAGCTGCAAAGAATTTTATTTTGATTTTTCTGAGGCCAAACTGCTGCAAATTGGTAAAATGACCCATACCTCCTCTGTAAGTGCCTGAAACTGAGAATTGACTAAATCAATGAACTCAAAAGGTCCAAATATATTAGGAATGAGTACCCATACACCATATGTCCATAAAAAATGTGCGTCAGAGGCCCCATCCATGTCAGAATAATAATAATAATGAAGATTGTAAATGTTGATAATAATGGAAATCACACAAGTCGTCATAATAAACCATCATCTAAATCATGAATATGTCTAATGGACACTGATATACCACAAATAATCATCATCCACAATCATCGGCCAAAACTCATCCCAGACCCTGCTACTGACTTCGTCAAACTGGGTTAACCAAGTCAAGAATGATCAAAATGATGACCCAAATAAAAACTTTGATACTGCAAAGTAGAAAATGGATATGAATGCTCAATTATCTATGTTATCAGTAAGATTTAAGTACAAGTGGCTTCTAATAGCAATTATAAGCATAATATATATATATATATATATATATATATATATATATATATATATATATATATCCAAATCCAAGTAATTAGTTTCTTTGAATAAGAACTTCCAGTATATACTCGTTTATAGATTTGACCATTTTGTTAGTCAAGGGTGAAGGTGAATAAAACAAGGTGAGGCCATGGGAAAGACTTAACACTTGACACTGTAAGCATCTAGGTTGAAGGAAGAGGGGATCCATACAACACATAATCTAGACTAGGTGAACAATAGGGAATGGCAATGTCTCACATATGGGTGAAATAATGAGAATGCTCCACTAGACTCTGGACATGCAACTTTTAAAGCAGTTATTTGCACAACAAGGATACTAGCTAACCTCCAAAGGTAGGTTCCCTAGAAAGCTTTTTGAGATTCCAAAAAATGACAAAGACATAACCTTGATAGGTCAGTCTTGCCCTGTTGCCCTGTAGGAGAAAATGAGTCGTACATTATACAATGAATGAGTGCTCATCCTTTGGTCATTAACTCTTTTAATACATTATTGTATTAACTAGACATTGTCCTAGAGTAGGTGCCCTGAATAGCCTTGCAATCCTCAGATAATGACTCGGTATGACTTCCATTAACTGCCACCATCCATATGTGTGATGGAGTGACCACCTTGTTTCCCTTTGGGGGAAAACGACCTCACATCATACAAAGGATGAGTGCTCGTCTCTTGGAAACTAATTGACTTTATATTTCATTTGCAACAGTGTTTTCAAACACTTTTGTTTTGTTGGCTAAGCATCCTAAATAATAATCATTTAAGTTTTGATGCCTTAATGTCTAAAGACAATTTTGTGGTAATACTACTTGTGTTTAAGACCTAGAGGAAGACCATCACTGTGATAAGAATCACACAAACCAACACTGAGACACATTTTAGACATGGAGACCTATTCCAACATAGAGGTGAAGGTGGGGGGAATCCTTGATGTCACTAGTCAAGTTACAAGACTGGGTTAAACATAACGAAGGGAAGGCAACAAATGGATGGAGACAGTGAAGATGGTGCCAAGGATAGCAAGTTGTGTCCCCTAAAGAGAAATGACCAAATCCATACTACAAGTAGGGCAAGACCAATGAGTATACAAAATAATCTTGTGGACATAGCGACTAGATCACTTCTACTTTAGATTCTAGTAAGAATAATAGACTATCGCCAACATGCAACCACTATTAACCAAGTTTCATTACTAAAATAGATAATAGAAAAAAAACAAAATCCATATATCACCTAGGTCATATACCTGCATCCAACCTAAACAATCTAAAAGGCATTGAAAAACTGTTGTTGTTGTACATGATGGGCATCGTCATAACTCTACTTTATGTCATGAAAATGGCTAACTCAATCATCAAATCTGGGGCCACGAGGCCCAACCATGGCATGGAACTAATCAAACTGAACGCTATGGATCCATTGAAAGAGAGTGATCATCAACTGGAATTTCATCCTCTGTTGATCTCAAAGTAAAGGACTGACTCAAAAATATGCCTAGTACTGGTCAGGAACAACGGTACCCCAGCTACTATATATGTGACAAGAATAACACCCAAGGTAAAACCTTGTATCAATCAAGATCTCGTCTTACTATTGGATACTACAATTTGAACTATTCCACAACACAGGATAATAAGGGTGTCTAATTACCAAAAGGAATCTCTACAAAACAGTGTATCGAGCAAGATCTCATTTCACTGATTGCTTTGCAATACGAAATGGTTCCACAACAAATGTTGATGGAGACTCATCAATTTCTCTCAACAGATTGTAAGAGGGCACTATAACAATAGGAAAAAACTAAGTATTTTTTCGTCATCAGTGAACCACAAAGGTTAGAATGTATGAAAAGAAAGAAAATAGCAAAATGTGTAGAAATAAAATAAAATATTAAATAATAACATATATCCGATGCATAGCCTCAATATTAGCAGAGTTACCATGCCAATAATACTTTCTTGTTTGATATACCTGCATCCAACCTGAACAATCTAAAAGGCACTGAAACATTGTTGTTGTTGTACATGATGGGCATTGTCATAACACTAGTCTCGATCATGAAAATGGCTAACTCAGTCATCAAATCTGGGGTCATGAGGCTCAGTCATGGCATGGAACTAATCAAACTAAATGTTATGGATCCACTGAAAGTGAGTGATCATCAACTAGAAGTTCATCATCTATTGAGCTTGTTACCACCTAAGTTGTACTTGGTTTTTTATCAAGTGAGCCTGGTGAACTGGACAAGGATAACTTGTTCGGACTTCAGAAGACCTTTGGAAGTACTTCTGGGAAGTGCTTGTTGTACTATATCACATGTTCATACCCCATGGGGGAATTGTAATAAATGTTCTAGCATGATAGTGTCTGTAAAAGACTTGGTCTCTTAGACTTTATTTGTCAATCCGATCAACCCAGGGTGTTTTTTCCCTTGGTTATTATGGGTTGTTGAATAAACGATTGATAATTTCTGAGTTTTTCACTCCATACCTCCAAAGTTGGGGTGGTCGGCTTGGCATTTGGGCCTATTGAGGTTATTAGAGTCTATGTGTCAATGTATAAACATGCTAGGCATCATGGTCGAGTCATATGAACATGTCTAAGTGCCCCTAGGTTTTTTTCAATTTTTCATTTTTTTTAGTTTTTTCAATGTTTTTTATTAAAATTTAATTTTTCCAAAACTTAGGCTATTTTTTAATAGTTTAATTGGAAAAATTGATTTTGTAATAAAAATGGGCCAAATAATCAGTTTTAGTCATGTAGGTGCTCATTTTCAAGCTAAGAGCACCATGTAAACCCATGGACCCACTATTTCCTAGTTTTTAGTGATTTTCCATCACTCAGGTTAGAAAGCCCCAAAAATCAATTATTGATTATTTTAATTAATAAATTGATGAATAATGGAGCAAATCTAGAATCATAGATCAATGGACTCTCAGCCGATTTAATTGAAATCAGTCAGATCTGAACCGGATTGACTAGATCTGACAAATCCTTGACTGAAGGGGGTGATCAAATCAGATCCAGAGTTGATCTTCAGCATCCTTTATGGGGAATTTCGCCCGCCCTCTCTCTTCCACACGTTTTGGCTCATCTGGATGAGTTTTGGTGGATGCTTCAGTCAATAGGTTGAGGTGTCAGTCAGATCAGCTCTCCCATTGACAATTGCACTCAGTGAGACTCATATCTGGCTCAGTTAGACACAGATCAGGCATTGATGGACTCTCCTTCAGCTACAATGATTTGTCTCCTTGGGATTTGCGCCCTCCCTGAGCTGGATCTCCTATTTTTTGTTTAAATAAAGCACAAGATGCCTCTTCCAAGCTAGTTAGAACTGGGATTGAGGTGCTGATGCTATTGTACTGTTGTTATTGTTCATTTGAAATAAAGAGAAGCTTTGGAGGCAAGACAGTGTTATGCCATTGTATGTGTGGATGATCATTGCCATTTTTTACTGAGGTAACATGTATCTATGTTCATAATTTGTTGATTGCTTGTGGATTCATTGCTAAGATTGATAATAAGCTTATTATAATCTTGATAGGAAAGGTGCTTTTCAATAAGTTTATTGGCCATCTCTTTCCTTTGATGCATGTTTAGAGATCTAGATTCAGCATGTTTTATAAGTTTATATGCATGTTATTCTGAATCTCTGTGTATGTACTAATCGGATCTCACAAGTTTTTTGGCAAGTTTTTTTTATTTCAGCTGAGCTGCAGGTTCCTATATTGGAGAGGATGTTGATCTAGTTTGCTTCTTCACTCTCTCCAAAACCTTCCAAAGGCATAGTCCCTCGACATTCCACCTGAAAGCTCCACTGTGGATCTTCAAGGCTACCAGCATTTCTCTCCTCATCTTCCTCCTTCAAAATCAATTCTTTTGCCTGGTCACTTTGTTCACAGCTTTGATATTGTTTAGATCTATTATCTTAAAGTAAATTTAACATAGATCTATCTTCTCAAAGCCCATAATCTAGATCTTGTTCTTAAAAGGTTTCATAAGCATTCTAGATCTAGCTTTAGGAAAATCGTCTTTTTTGCATGGAATTTTAAAAAGAATTTGTAGCTTGTATGCATTAGATTTCTATTTTCTGTTATAAAAAATAAATCTAGCAATCAGTGCACATCATATTGGCTGCCTAAAAGGAAAGCCAAGATCCCAAGGAAAGCTTGCTTTCCTTGGTTCCATTTTTACCTTTTTTAACTAGTTTTAACTTAGCTTTTTTTGGTTAAAAGTAAGCTGACCCAAAGGTACTTTCAGAGTGCTTTTGGGCATATTTCAGTCTAATAAGCTTGTTGGTTTTTATCAAGTATAACAGAAAAGAGGAGCTGCTGTTCGAAAGTGACTTTTGAGCCTTCTGAATCCCCCTAGCGGTCCCTCCTTTTGACTGAAATATTTAATTTTTGCACTTTGTAAGCTCTTGGTTTCATTCTATATAAGAATCAAGAGGCATCATATCAGTTTGCTGATATTGTAACCGCTGGTAATAAAAATAATTTTGAATAGGCTCTTTCGAGCCCATTCCCCATCCCCCTTGGGAGGATTTACGTCCGTGTCATTTTTTGCTTTTCGTTCATCTTTTTTCAATCTAGCATAGTATTAATCTGCAGGGTAGTATACTTGATTTAAAATCAATTCCATATTCCATTTCTATTGGTTTCAAAGTAACTTTAATACTTACCCCGCGAGCCTCCTTTTGAGCCGAAAGGTAAAGAAAGGTTCGTGGTAGTCTAATTAGAAAATTGTGGTTTGCTTATCTTTTTATGTTTCATTTGCTATCATCATTTGTTTGAGTAACCATAATAAAATCAACCCCTCCTTGATTCCCCGATTGAGGTCCACTTGGACTGAAAGAGGTTCCTTGAGGGTTTTCTTTTTAACAAGAACATCCATCTCAAAATTTACTAAAATTGACAAGACTCCGGTGTGTATGCTCTGCACTTGGCTGCGGTTCATCCGATCATTCAAGCTGTATCAAAAGCATTTGAGTGACTATTATAATTAGGATTCACTCTCTCAAATTGACAAACCATCAGGTGAAAATTCAACACCTAAATCAAACCATTACAGTGGCAAAATACCCAAAGGAAGCGGGAACTTCTGAAAAGTGACATCGGGACGTCGATCTCTGTCACACCCTAACGAGTGCGTTATGAACAATAGCCCCAGAGACTCCATTCAACCCACATATTCCTTGCAGGTAGCCGTGAAGGTTTAGTTTTGGACATACTCCAAGTACTCTCGGGTATATCAGGAGTCCACCCCCTCGCCTAATTTTAATCAACTCATATTTCACATTACTTAAAACGTACCAAGAGGCAATTGCAAAACATTCACTTCAAGCACATGAAAGTACATTGATTTTATTTTGACTCCATTTTAAGGCACTGGTTATTTTTCTTGCTATATATATATATATATATATATATATATATATATTGTGTCTCAGCATTGTGCTTTCGTGCGCTCATTTTGTATATTGTCATCTATGGTTGTTTTTTGTTAAATTTCAAACTCCTAAGTAATTCATTCAGTTTAACATCACCATACTAAGTAATTAGCCTTAGTAACTTAATAGGGTCTACTCCCCTTGGCTTAGTTAGGAGTTGAGCCTAAACGGAGGAGTCAAGAACAAGGTGACAGCCTTGACTCGAGACTTGCCCCCAAGGACACACCGAGTGGCTTGAAGATTTCTGCCATGTGACCCAGGTGTGTAAAAGGCGGCAACACTTTTTGGCGCCGTTGCCGGGGATAAATCTTTTTATTCCCGAGTATGACTTAGTTTAACTTTTTTCTAAACAACTAAAAAGATAAAAACTTTTGATTGATCTAGTCTTTAAAAAACATAAAAATTAAAAGTCGATCCATCTGGCGACTCCACTGTCTAACATCCCTTCAAGAATTTCTACCCGAAGAAATCGCCGACAATTATTCAATCATCTCCCTGATCCCGAAAGGTTTATTAGGGAAAGATTGAATAGGCATACTTCCTGTAGAAACCTTGAAAATTTAGGAGACCAATCCCTCTCAAATATCCATCATATATTTGTAGAGAGTCATGTTCACCAATCTCAAGAAATGATGGAATTATTCAAACCCCTTGACTTTTCTCAGATAGCAGGTGCTCCCCATGTCATTCCAAAAGATGCTATCAAGAAGCTCCCCATATTTCAAGGCAATAATGCCATCACTGCCAAGTCTCACCTTCGAAAGTTTGAAAAGCACCTAGTCAGTTATCGCAATGATGCTGCCCATGACCATGACGATGTCAAAATGAAGCTCTTTGCTTTATCCTTAGAAGATGATGCTGAAGAATGGTACTTCGACCTAGATGATGATTCATATAAAACTCTTAGTGAATTCCTAGAGGGTTTTAAGAAGAAATGGGGAGAAAAGAAAGAACCAAGACATCTGGTTGTTGCCCTTCATAACATTAAGAAGATGGAGAATGAAACCATGGATGAATTTAACACTAAGTTCAGGCGTGTGGTTGCAGACCTCCCTAACGAAATCAAGCCAAAGGATGCCTCCATCCTCATATCTTACATCGAAGCTTTCACTGGTGATTTGAGGTACCAGTTAAGAGACAAAGAGCCAGCCAATCTAAAAAATGCTCAGGAATTGGCCGAGAAAATAAAAAAGAATATGCAGTCTTCAGGCAAATTCAACATTCCAGGCTACACTAGGGGAAACACTTCATACAACAAAGAAAAGGGAAAATCCGTTGAATCAGAAGAAAAGGGAGCCTCTAAAGATCCCATGGAAAAGGTAACATACATGATAAAAGACTTGGTTACTAGTCAAAACCAACTAATGGCCAATCATTCTGCACACTTGAATCACATTCATAATAGATTGATTACAATGGAAAGGAATAATGGACCTAGGAACTTTCATCCCAAGCAGAATCAGATGTATCAAGATAATTTTCCTCAGCAGGAGCCTAGGATTCCAAACCAATTAGACTCAGCTAACATGGTAGAAGAAGTAATTCCATGGTGTAGACCCTGTGAACAATTCCACCAAAGAAAGCACTTGTTATGTTGCAAATCAAGTCATGGAACATGGACTTCCCGAGGTCAGTAATCAGGAACAACTTCAAGCGAGTCTGATCATATATACATGGTAGGCCAGGCCTACCCTTTGTCACCAGCTAAACAGTACACACCTAAAGATGAAACCATTGCAGAATCTTATAGTGAAACTTATGATGAAAACTGTAATGTACATGATGGGACTCCTACGTGTTCTCCATATAATGATGACAGTCTGGAAGGTTTACTGCCTTGTGACCTTTTTCTCTGAAGAAGATGAGTATGAAAATGAGGACAAGTATAGCTTGGAGCATGATACAAGTGACGAAGACTCCCTTATCCCCAACAAAGATATTGATGAGGAGTCCTGGACATTCATGGAAAATCCGGTCTATGACACGAATAAAGAGGAAAATAATGAACCAGAAACTTTTGATGGTTTTGTTGATTTTTCTATCTATGGCATATCTAAAGGAGAGAGCATGGACCATGTGGCATTGGGAAACTTTGATATGAAAAAGGAGCATGCAGGTTATTCACATGATCAGTCTGAGCCATATATCAGTATCAGTAATGAAGACAAAGAAAACTTGATATCGGAACCTGATATCAGCAATGGGGAATCCATCACATCTAACATAGATGATGGTGATGACTATTGGGATTTTTGTGGATATCTTATTAAGAATCATATCTATGCTATATCCAGCAAGGGGAGTGTCTATTTAGAAATTTGTGTAAGTCTAATCTACTATACTTCCATAGAGGGAAGCATGGATCTGGAGACCTTGGAAAACCTTAGCATGGAAGAGGAGCATTCAAAACTCTTATATGATCATTCAGAGTCATATCATTCAGAGCTGTACAAAGGTATCAATAATGAAGACATTGAGAAGCATTGTTGTGAAAAGATAGATGTGATGCAGTCAGTGGAATATCAGTCTCAACTATCATATTCACATATGGATTTTCCTTATGATTTAGAGCTGCTTGGGGCTTATACAATGAGTTATCATCAGATAAGCCTTGATGATCAGTATGATGGTGTAGTCAATCTGCCTCATCACTCTGATTTGTATATCAACCCTATCCAGTCATGGATAGAAGCAGCTTGTGCAAGCACATACCAATTTGGGAAGAAACTTGATGAAGTATTATATTCTTATGATCTCCCATCCATCCCTCCCATTCTGAATCATCACGCAGGTTTGCATTTTCTGAATAAGGTATCCTTACTTTAGCTGGTAACCAAAGACAAGGAAAAAAAAATTATGTTAATAAAATGCTTAGGTGGTTACATTGGATTTCTGATTACACTTAACCATTTTTATATCATGCTTAGAGTAGGAAAATAAGCTCCTTGAAAGAAAGCATTTACTTTCTGCATTTTTATTTTATACTTAGCTATAATAAAACTTGGCTTCTTTTAGTTAGTTACATTTATTTTGTTTAAAAAAATCATCTTAATAGTTCATTTGGTTTTTATGTAAAGCTTGTGCCACTGAGGTTTTCTTGTCAAGTTGAGATGTTTTTACAGGGTGTATAAACCAGAGATTCTGGTGTTCTCGTATCCTCTCCTTGCCCTATAACCAGATCGAGCACACGTCCCGCAATTGGAGCCAGAATGTTACCACCTAAGTTGTACTTGGTGATTTTTTATCAAGTGAGCCTGGTGAACCGGACAAGGATAACTTGTTCGGACTTCAGAAGACCTTTGGAAGTACTTTTGGGAAGTGCTTGTTGTACTATATCACATGTTCATACCCCATAGGGGAATTGTAATAAATGTTCTAGCATGATAGTGTCTATAAAAGACTCGGTCTCTTAGACTTTATTTGTCAATCTGATGAGCCCAAGACGTTTTTTCCCTTGGTTATTATGGGTTGTTGAATAAACGACTGATAATTTCTGAGTTTTTCACTCCATACCTCCAAAGTTGGGGTGGTCGGCTTGGCATTTGGGCCTATTGAGGTTATTAGAGTCTATGTGTCAATATATAAACATGCTAGGCATCATGGTCGAGTTATATGAACATGTCTAAGTCCTCCTAGGTTTTTTTCAATTTTTTAGTTTTTTCAGTTTTTTTTTTAAATTTAATTTTTCCAAAACTTAGGCTATTTTTTAATAGTTTAATTGGAAAATTTGATTTTGTAATAAAAGTGGGCCAAATAATCAGTTTTAGTCATGTAGGTGCTCAGTTTTAAGCTAAGAGCACCATGTAAACCCATGGACCCACTATTTCCTAGTTTTGAGTGATTTTCCATCACTCAGATCAGAAAGCCCCAAAAATCAATTATTGATTATTTTAATTAATAAATTGATGAATAATGGAGCAAATCCAGAATCATAGATCAATGGATTCTCAGTCGATTTGATTGAAATCAGTCAGATCTGAACCAGATTGACTGGATCTGACAAATTCTTAACTGAAGGGGGTGATCAAATCAGATCCAGAGTTGATCTTCAGCATCCTTTATGCAGAATTTCGCCCTCCCTCTCTCCTCCACACGTTTTGGCTCATCTGGATGAGTTTTGGTGGATGCTTCAGTCAACAGGTTGAGGTGTCAGTCAGATCAGCTCTCCCATTGAAAATTGCACTCAGTGAGACTCAGATCTGGCTCAGTTAGACACAGATCAAGCATTGATGGACTCTCCTTTAGCTACAATGATTTGTCTCCTTGGGATTTGCGCCCCCCCTGGGCTGGATCTCCTGTTTTTTTTTAAATAAAGCACAGGCTGCCTCTTCCAAGCTAGTTAGCACTGGGATTGAGGTGTTGATGCTATTGTACTGTTGTTATTGTTCATTTGAAATAAAGAGAAGATTTAGAGGCAAGACGGTGTTATGCCATTATATGTGTGGATGATTATTGCCATTTTTTACTGAGGTAACATGTATCTATGTTCATAATTTGTTGATTGCTTGTGGATTCATTACTAAGATTGATAATAAGCTTATTATAATCTTGATAGGAAAGGTGCTTTTCAATAAGTTTATTGGCTATCTCTTTCCTTTGATGCATGTTTAGAGATCTAGATTCAGCATGTTTTATAATTTTATATGTATGTTATTATGAATCTCTGTGTATGTACTAATCGGATCTCACAAGTATTTTGGCAAGTTTTTTTTTTTATTTCAGCTGAGCTGCAGGTTCCTAAATTGGAGAGTATGTTGATCTAGTTTGCTTCTTCACTCTCTCCAAAACCTTCCAAAGGCATAGTCCCTCGACATTCCACCTAAAAGCTCCACGGTGGATCTTCAAGGCTACCAGCATTTATCTCCTCCTCTTCCTCCTTCAAAATCAATTCTTTTACCTGGTTACTTTGTTCACAGCTTTGATATTGTTTAGATCTATTATCTTAAAGTAAATTTAACATAGATCTATCTTCTCAAAGCCCATAATCTAGATCTTGTTCTTAAAAGATTTCATAAGCATTCTAGATCTAGCTTTAGGGAAATCGTCCTTTTTGCATGGAATTTTAAAGAGAATTTGTAGCTTGCATGCATTAGATTTATGTTTTCTGTTATAAAAGATAAATCTAGCAATCAGTGCACATCATATTGGCTGCCTAAAAGGCAAGCCAAGATCCCAAGGAAATCTTGCTTTCCTTGGTTCCATTTTTACCTTTTTTAACTAGTTTTAACTTAGTTTTTTTTTTGTTAAAAGTAAGCTGACCCAAAGGTACTTTCAGAGTGCTTTTGGGCATATTTCAGTCTAATAAGCTTGCTGGTTTTTAGCAAGTATAACAGAAAAGAGGAGGAGCTGTTGTTCGAAAGTGACTTTTGGGCCTTCTGAATCCCCCCAGGGGTCCCCCCTTTTGACTGAAATCTTTAATTTTTGCACTTTGTAAGCTCTTGGTTTCATTCTGTATAAGAATCAAGAGGCATCATATCAGTTTGTTGATATTGTAACCGCTGGTAATAAAAATAATTTTGAATAGGATCTTTCGAGCCCATTCCCCATCCCCCTTGGGGGGATTTGCGTCCGTGTCATTTTTTGCTTTTCGTTCATCTTTTTTCAATCTAGCGTAGTATTAATCTGCAAGGTAGTATACTTTGATTTAAAATCAATTCCATATTCCATTTATATTGGTTTCAAAATAACTTTAATACTTACCCCACGAGCCTCCTTTTGAGCCGAAAGGTGAAAAAAAATTCATGGTAGTCTAATTAGAAAATTGTGGTTTGCTTATCTTCTTATGTTTCATTTTCTATCATCATTTGTTTGAGTAACCATAATAAAATCAACCCCTCCTTGATTCCTCGATTGAGGTCCACTTGGACTGAAAGAAGTTCCTGGAGGGTTTTCTTCTTAACAAGAACATCCATCTCAAAATTTACTAAAATTAACAAGACTCCGGTGTGTATGCTCTGCACTTGGCTGCGGTTCATCCGATCAGTCAAGCTATATCAAAAGCATTTGAGTGACTATTATAATTAAGATTCACTCTCTCAAATTGACAAACCGTCAGGTGAAAATCCAACACCTAGATCAAACCATTACGGTGACAAAATACCCAAAGGAAGCGGGAAGTTCTGAAAAGTGACATCGGGGCGCCGATCTCTGTCACACCCTAACGGGTGCGTTGTGAACAATAGCCCCAGAGACTCCATTCAGCCCACATATTCCTTGCGGGTAGCCGTGAAGGTTTAGTTTTGGACATACTCCAAGTACTCTCAGGTATATCTG